>VWZG01000869.1:14556-261823 GCA_013396735.1 Grallaria varia
TTTTTCCATTTAAATATCTGTCTTGGGAGGTGAATGCAGGAGCATGTGTAAAATACTTTTCATGGGACTTGCTGAATAATCAAAATATTTTTATCTAGCCTTTTTTAATCTACACAAAATTCAAGAGCTGCTTTCATACTGCTTTTCAGTAAAGACTCATACAAAAAAAAACATTGTAGATTCTGAAAGAGGTTGTGCAAAGTAATCCTCTAGCCAGCAGAGGACTGTAGAACCACATATCACACAGTTATGCAAAAGTGTTCCATCACAAAGAGTAAGGGGAAAACCCATATACCAAATTATATAATTGAGATAGTCTCTTAAATATGGTAAAATGCTGAAAAGGGAGGGCTCTTTCCATTGTTTGTTTCTCATTAAGGAATTTAATTTGCCCCAGGTTCCCCTTGTCGATGAAAATCTATGGGAATTTTGTTTACATTTTGAAGCACATTGCCAAGAATGTACTTCATATGGCAAGTATACTGAACCTTTTGGGGGAATGACAACACTACAGAAATGGTGGTGCATTCCCTAAAGGAAAACATACTTCATTTGTAATGAACATTATGTCTGCAGAAACTAATGGCACAACCTCCTATTCAGTTTATGTAAAATGAAACAGGCCCATATGTTGCTGCTTTTAGGGTTTGGGTGTTTAAATTAAATGTTGTTTAATGAATATTCAAACCCATTTGCTCAAAAGTTGCGCTCAGTGTAGCATCTTTCTCCCCTGTCTTTGATCTTACCTAGAGTATTAAGCCATTACAAGAGGGTGCTAAAGCTGAGGCATCTGTTTCTAACTAAAACTTGGATATTAAAATGCCATAGCAGATGAGAGGGTAAATAAAGACATACAGTAAGAGGATCATATTATTTTTTGTTTTGTAATTAAGACTGAGAAAGGTTTGATATGCATGACGCCCTTTTAAGAAACAGGAACATTCACTGTGCTATTCCAGCAGCTGTAGTTTGGGTGTTATCGTGGCATATTCACTCCGCTCCCCACTTCCTACCAGAGCCAGTTCAGCTCCTTCAGTACGTGTGGGCAGATGCCTGGGCTGTGCTGCCTCAGCAGAGCAGAGTCAGTGGTGCTTTCTGGAGGCATTTGTGTCTCTGTGGGGCTGTGGGCAGCTCCTGCATCTCCACGTGCGGTAGTTTAAATTTTAGGCTTTGGTGAGGTTTGTTGCTCTTTAGGCCTTCCTTAACAACTGGGGTCAAAAACTANCTTTTTCCCATTGGGGTTGGTTGGGAGTTTCTTGGGGTCCCTACTCATATGTATATAGTCTTTCATTGTATATAATAATATATATATAGAAATATATTTTTGCTGCAAATTTCCTCCTCTACTTTTTTTCCCCTTTCTCCATTTTTTTTCGGTGAGGGGAGGGAAGGCTGTCCCGGGCTGTTGTGGGTTTAGCTGGGAGCCAACCCAAACTTTTACACCATGCCTGGGTGTGGGCAGGTTGACTAGAGGCACTCCATTCGCTTACTGATGGTAGTAAAGTCTTACCTTTTATCCTCTGTTCCCTGCTCAGAGTCAAGGAGAAATATTAGTAGTCTGGAAGAATTCCTCTGGAAGCCAGCTCTGTCCTATTGACTGCCCTGAAATACACTGGACATTCATCATCAAAGGTGAGGGGTTACTATGAGTTTGGAATGAATCCACAGCTACAATAGGGTTGAATTCAGTCTCATTGTGCATTTATTTGCTTTTATTAAACCAAATTTTAATTCATGAAGGCACTCCTGCATATGTTTAAATTCATCTGTTTTCAGGAAAATCTCTCAACGAGACAAAACCTGAAATAGATACTTAAATGTTTTCATGAACTTTATCTCTGAGTCCAGAAATTGACAGCACTATGCTCTTTTTTTTAATGGCATGGAAAAAATATCATTAGAAGACAGCTGGAATGTAAACACAAATCACAATAATTGGCTTTTATGTATTTTCATGAGGGTTCTTCAGATGCTTATTTTTACTGCAGAAGTGCAATTTTGTAGATATACAGTGAAGCCCTCTTCAGAGAATAATTGATACACAGATATAGTACTTAAAAACATTCCCCAATGCTGTAAATCTAAATGAAGGCTGAAACTATTACATGAGGAAAACAAATATGCACACACTCAAATTCTTTAAAATTCTGTTATTTGCTACAGCTTCCCTGGCCTAATGAATTCTACCATCTCTGCTGAGCTAGGTTGTTAAGCATCCATTAGTGCAAGAACAGAA
The DNA here is from genome assembly GCA_013396735.1 of Grallaria varia. Classification (NCBI taxonomy): domain Eukaryota; kingdom Metazoa; phylum Chordata; class Aves; order Passeriformes; family Formicariidae; genus Grallaria; species Grallaria varia. The sequence goes on from VWZG01000869.1 coordinate 16,793, forward strand.
CAAGAAATTGCCTGCCCAAGGGGGTGTCACCTGAAGATAGCTAACCTGTTCTGAGCATGTCTGTAGACATAAAAATTTACCATTTATCTGTTTCTTTTAGAGTATTTGTTGGGGATCTCCAATTAGAAAAAGAAATCTCTACATAGGCAAAAAAAAAAATATAAAATTGAGTTAACAGTATCACATCTCTGCAACATGAACTTCTGAGATGAACCATACTTTAATTTCTTCCTGTACTTCAACAAGAAATTACACTGTTCTGGCTACTGTACAATCTTACCCTGAAATACTGATTTTACTTTACATCTCAATTCTGTGCTCTTAAAGCTTGTAATACATAGGAAATCAAGACTTAGTAGGATAAGTATTTATAAGTATTTATTTTTAAAATGTAGATGTATGTTAAAATTATTTCTTATACAAGCCTCCATATATATTTGGTGAGTATATCTAGTTACTGTAGTGAAAAATTTCTTTTTAAATTTAGCATTTGTCATGTCTTTGGAGCCATCCCAGATGGCAAAGGGAAATGAACTGTCCCATGTTTGTTATCAGTGGGACTGTTCAGTGGTTGGCATCTAATTTTTTCTAAATTGTCCACAAGCAGAGGGGTAACAAAAAAACCCCAAAATGTTGGGATATTTTTTGAGTCAAACTGCACTGCAGGAGAGCATATGTGTATGTGCTAAAATTGCAGATAATTTGCTCCTTTTAGCACTAGTATAAATACAGCCTGAGCCAAGTTATGTTGATAGGATGACTAAAGTACAGGTGACTTTGCAATTTGCCTGTTTCTGTCTGACTTCTTAGGGCCCTCTATCATACAGCATCCTGGTCAGTTCAGCACTCAGAATTTAGCCAGCAATTCCCATTTTGTTTTCCTATGTCCCTCTCTTTGAAGGACTCCCACCCTTCACCAGATACAATCTGTGTAAATTGCATAGCAAAATATTCTCCAAACACCAGAAAAATATAAAAGACATGTTTTTTCTTCTCCTGTGATGCTTTGAAATACACCAGCTCTCTCTTCCTCACCTTTCTTGTCAGCTCTAGCAAACACAAACTGTCCCTAAGGAGAAAACAAATACTTGCTGTGGTATGCAAACACTCTATGACTTCATGACATCAGTGCTAACATGGCTTGTTCAGCACCAATTTAAAGCTCATTCTCCTGCACCTTATGTCATCTCTTCCTGGCTATCTATCCAACTTCTTCCTGGTTTTTCATATTAATCTGGCATCGACTCTTTTGAATGCTAAAATGTGTTATCCCCCCTTTCTACAGTAGTGTGCATGTTAAAACATTGGAATATTTCTGCATCCTCCTTTATGCTCTATAGGAAAGATGAAAGAGGCCGTGGAGAACAATTGTACATCATGGATCTAGCCCTCAGGATAGGAATGATGCTGATGACAACCTGTCAAAATGCTGAACTTGTGTTTTTGTTTGGATGAAAGAGAGAATGCAAATGAGGGATAAGGAGAAAAGAAAAGCTTCAGGATGGGCAAGGGGGATTTTCCAGCAACAGAATAGCAAACATTGTCAGAGTACTTGTGATTACAAGTCATATAGCCCTCCACTATTGGGAGCAAGAAATGTCTTTTCCTCATTTACACTCCTTCCCTAAGACATTATAATGCCTGAAAGAAAACAAATCCAGGCAGATTCCACTGACTACAGAAGGAAGATTTGCTTCATTAAAGTTAGAGAAAAGGCTCTTGGAATCTGTTGTGTACTACCTGCCCGGAACTATCGGGTGTAGTCTACAAAAGTTTATGAATTTCCATGACATTTTGGGTTTGTATATATGGCAAATTCACATAATTTAAAAAATGGATAAACTGGTAAAGAGGCACAACTCCTTCATGTAGTTGTTCTCACTTGGTTTCAGTTCATCTTCTAACAAGTTATCTTAGCTATATCAGACAGTTAATATTGTTTTCAGTGATAACTGAGACCTTTAGGGCTATAACTGATGTTAGTAGTAAGGCTACAGTTGAATACTTTGGGGGACTAAGAGATATAATAATGCCTAAGTTTGTTAGATTTATTTCCGTGCTTTAGCATGGGCAAGAACCCATATGTTGTAAAACCTGTACTGTTTTCTGGAATACATTCAGTTATTATGCTATGTATGAAAAAATCCATTCCCAGAAATTACATAGGTGTTTTTAAGGAGGGAAGAATTCCATTTCCTACCTGGCTTTTAGGTATCACAGTGCAAATACAATCAAAAAAGGATAAACAGAACTAGGTAAAATCACTACAAAGAGAAAAGCTGATTCTCTCCAATCCTGTTTTCTTCTGTGCTATTCCTTCCCCTTGTTTGGCCCCATTGCCTTGCAGGCAGGACATTAAAAGTTGTATGTGAGGAACCGAGAATAATCAGAGCACAGCAGTCTTTCTTGATTTATTACTTGATTCATTACTCCATATATAAAATGCAATCTAGGACAAGGCTCAGAAATCCTCACTCCTGACATAGTCTCACATATTTGATAAATGATTTCTTTGTAAGAGGCTTGTAGGGCATCTGCAGTAACTTCTGCATAGGTCTATTTCTCAAAACATTTTCACACTTTCCTATCAAATTAAAGGATATTTCATAGATAAGGGTGATTGAATTCCTATCCCTTGGATGCATGTGGAGGAGTGCAAACAACCAACATCATAGGAAAGCCGCAGCTTCAGCACAGTCTCCTTGAAAATAATTCTTGGAATTGTTTTCTGTTTCCTTTCAACCCAAAGCTGTTAGTAACCATTGAAATGTCTGAAGACACTGATAGAAATAGTGTTTTCTCTAACTTTTCAAAGGAAGAAGCACTGTGATATATGGATTCCATTAGAGTTATTCCAGGCAGAATGTGGATTCTAAACATTCATTTGGGGAAGATGAACAAAATTTTAGTGTGGCAGTCATACAATCTCCACATACAGGACCGGGATACCAGGAAGACTTTGTAAACTTGGAAATGGGTTCAGATAGAGAGGAACAGTGAAATCAAGAGTTTCAGTTTTGGATAACCTTCCTCTGTCTCGGAAGTGTATACCCACCACAGCACTGTCCTTAGGCTTTCCTCTCCCCTTACGCTTTATTTTTGATATTCGTCTTTAATCTGTCTCATATCCATACACAAAATTCCCTTTTCCTGTATTTTGTTCTTCCCTAATGCTTTTGTCAGCCTACTCCTCCAGTTCAGGCCACATAAGAAGTAGTAAAGGAAACTGCAACATTGCCTCTAGTGAACACAGTGTGCTGCAGACCTCAATCATGCATTTAAATTCTCTGTGGGTGTATAGATTATTGCTGCTATGCAAAGGAAATCTTTTTACTGCCCTTGAGTAATATCCTCTAGCCTTATGCAGCCAGGCAGTATTTATCAGAAAGTCATTACAGCTGTTTTGTTTGCATATAGGTTTCATTCCTCCTATTTTAATGTCTGGACAGCATTAGCTCAATTAGTCTAATGAACAAATAGGTCTTCTAATATTTACTATCTAATTAGTTTATTGGCCTAGATGTAACGTGCTAGTCTAGCTGTGCAATGTGTCTAGCCAAGACTGCTCTGACAAACTTTGTGTTCTATTTCTATTTTGGCCCAGCCCTTTTTGGAAGAGAAAGAACGGGCTGCAGTCTGTATCTGTTTGCCTAAAGGTTGTCAAAGCAGTAAACTCTCCTAGAAAAGGTGATATTCTTGTCCTGTTAAACTGCCAGCTAGAGAACTCTGAATCCCTCCTGTGTAGGGGAAATGGGATGTACTGAATAGCACCTGAGAGAGAAACTAATATCAAGGGCCATCTTTTGATTTCTAGCTGATATATAGCATACAACAACAAAAAAATGGAGGACAACAGAGAAGAGTATGTACTAAGAATCATAAAATCCTCTGTTATATACTCCCCTCTCTCCAGAGGGGATAAAGGAACAAAGGCTTAACAAAAGTTAGTTGCATTACTTATTTAACTACTTGAAAGCAGCCTGAACACCCTTGCAGGTTGGTCAGTATTAGCTCAAACACGGAGGGTTGTAACTACAAACAGCTGCAGGTGGTGATTCCGTGCCAGGCCCAGCTGATGCCAGTCTCTGGTGGGCCAGGGCTATCAGGGCAGGGGTGCAGCACAGCTGCTTCTGATCATGGCCAGGGAAGGCAGCGGGGCTTTTTCTGCTGCCGGCCAGGGGGCTGTGCTTCCTAGGGCCATGGCTGCTCTCTATCTGTGGGTTGCCAGAGAGGTGCATCAGGAGCTGAGAGCTGAACGTTCATGGGTTTGTTTCCTCAGGATAAGAAGGCAGAAGAGTGACTGCTTCACCAAGATGTTTCTGGAAGCTTTGCTTATCCTGAAATTCAAGGAGAACACCCCTAAGGAGCCTTCAGTGTGGATGAAGGTAGGAAAATTCTGGTATCTCTGTTTAAGACTACAGGAGTTTTGCTGTTTTTATTCAGAAACTGGACATGCTAAAAAGAAAGACCAGGGAAGTTAAATGTGTGAGTATAATAGTGCTTGCCTTTTTAAGTTAAAAAAGGCAGTCTGCCTTCCTAAACCTTGCAATGTCAAAAATAAGTTGAAGAGAAGATGGTAAAGTAGAAAGGACATACTGTTAAATGGAAAAAGTAAATACATTATAAAGAAATATCAGGAAATAAGGCCTCTTTTTGTGTTTGTTTTCACTGGTTTGCCCTTTAGGCTTTGAGCCAAAAGGTAGCCTTATAAAAAGGTGTTCTCCAATTCAACCAGTTCTTTCATCTAGCCTTAAAAACTAAAATTGGAGCTGGAAAAACCTCTTTCTATTTAGCAAGTCTCATTTTATTCAGTATAACATATCTCACAATTTGGAGGTTCTGTAGCTTTGTGAGTTTTGAGTTGCCATTTTACTTGGTGATGCTATTCACAGCTGTCAGGTATAAATTGAAGATGTGTTAAGGATTGATAGTTGTTAAGTGCATATGTAACTGTAAAATTGCTGGTTGTGTCATCTTTTATTCCTCAGTGTTAAAAGGAGTGTTGTAAATTCTGAGGAATTATCACAGTTTGCTGTAGTGTATTGGTGCATCTGGCTGTGAGGAGTTCGCCTTGAACAAAACCTTTCTTGTCCTGGTTTACTCAACAATCACAGATATCAACGCTTCTGAGCATAGAGACTGGTTGTTCTTTTTCACGTGATATTGTTGATATGAAGGCTAAAGTTATGATTAGGAGCTATAATAACTACATGAATATGTTCACAGAGCTTGAAAATGTAGTCTAAAAAGGATGCACCTGCTATTTTCCTACTGAAATATTTGCTGGAGCAATTCACAGATCCACCCATAAGACAAAATGGACACAATGGATTGTTTTAGTCTCGGAGCCTTTTTCTTCTCTACAGCAGCATCACTGCTAATGATGCTGAATGGAACATTCTAAATCACTAGATACTGGCAGCAAAAGCAATTTGTGTAGCTTCTTAGAGATGTTTGTGGAAGCCTTGGGTAGATGTGGAAATGAATATGAAAAAGAAAAATCAATCTTTCATTGTTTCATATATTATTTATGTTCATAGCATATTAAATTGATTAGTGCGGTGTAATAATTACTGGTTTGTGCCACATTCATTAACTGGAAAAATGCATAACTGAAATGCAAAGAGGGGATATGGTTCTTGAGTAACAGTTTTACTTCCTGACTTTTGGGAAACTATTTATATTTGGTCAGGAGACCAGAGATGATCTTGGCCTTTAGTATTACCAGATTTGACAAGCCTTGACATGAATTCATAAGTCAGTTTTCTGATTCTTTAACTTGTTAACTGTTGCTGTATTTCACAAAGATGGCTAATATGCAATGAATGCCCCTGTTGTCAGGGGCAGTAGTAGAACATTCACTGTTACTGGCATTCGAATAACCATGGTTATGTTTCAGTGCTAACCAATCAATTTATAGTAAGTGGTTAAAAAGAATGGTGCCTTTTTAAACTTTCCATGTAGTATTTCAGGGAATCAATTCTCTTAAGTCATTGTTGGAAGGTTCAACCAGTGAATAGAGTCTTTGTAAACAAACATATATATATATATGAGGGAATGTTTTGTCCTCATAACAAAAGTTTTTGAAGCTCTGTGACGTCCTAAAGAGGCTGTTCTGTGTTTTTAGGCACTTCTGATATGCTTGAAAGTCTGGTACTATGTTTCATTCTTGCAGAAAAAAATCCTTGTATGGTGCGACAGGGTGTCAATATGTTGGAAAGCTGTTCTGATTGCTGTACTGGTAGTATTGATTGACTGGGATCAATAATAGTACAATCAAAAACAGCCTGAGCACTGCTTACCCTTCAGCTTTGCATCTGACTTGTTGCAAAGTGGTAGTATTTCATTTTGTGTAACTGCCTTTCATCTTCAGCTTATGCTGCTGCTGCTTTCCTCCTCAGTGGAGTTCTGTGTATGATAGGACGAGGTGGCTTTAAAACAAGTTGGAATCCGGCTTTGTAACCATTTATGTGTGTTTATAAATTGGTCTTACCATTTCCTGTTATCTCTGAGCTTGGTGTTAATAGAGTAATTTCTGATTCCTTCAACTTCATCAATATACATTCACATAAATTCATGTGGCAGTTTAGAACCAATTAAAATTTATAAGCCACAAGTAGTGAGTGAAATTCTAAGGATTAATTTACTCACTGGAGTATTAATCTGTGTAATGTAGTAGGTTATCCTTCAATAAACTTTGCTATATGGAGATAGGGAGATAGATTTCCTTGCATGTTTTACTGTAAATGCAGTAATTGGTCCCACTGGGCTGTTGATCTTGAATGGTTACAGCCAGTGGTACCACAGCAGCCTTGGTATGAACCCTGGGAAAAAGAACCAAATTGGCAACAAGAAATCCAGTTGTGTTCATCCAGCAACATCAATCTTGCTTTTCATTCCCTGCTTAGCCTTGGTGATCAGAGAAGAAAAAAAAATCAAATAAATAAAGTTAATTAAAATTTAAAACAAAAAAGATAAATTGAGGTGAATATGAGGAAGTATAACTTGTTTTCTCTACCTTTTCAAACCTCTACTTGCAAAAAAGCATTTGAGAATGGACTGGACAAGGGAAGCAGTGATTAGAAATTACATAATAGATTTAGCACAAGTGTCTTTCTCCTTAAGGGCTGTGAGTTAGGGTCCTTTTGCACTTAGAAAACCTAATTGATCAAGCCTAGCAAATCTGACTTTGGTTAATGGTTTTTTAAGTATCATTTATTCAGCTAATGATCTTGCTGTTAGGGATCAGGGACAGAAAGAGATTGTGGCTCATGAAGGGCCATAGGAAAAGCTAGTGCCTGATCCAGTGTTTTAATTTAGATCCTGTACTCTCTGGTTCAAGATATGCTTCCTTTCACCAACTTCTGCCTTCTTCCTAAGTTAACTGTGGGCTTGCAATAGTAAACCCACTGGAATTCACATGTGTTTAAAAAACTGAAAATAAACCTGGGGAAAAAATGTTGACAAGGGAGTCTGGAAAGATGATTTTTTTTTTTGTTTGTGTGTTTTTCCATCTCCCTGAAAAAAAACCCCAGTTAAGGGAAGTAAATGAAAAAAACAAATAAATATGCTGTAGGAACTTGTATCTTGGGAGCACTGAGGCTCCAGGATTAAGAGCTGCAGTAAGAGTTCCTCTCATAAGAGGCTAAGCCTGGTGTTCAGCTCCGTCTTTTCACTGCTATTGCCAGTTGTGGTTTGGAAAGCCAACATCCCTGTTATCTCATGTTATTGGATTTTTCTGCTGTATTCTCTCTGACAAGGATGATGCTGAAAGGCCAAAACCTGCTGAACTGCCTTTATCTGGATGACATGAGAATTTTCGCTGTCCAATCTCATAGTTCTAATTCTTCTGTTTGTCAATTGATGTGGAGCAGAAATATGAGTGTAAGAAAAGGTAAAATGGCTTTTTGCAGGTAACTCCATGTCACCTGGGAGCAGATCACAAGTTCTCCTTGGTGAGCCCTGCACTGTCCTAGGCTGTTCATCCTTCCAAACCTTCTTCTCAGCCTTTAAATATCAGGTCCTTGGGGAACTGTCTGTCCTTTTGACAACTTTAATCTTGAAGCAGGTCGTGACCCTGCAGGCTGCTATGGGGCAGTGAAAAGTAGGCAGAAATCACAGTATGGCTCCTGGGCTTACCAGTCACCCATGGCCAGATGAATTCACAGTAGTGAAGCATTGCAGGAAAGTGGGCAAGAGCTGGTTGATTTGACCTCTTCAGGACTGACGCTGGAACAGAGTCCAGAACAAAGGTGTAGGATTCAATGTATTCATTTAACTGAAAATCATGGCACTGGAAGACCATTATTAATGCTTTTCAGCTCTAAAGAGTTTTAAGAATTATGAAAATAGGGTCGTATACTAATGTGCTTTTTAAGAGGGGGGTTGGACAAAAAAGCCCACCTTGAAAAGGTGTACCAAAGAATCTGCTGTTAGCAATAGAATTTACCGTCTGCGTTTCATATATATGATAGAATTAGTAACTTTTTGTCAACTAAATTCTGGTTTTTAAGCATACTGTATTTCATACTGTGGTGGGTTGACCCTGACTGGATGCCAGGTGCCATCCAAAGCAACTTTCTCTCTACTCCTCAGCTGAACAGAGAAGAGAAAATAAAACAAGGCTCATGGTTTCAGTTAAGGACAGGGAGGGATCACTCACTGACTGCTGTAATGGAGAAAACAGGCTCATCTTGGGGAAAACCAAATTATTGCCAGTTAATTCAGAGTAAGGTAATGAGAAAATAAAACCTAAATATTCAAGTGCTTTCCCCCAGCTGTCTCCTCTTCCTGGGCTCAGCATTACTCCTGATTTTTCTCTTCTTCTAGGCTGAGTTGTTTTTCTCAGATGAACTCTCACCTCATTCTGGCTGCAGTTGTCCATTACCCCTCTCCTTTCCCCCTTCTTGGGTATGTTATCTCAGGGGTGCTGCTGTGTTCAGTGAGGGGCTCAGCCTTGGCCAGCAGTGGCATGTTCTGGAGCCGGCTGGTGTTTGCTCTGTCACATGGAAGCTTCTCACAGAAGCCACCTTTATAGGCACATTGTGACCCAAGCCTTGCCCCACAAACCAGATCAACTGTGTGGTACATTTCAAAGGAATTCATGGGGGAAAGCTACCATGTTTCATACAGTGCTATTTCTAAATATTTAATACTACATTCTTTCTCCCACCTTCTTTCTCTCTAGTTACTGAAGCTTGAGCATGTCCTATTTTTGTGCACTGTTTTCTCATCTTCTATAAGGTATTACTATTGTATTCCTACAGAGAACAATAGAACATGGTAGAGATTTATAAAATACATTAAAAAAACCCTCTAATGAATGTGTGAACGTGGGGAAGAAGAGTGAATTTCTTTTTGTTCTAGCTTTTTAGAAGTTTACCTTCCTTGAAGCAGTGGCATTCAGGAGGATGGGATTTGATTAGTTTAGTTCTGTTTCATAGCATTATTTTCTTGGGAGAGAGTCTGGTAAGAGTTGTCTTCTCTGAATGTCCTCCTCACCTGCTGGAAATAAAAATGGAAAGAAATGCCAAGTATAATAGTGCATATTGTGGACTTGATTTACTCTTGCAGTTACTATAGTCACTTGGTATTTGAAGGAGCCATATTTTTTCCTGATGACCTGCTCTGAAATATTTTCTTGTCCTAAACTTTTACTATGTATAAACACAAATATGAAGTAAACTATGAAATGAAGACTTTGGCACTTGAGCTGGAACAATTAGTTGGATTCTTGATTGGTAAAGTAACTTGATTTTTTTTGGCTTGGATTTTCACTCAGGTGTAGCAGGGTAAGGGAGCACCATTCTGAAAGCCTTGGCAGGCCCTTAAGTTATTCTCTGTGGATTAATATGCAGGGTGAGTTGGCTGGTATTGCTCTAGTTGCCAGGATGGGGAACACACTGAATAATGAGCTTTAATCCTGCTGATAACAGAAAAGAAAGATTCAGCCTAGCCAGCACTGCCTGTTAGAAGAGCCTGATTTATCCAGCCTTAACTCTTTGGAAGCAAGTGGTAAAGATTGATCACTGATTTTTGTCCACTGATGTTTACTTCCCATTTATTTTGTTCTGGACCTTTGTTCCTCATGAGCTTCATTACATGTTAGCAGACCTTCATGTGGTTCCTTTCATGCCAAGGAACTGCCTTGTCAGGCAGTATTTCTTCTTCTTTTTCAAGTTGTATTTTGCCTTTGTGCACCAGCACCAAGTCTATACTTCAATTTGTGTAAGCAGACATTTGTCGCAGATGTTGGTCTCTGGGTGTTTGCATGACCATGTGTTGAGGGATGTGACACAGCCAGTGCCCACAGTATGAGCTGTGTGCTCACTTAACATGTGGACAGCTGAGACACTGGGGTTGGCCTGTAGCCTTTGGTCTGTGGAAGCTGACATCCCAAGCTTTCCTCTACACCCCTGGCTGGGTTGTAGAAGGAAGGTCACAATTTAGAAATTTCACGTATACTTTCTTTTGGTAAGAGATGCTATAGATTGTGCAGGGCCCCTTCCCCTTGCCCTATTCCAGCTGGCTTGTGCCTGCCAGCCTCCCAGCTGCAGTCTGGTGTTGGAGTAGCAGAAGCAGAACACCCCAATGCCTGAAGCTGTGGCAGTAAATTTTTATCATGATGCTTTTGCTGCTGGGTCCTTTGCTCTGGGCAGGAGAAGATGCTGCATCATCCAGCTGTTTGGGCTCCTCTCCTGTCCCCCAGCTCTGCCTCGCTCAGCTGCTGCAGGTTTGCTGTGAGGATTGGGAGAGAAACCCCGCACAGCCCTGTCAGACTGTGGTTCTGTGTTCCTGCAATTTGGTTCATCTGCCATCCTGTGTAGGACACAAATAAAAATCGTACAGTATTTTGTATTGTGATAACAAATGTCTTCATGTATTTTGTGTTTACCAAAGAAATTTTAGCGTGTGCATGTGGGAAATGATATTTTCTTGTAGTTTTCCAGGCAGTATCCATATGATTGTCTTAATAAAAATGTCTTTTTAAAGGTTTTTAAGTGAGATTTTTATAACTATTTCCAGGTAGTCAAGTACAGGGCTGTTCATCTTTTGCAAATGAAGTTCACGCAATATGCTTTGGTACCAAACTTGTAGTGAAGGGGAGGAAAGGCCAGCTTTACTGTTAGCACTTGTTTCTCAAGCTAGAGTTGCTTCTATTTATACCAGCCAGAGAGTTTAAAGGTGGCTTTATTTTACAGGCTGTGTCATGAACTCCTGTGCTAGGTAAACCCATAGTTGCTGTTATGCGTAATATTTCCCAGGTCCTAATTTCTTGTATCATAGAGGTCTAGCTACCTTTGTGCTTTTCATCATTGTAGAGCTGACTCCTGTTTAAAAAACAGAAAACAAAAAAAACCCATAACAAAAAAGAAAAAAACCAAGTTGTATGCACCAGTGAGTGTGCTATAAGTTCTACCACAAGGCTCTGCATAAGGTTTTTGAAAAAATGTTGATTTCAATGCTGGCAGGATACACTAGTTTGTTTTTTGTTGTTGTTCAATTCTTGTACAGAAGGTAAACTAAAACTACAAACATGGCTATTGTGGAAGGGTAGGATACTTTCTCCTCCATGGCAACTTGTGTTTATATCCACTGTCAGCTCATATCTGTCTGGTCAGAAAAGGGGTACAATAAGGGTCTAGCAGAATTCACTAAGTTGAAGCCTGAGGCTACTAGTAGCCTCAGGCTCAATGTCTTGTAACAGTTTATAAATGTATTCGATTTTGGTAAATGTAAGGGTAAAAATATTTATTTGCTTTTGACTTCTTCAACAAGAGGATACTGGAGGGGCCCAATGGCAAAATGGCGAAAGCATTTTTCCACGGAAAACAAGGCATAGAGGTAGGCCTTTCCAGGTTCCTGGTGAAGGGCAGCTCCTGATGACCCTGATTGCCACCAACTAGCAATTCTAATTTGCCAGTGGGCCGCTGGCACTTTTTCCTTTGAGCTGTAGGCTGCAGGCTCCAGCAAGCCTTGGCCATGCCAGCTCTGTGATCCAACTGGCTCAGGAGAAATTGTATCATGGGTAAGAGGAATGTGTGTGTGTGCATGCTCTATGGAGACCACAAATGTAGTGAAGTCTCAGGAACAGTTTAAGCTGGTAGTTTTCAGCAGCATTGAAGCATTCAGTCAGTAGCTTCCATATTTGAGTAACTGTTTATGTATACAAATTAACATCATTGCACTTTATCACGTGTTACAAATGTGTATGAGCTATACTTGGTAGGGAAAGGAATGAAGGATGCAGTGTTTCACACAACCTTCTGCTGTTGAGATAGTCTCCAAAATTGCAATACATTTGGTTAGTGTATAAACTGCTTTGTTCATTGGCTACTATGCTGGACCTTCATGGAGTGATGCATCCAGCACAGCAGTACTGTACCCCTCTGAGTCCTTACAAATGAACTCTCAGCTGAGAAAAGTTCCCAGAGATAATTTGGTATTGAGATCTCAATGGCTCCTTGAACACTGGAAGCTGAAGCTCTAAGGACCACAATTGCAGTTCCCCATTCATAGTTTCTGGTGAACCTTGGGTGCAGTTTGAGCTTGAGAAGTGAGATGGGGCCTTTGCAGTGCTGCCTGTTGTATGTCCCACTGCTGGTCACGATTCCCTTGCTAGATCCTCTCTGGGTAGAATCACAACCCCATCTGCTCTTCAAGATGTTTATTTCTAGGTTCACGCTGTACTTGGGCCCTTTCCTCTGCAGCAAGAACATGCTTTGCCTCTGTGACAGACTGAAAACATAAGAACAGTAGTCCTGGTTCACACCAGGCAATGGTGACATAGCTATTTCCCCTCGTTGTTCAGGGTGTTCTCATGGCCTGAAACTCTGCTCATTCTGATAAAATAAATATGTGCTCACATATAGATTATGGTAAATACTTTATTTTGCCTTTATCCAGGGAAACCCAGATTGATATCAGTCAGAAAGGTTTAGTTTAATTTTTTTAGACCCTCTATTGTGAGCAGACATAAGTGGGTGACGTTCAGTCTATTAGAAAAATGATTTATGTTTTTGTTTCTTGATATATTGACAAATCACAGTACTGTATTTGTCTGCCCGCTTGATTCACTTTTGTAAGCTGTATGGTATGTTGTTCTGCTGCTCAATCTTTAGAGCCTGTTACATCAGGAAATAAATACAAATATTTTGTAATCATAAGGATTTGTTGTATTTTGGTGTCAAGCAACTGCCCAGTCTTGATCTCTGTGTATGTATACTGAAATAAAATATAGAATTCCCACAGTCATAATTCTTGGATTTATTACTGTTTTGGCATTATTAAATAGGGGCTAATTCATTTTTTTGAGCAACTGTAAGGAAATTGCAATTTAAATGCTAATCATTTTTAACTCCCCATTACAAGATTTGTTAACATGAATATTTAATTTATTGGAGTCAAAAGATTAATGCTAGTGTTTATTTCTAACAAAAAAATGCAAAGATGCTGCAGGACAGCTTTTAGCTTTGCTGCACTCGAGAAAGTATTACTGAGGAAAATATTTGTGCTGCAATTGTACAAATATTCCTTTCCTTCCTCTTGCATCTCCTGAAAGTTTTCCATTCTCTCATTGCTTATTCCTAAAAATAAGCCATAGGGCTCTAATAGAGACACTGATTAAATATGCTGCTCTGTAATTTATGCAAAAGTGAATCCCAACAGGAATCGAGGACTCTGAAAATCTGTTGTGAAATAATTATCCGGAATGACATTGTAAAAATGGTCCATGAAGATGTTGTCAATAATGCATTACACAAAATTTGTTTGAAATAAACCTTGAAAATTACACGATATTCATAGGAACCTGAAAGAATTATCAGTAAACAAATTTAATCAGCCTGATGTTATGCATACCACTCAACCTCTTATTATCTGATCATCTAGGTTTTAGACTACTTTAGGGAATTGAATGACAATTAATACGGAGATAGAGCTGTAGGAGCTCATGTGGTGGTTGCAGGACTACCTTATTTCCTTAATTTTAGCTCATCTCTCTTCATTTGCATTAATTTCTTGTTCCTCCAGCCTTCATTGATACCCACTGATCGTGTCCTGGCTGTTGTTGCAACCTTTTCCCTAACAAGAATGAACCCACTTGACAATGAAATTCTGATTTTTCCCTTGTATATGAGTATGTGTTTATACCAATGTTGAAGCACTTCTGGCTGTGATATCAAAGCTACATTGTGGCAATGGAAGTCAAGTTATAAAGTCAAGTGCAGAATAAAGAACACACTAGATTGTGTACGGATTTATTGATGCTTCTTGCAGTAAGAGGTAGAACCATAGTCCCCTCTGTGGCAAGTAAGTTCAGAAGGGAATATGTCTACTGACTTCAGGAGGAGAAATAGAATTGAAATTTCATTCACCTGAACTCAATTATTTCAAGCTGCTGCTTACATCTAATAGCTTTATTTTTCTCTTCTCTAATGGGAGTTTTCCATAAGGCAAAAAACATGCAAGAAGACTTGATGGGGTTTCAAAACTTCCTTTCAGTAAATGAATAAACAGTGCAGAATTCTTTGGTGTCTTTATTTGAGGTCATTGGTTGGACATGTCCTAGCATCTTGGACTTAGACTCAGTATCTAGTTTCAGTTTTACATGTGTATTGCTTAAAGGAATGTTCTGTTCTTTGAATGTGTTTGGATGCAATCATGGTATTGGAAGTGTGCAATGATGTACCTGTTCAAGACAGTGTTTCTCTTAATCCACTAGTTTGGAATACTCAAGTAAGAAGGTTGCTAAGGAAAGCAGCATTCTTTCTCAGAGAGCCATAAGTTTCATGAGAAATTATTCCTTCAGGTTGCTTTATGTCAAGATGGCAGAAATGCAGCCAGATGCATTTTAACGAGAGCTCGAAGGCGAGGGGAAAGCAAATGGGCTGTTATACAATAGTTTCTAGCTTTACCCAAAGACTGTCTAATCTTTAGGCAAGTCACAATAGAAATGACTTCTGCAACTGCAAGTGATAGATATGTGATTTCTGAAATAAAGACCAAGTACTTTAGTCTTGATGTTAGCAAGGTGTGTTCTATTTTTTTGGGTCTTGAAAGATTTTCCCCTATCATTAAGATGACCACAGAGTTTACAGACTATTGTAGAAGAAGATACTACCTTGTACTAGAAGATATGATATTGTCAAATATTTTTCTTGATGGTAGGGTTGTGAAGGAACATAAAATGAAAAGAGAAATACCTCTATCTGCAAAGCTTAGCTGTGCTGAAGCAGAATTGTATCTGTTAAATGGGCACCTGTGTATATTGCATTTCAGTGTGTGCCAATTTGGATGAATATTGATTAAAACAATATTTGCTTCATAAAGTATTTTTTTCAGATCCTTTATTCCGTTCTATTTTCTTCATTTTCCAAGTTCAGAGGTTCTACCTTTGCATCACCTTAGCTGAGCCAAGGAAACTTAATGAAAATTAAATACTCAGAGTATCTATTTTCCTGTCCTTAGAACACTGAAGAGAAATTAATGGCATTTTATTAATTTTAACAAATAGATTACTTCAAGCCTGAAATGAATTAAATTGACGCAGAAGATAACATTTATTACTGAGTGTTCCTTAACCCCTTCTCTCTGAGGGAAGATGACAGAGCTGGTACCAGGAGATGTGATTTAAGCCTACTATAGCTGTATCTATTTCAAGCGTTGTCTTTGCTTAACTCAGTCAGATTCATAATAACAGAGACAGTGTTTAGTGCAGTCCACTTATAGGTTTTACTAATGAAATCTTTGTGTTAGTAAGGAGGGAGAGACAGGATGGGACTGCAAGTGTATAGGACCAGTGTATTAATGCACTAATGTACTATCAGAATAACTTGCTAGGTTTTCAGGGATTCTTTTGTATCTTGTTAGTATGGAGAAGGGAGCTAAATAGATTTAGAATCAAGAACGGTGCATATCACCTAGGCTGGGTAAACGCAACTCTGAAGAAGGCAA
The DNA here is from genome assembly GCA_013396735.1 of Grallaria varia. Classification (NCBI taxonomy): domain Eukaryota; kingdom Metazoa; phylum Chordata; class Aves; order Passeriformes; family Formicariidae; genus Grallaria; species Grallaria varia. Next base: position 32,747 of record VWZG01000869.1, read on the forward strand.
AAATTGTGGTTTGGATTATGAGGCTCTTATTTTACATGTATCTGTATCAAAATGAAGTAGCAAATTACTGTTTGGTTATTTTGATTCCAAGCTGTGGGTGGTCCCCTTGCCTGGAGAAGAAAGATGTTTTTAGCTCTTAGCTTTGGCAGGGGATTTGAGTTAAGGGTTGCTGGTATGCCTGCAGTAAGAAGTGGCATGGAACTTGCCTTCAACCCCTGCAGGGACTGCACTGTCAAAGACTAAGCTGGAAGGAGGTATCTGACTCCCTTTATTCAGGTACTTTCATGAAACAATTGGTCAAATCTCATTCAACAATGATTGAGGTTGATAGGCCTGTACCTGTGCAGATTATAAGGGCCAAGTCTTTCAAGTAATTTGTATGATTTAAAATGTTCAGGGTTTTTTTGTTTTTTAGCCCTGGTGGAACAGAAGTGCTGCCTGCAGAAATCATGTGAAATAAGGTGCTCTTATTTTGTCACCACTCAAGTTTTGTGGTGTGCTGTTAAAGTCTGAAAAGTTACCTTGCTTAGGGAAGTAACTATGCTACACCATCTAAATTAATGATGTTCTCTCACTGATAGCGAACTTAGAAAAAAAAATCTTGATGGTGAAAATAGATTAGACTTCTGCTTTTACCACAAAAATAGGACAAACTGCAATTATCCCAAATAAGATCAGGGAAGGGCCATTTAACAAAACCTTTCTGTCTGAAGTGCTAAAAACTGAAACCCCACCCATTAAGGTGCTACTTAAAATTTTCTTGTCATGTGATTAATCTTTGATTTGTCTAGTATTATTAGAAAACACGAGTCTTAGACTAGGTATCCAAAATTCTCTCTCCATGACAGTACTTTGCTTGTCAGAAACATTCCTTATTGCCTTATTAGTTTCATAAAGTTAATAAGACTTGGCAGCTCTGGCACAGGGGTGAATGAGCAGAACTTAATATCAAGGTCATGTTCCATTACATGAAACCTGAGAACATGAAATCCTATTGCAGTGCATGTTAAATATACTTGGAATGTTTAGTTCTGATATGGGAGGGGTATGGAAATACTGTATTGAGCAGAGCAGTGTCATCTTGTCATTTCAAAAATTCAGCTTTAATTTCTTGATTTTTTTCCTTTTTTCCTCCCTGTGTTAGCAATGCCACCTTCCTCATGCAGTTTTAGGTATGCTGCTGGCATATGCATTTTGCCATGCATCAAAAGAGCAGAAGAATTTCAGATACTGACAGGTATTCAGGTGTTCTATTGTTCAGTTTTTCTGGACTTGACTAAGCCCTTTTGTCTCCCAATCTTTGATGCCACTGTCAGTTGGCCTTCCTGTTCCATTACCTTCTCTCTGGCATCCTGGCCCTTCCTCCCTCCTTCAGACTGTCATTAGTCTTTCCTGTAATTTCTCTCTGACCTTACCTTTGGGAATTAACTGAATCCAGCAATATTTCTTCTGAGCGGACATGTCCGTTTTTCAAGGCGTATCTGTCACTACCTTTAGTATCATTCAAGTGCAAGGCCTTTGGTCATCTTGCTTTTTTTTTTTCCTCTCTTCTGTGATTTTTCTAATTAACGTTGTCAGGATTGGACTGTTGGAGAACCAATAACCAAGTTTTGTATGTCCTAGGTTGCTTTAGCCTCAGAAGGGCTGTTAGCATGGTGTGCTCTGCCCATCAGTCACCAGCCTGCATAACATGCTGGGAGCATGCTCTGCTCGCCTTGGGGTCTGAGCTCAGCAATGCACCAGGTCCTGATGCATGGGATTTTGAGGGCAAGCTCATGTCATAGCTGTCACATTGCAAGCCCAGGGTATAAGGGAGGAGTGAGTCTGCTTTTTCTAAAGTCAAACTTTCAGACTGAGAGGTAGTGCCACCTTTGGGGGATATGGTTGGAGTGTACCTAGTTAGGCAGATTTTCTTGCTTTTTATCTAGTTCTATATGTTTGTCCATATGTGTGTTCTTGTTTTAAGCTTATAATATATAAAATTGGAACTGGTTGCGTGATTTACACCTTGAACAGACCTATTTTATATCCATCTTTCACCAATGAACTTTCTGCATTGACTATGGCATAGACATGGAAAGCATTGTCCTTTTCAAACCACGTACTTGAGAGCCTAAAGTAAGTAATATTTAGGCAATCATAGTCGATCCACTCCAGAAAAGCTGTGATGATCAAGCTTATCGATGGAGGCCTGAACTATTCAGCAAATGATTTTTATTAAAAACCTCTGAACAGAAGGGCAACCCAAAATATATGTAAATTTGTAGGAAAACTATCCATGATTATTCAACCACTTCTACAGAACCTTGTAAAGTTTCTTCAGCAATTGTACATTGTTGTTTATTCTGTTGTCTGACCCAAATGGTTTAAGATGCGGTATTGTCTGCCTTGAAATAACTACTGCTGTGATGTGACTACATCTAAACAGAAGGTAAAAACAGGGTTTTATGTATGCAAACTGAATATTGGCAGTAAAGTTGCATGTCTGTCAGACTACATACATACATTGAGGTAATAAACATAAATATATGTCCGCTTGGCTTTGAAATTAACACCCTTTAGTGAAAACAGTGGTTAGATGGAAGAATAACTAATTACTAGTATTTCTTGCTCAGCTGTTTCTACTAGAATGATAATCCCACTGCTCTGAGTGGGATCTTTTCCTTCTCTGCCAGGTAGCACTATGCAGGTGTTGTTGTTTTAAGGAGCAGTTGTGAGACTGACGCTGCTATGCCTTCAGTCACAAGCCTTGCAGGGAAAGAATCTGCTGCCTAGACAAAGCAAGCTGAGGCAAAAGTTGGGTCAAGTTTCACGTAGAATGAGGTAAAGCTGGCGTGTTTAAGTTGTGAAATGGAGTGGAGTGAGAGCCATCATCAACAAACACAACCCAATGGAGAATACGGGAATTGCAGGGAAAACTTATCAATAAAATTATAAGAAAACTGAGGCAGAAAAACAAATCGGGAAAACTAGTTATAAAAAGGAAACCTATTGAAAAAGGATGTGGGTGTGTGAATAAAAAATGGCTGATAATTATTTTGTTATTAAATGAAAATTTCTAGATTGCAGGAGGAGGGGCAGGAGAAAGAGTGGTAAAAAAAAATAGAAATAACAAGTGTTATTTGATTTCCAAAATAGCTTTTTAATTGTTCTCTTTAAACATTAGTACTCTTATTTTGACAGTTTGCCACAATGCATCAAGTTCCTGACTAGGCAATTAGACTTCTGCTAAAATTATTTGAATATTTTTTTCTGTTTTTTCCCAGTAGGTATGAAAAGTAACTTATTACCTTCAGAATTGCTTAGAAACACTTGCTTTGGCAATCATGTTCTCTACTTCCCACAACTGGCTGTGGAGGAAAGTTGTTTATGAATCTAGTAGTGCTTTGGGAATTGTGTGGGCCCCAGCATAGAGCATGGACTTGAAAGATCTCACAGAAGTTGACAAGACAATTCTAATGTTTTAAACTGTCTGGATGTTTTGGTATCTTGCTCAGCATCTTGCTGATTTGGCTTTTTGGTGCATTCCCACAGGTTGATCTGGTTTACCAAGCAAAGAACATTGTAAGGTGAATAGTAGGGCCAAGTAGATAGTTCTCATGTCTTGAAGTTGTCATTGTGTACAACAATGCTACAGAAGGAATAAATCCTTTATGGAAAGGATAGTAATAGTGCTCAAGAGCGAGAAGTCTGTAATGCCTGTGTAAATGAATTGGTTAAATGAGAAATGACAAAATAGTTGGTAATAGAAGTTCATTATTGCTTCTGAAAGGCTGGGTTTGATGTTTACTGTTACCAACTGCTCTGTCTTTATCTTATGATCAAATCTATGCTTACTTTTTTTTTCCAGACTTGGTTCAAAAAAAAGCTGTAACTCGGAACTTTTCAGGTAAACATAAGCTTTCTGATTTTAGTACTTTAAAATAAAAGTAATGAAAAATGTGCATCTTAAAAGGATTGAACCACAATGCTGTTCAAATTAGTCTGGGGAATCTTTGGTCTTGATCTGGATTGATGGTTTTGAAATGTGAGATCTTCCAATCAAACCTGATAGGGAACAGAATTTGTGCCCTATGCCTCACTTACCAAATAAGAACCTTTTCACTGAATTGTGCTGTTTCTGATGTGTTGTTGGCAGTGTTTCTCAGTAGAACTGGAATGAGAAAGTAACTGAGAATGGCCCCTCTTCTTGTTCCCTGCTCCATAACCACACCTTCCTAGGCCACTGCTCTGCTTGGAGGTTTAAGCTCTACTCTGACTCAAATTGTTGGAACTTGGAGCAAGGGTCTTTTTTGTCAACCACGATTATGCTACATAATTCTATAATCTTTGTCAAAGAAAAGCTGAGATACTGTAGTCAGGTGACTAAGATCTTGTCTGGCATATGGGAAGAACATGAATCCAGCTCCAGAATTCATGTATATACTATGTCTTGATGGAAAACTAGTTGTTGGTCTGCTTGTTATCCACAGATGGTTCTGTCTGCCCCTATTTCTGTTGGTATAAACATTGCAAAAGGTCTTGGAGTTGATCAAAGAGTGAAGAAATCAAGTGAAATAAGCCTAGGATTTTTGGCAAAACATACTCTGTTTTCACAGCTAGCCCTTATGGCAATACTGGATTTTCTGGTTTAGAACCTAGAGGGACTTGCTATTCCCATTGCTACTGATAAATACAATGTTCCTGATAATCAACAACTAGCAATCTTTTAAGATGATTACATTTTCCATTGAGTTTTCAGAGGTGATTTAGACATGGCATATAAATTCTACTAAGTCAGAAATGTATATATATTTGCATTCCACTGTGAATTATCTACACAAATCACTGTGAAGCTGTGAAGGTCATACTGCTTACTTATAAGTTAAGAATCATACTCCTGTATCTGCTGCTAAGTTGCTGTGAATGAGAACTCAGATAATGTATACATTTAAATAAAATGAGTGTCAAACTGTTGCAGTGGTGCAGAACAAGTTAACTTGATTTCCTCTCTTTTGCCCATGTACTGCCACCCAGTAGCTGGGTGGAATGGAAGTTGTAGTTGAGCTGCGAGACCAATCCACATGCTCAGGGCAAGTCTCACATTTGTTTGTGGTACTCTAACAGTGCTAAAACCCTCTGCAAGTCAGTTGCAGACTAGGTGTCTCCTGAATCCAAGGAGCTTAATATTAACTCTCCCCATAGTTTGTTCTCTCCTGGAGAATCATTTTTGCCCCTCAAATAGTGGAAGACCAATCAGTTTTTCTGTGAGACGTAGAGGTTTTTGCCACTTGGTACAGCAAGTGAGACAGTAAAACCTGGGGGAGGGTATTAAGATGAAGAAAGAAAAAGCTCCAAGTAGCTCATGACAGATGGTGCTTGAAAATGAGTATCTCTCTGGCACCATGAAAGCTCCCCGAGGGGTTCTTCATTCTCCAATTCTTTCTCTTTCTTTTTTCCCTTCGTTTGCTCCCTGACACTTGCCTTCATTTTCTGTAATTTAAATGAAAGCACAGAAAAGGCATATTTGGTTTTAATATGTAAAGAGCTACTCCTGGGCTTGAAGCAGCCATTTAACATGCAGGTTGAGTGAAAAGAGAAATGGAGGCTGGGGCTCCTGGCTGTCAGTTCCTGCCACAGCCGTTGCTACCATTGCTTGGCTGCTATCAAAGATTCATCAGGGGGGAAGTCGCTGCTTTGCAGACAAAAATAACAGATGGTCGCTCGTGTTTGCCTTACTCCGGGGGCCTCACCACAATGCATGAGGTCCAAGAGAATTTGCATTACTGGGGGTGGTTGCTTTCTCTGTGTGTGTTCATGCATATTTGAACAGATTTTTTGTTTTTGGATTTTATAAACTTGCTAATGAATTTAATGATGAACTTAAAGATTTCCTGAGATGCTTACAGAATGTGTTGGTTTTGAAGTGAGTTTTAATTAAATTTTCCAGCACTCATCCACAATTTAGCACTGTTCTGTTGCAAAACAAGCTTCTTGCCACAGGTGGCAGGGCATGGATGTGACTCAGAAAAAGCTCTCCCTAATGCCAACCCAAATAAACATGGTTTATTTTTGTTTTGGAGTAATACTGATCACATTTTTTTCTTCTGCAAACTAAATACCCTATAGGCAAAATGTCTCTTTGAGGTCAAGATAAAGTAGACCATAATAGAATAATTAGGTTTTTAAATATCTTGTTTATGTCTTTAAAGGTAAGCTTAAGTCAGTTTCATGAAAAATATCTTTCCAGAGAAGTTCTGTTACTTAAAAGTCAGCATTAAACTCCACGGTCATGTACCTCAAATGTGCATATGGCCAAGGAATGTGAACTTGAGCCTTTTGGTCTTAATTTTTTTAGTACTGTTTCTGTTAACAATGTCTCATTTGATATTCAGATTTCTTATATAACTACGTAATTGTCAACTGTCATTGAATGTGTCTCTGAAGAACTGGCATTGCAAAGAAACAAAGCTGTAGGTCTTTCCTGTGCCCTCCCATCCAACCTCCCCTGCTCAGAGATTTCTTAGGTGGTTTCAGTTTCTTTTCGTGTCATAGAAGAGTTAGCACTGTAACTAAGAACTTCAATTTCTTGCATTGAGAAAGCTTCCACACACCAGGATGGTCTGTGGCTCTTAGAGCGCACAGACAGGTCTATAGTTTGCTGGCAGTCAAATCATTTCCATAGGTTGTTTCCAGGAGATGAACAACAGCTCCATAAAGCCATTGTTTGTCTTTTTTTTTTTAATGCAGTTTTTAAGGAAATTTGGGTTGACTTTTGTTTTATGGTTGCGTTCTATGGATATTGCCTTTGCAGTTCAGAAAAGTGTTGCGTCACCTATAATGTGCAATTGGGCTTCTAGTGGTTTTGTTCCTGTTCCTGAAGCTTGTATCTGGCCACAACTACAGGGGCATGATGTAATCTGTTAGTTCTAGCAGGATTTAATTATCTCAGTTACCTGCCTGTTCTGCCTGATACACATAAATCAGATCAAGTGTTGGTCCAGGCTGCATCAGGAAGGACCTTGTTTAGAACACAAAACACTTTGAGTGTTTATTTATCATTGCTAGGTGTGCTTGATTCTTTAAGCTCTTTGAAACTGTTTCCTTCTCTTTCAGATATACAAAGAATTATGCAATGCCTTCTGCTTCTTTTCCTGTTGTGATATTAGTCTGTGGCTCCTGACACTTATCACCCGTCTGCTTTTAGAAATGTTGGGTTTTAGAATCACTCAAAGTTACATGAGTGAGTTCAAAATGTAGCATATTTGCAGGCTTTTGGTATGATGGTGTCTTTTTCGTCTTGGATGGCCAGTATGGCCTCAACTGGCCACCTCACTTGGCTCCTGCCTGACAGAAGATAAGGAGATGGCTGCATTGATAACTGGGTGGTGGTCGGCTTGCTTGAATTTAGGAGTGAATCTCATGTTAATGCAGTGGTTATTCAAACATAACTGAAAATGTATGTAAATTGGCTTAGGTTCTTTACTATGGCTGGCTGATTCTCGAGTGAGTTTTGTTAGATGAACTGTATAATCAAGTCATGCTATCAAGTTAGGAGATGTGTACTCTGTGTATAGGTATTTGGTAAATGGAAGTTAATACTGGAATTTTGAATGCGGGAGACCTCTACATTAGAAAGAGAAACAGGCTGGTTTTGTGGTGGTCACTGTGATGAGGGCCAAGACAATCTATCAGCAAAAGTCTTTGGGCTTTATTTGTAGATATGCAGAAGCATGGCCAACTGGTAAAACATGTTCTGTTACTTAGTCAAGCTTTTTGAGCTCTATACACAGACAAATTAGATGACAACACAAAAATAACATAGTTGGTTTGTTTGCCCAGTGATGAAATTATAGCTCTTCATAACAATGCTGATTTACTTGGGATTTTCTCAGTAATCCTGCTCTAAACCCTACTTCTGGCTCACGCATAGTGAAGGCCAAATGCAAAAACATGATTAATAGTCAAACTGATGCTTTGTAGCATCAGTGAGTGGCTAGTGACTGCTGTATGTATTTGAGTGGAGATTTCAACTTAGTTACCTCTTATTGCATTCACCATTACAAGTCAAATATATATGCAAAATTAAATGTTTTTATTCTAAATCACTGGACTATGTGGTGCTTAGCTAAAAAAGAAACATTCTGAGATACCTGTTTAAATGTTTAATATTTCATCAAGAATTTACTGGGGAAATACTGCTTTTGATTTTTAAATGACTACTTTGAAACTTCCCAAACTCTTAAGTTGAGGAAAAAAATAATTACTGTCATCCTGAATCCCAGACAAATTCAACTAATTGAGAGTGTCAGTACTCATTTGAACCAAATATGAAGACATGAAAAAATAAACCAACCATAAGAAAGCAGTTTTTAAACCTTTTTCTTTTTCACAATTCAAAATCCCTTCATTCCACATCAGAAAAGAATGTGGGCACGGTTTAGGATTCAGATACCTGAATTTCATGCCTCTCTTCAAATAAAATAGACATTTTTTCGGAGTCTTCTCAAGGAAATTGCTGGGATTTAGAAATGAGAGGATATTAAGTGGAGTTTGGTGTAACTGGGCTATTTATGGTGTAGTCAGGAGCTTAGTGCTTTGAGTGATCCTCCAAGAGTCTACAGCCATCAATGGTTTATTTTTAAAAATTTTTCTTTATCTAGAAAACAACTCCAAACAAAACAAAAGCATCCTGCTCAAACCTCACCTCAAATGAACCAAACCTCCCAAGTTCTTGACCAAACAACAAAACCAAAGCAAAAAAACCCACGAAAACAAGTGTTGCCTGTGAAGATAGTCATCACATATGCAAATGACGTTGTTCTAAGCGATGAGTGTTCCTCCAAATATCTGGTGTTTTATTCCAGCAGTGATGTGGCAGAACCATGTTTTGTTCTACTGTGCTCTATTGAGGGACCCATGTTTGACTAATACTTCTCTTGTAAGAAAGAAGTGCTTTTCTTAATAGACAAGCCAGTTTGAAGAGTGTGATTGGTGGCTGCTGTGAGATGAGCTTCTTATATAATCGATAACTAAGAGTCCAAGCCTTATTCCTGAACACCCTGGAGGGTGTTGTGTGGTAGATAAAGCATCTCTTCCCAAAGGAATTTACTCCCCAAAATGTGATTCTGAAAGAGTTTTGGTGAGTGTAACCAGTAGGTTAGTAAGCTGGGAGGAGCTGGAGTTTTGCTGCTGACTCAGCATATTTCTTTTCAATGCACTGTGTTCTGTGTAAGGCAAATTCTCTGCTCTGCAAGTTTGGTCTGACTTTTTTCCTGGTTGGTGTTTCATCTTTTGCATAATCACAGTAACTACCATATGTGTTTGATCTGTCTGAAATCAGTGGCTTTGAAATTTTTGGTTGATGGCAGTTGGTTCCAGATGCTTCCAATGAGAGAGAAGCCCTCCAAACAGCAGAGGATGTAGCTTCCCAGGCAGTAGGTTGAACTCTTGTGATAATGCTCTGAAGGAAAGATCATATTCTGTATGTCAGCCAAGTTTGTCTCTGCCTAGTCTGGATTTGACAGAACCATAGGTGGTTCAGCCAAGAACCTTTTCCAGGTATATTGAAGGCCCTAAAGTAACTCTGGACAAAAATATCTGTAGATAGCTATTTTAAGATGACTTTTCATGTTGCATTGAAGCTATGCTGTAAAATATCAGGTGACATCAGTGAGAAGCAGGGATTTTTCCTGTTAGTGATTTAGTATCTTCAGTATCTAGATGGTCCTTTTATAGGGTGCAAAAGAAAAGACCAGGTTGAAGGTTACAATCTAAGCACATGCAAAAATAATTACACATAGTTGCTAGCTCAGATATTTTTATTATATTTGCTTACAGCAGTCCTGAAACAGATCTGAGTCCCTTAATGTAGTTTCAATATAAGAAGAAACACACACAGTATATTAACCATGGCGGGTATGTAATAGGAAGAAAAGGAAAAAAACTTGAGAATGAGCTGTAGAAGAGAGGTGTACTTGTGCTCAGGTTTGCCTGTAGATAACTGCACATCTACCCAGTTAGTCTTTCGAGATGGTTTGAATTACAGCTGTAAGCTGGGTGGTTGGGACTGCACTGCACCAAGGTCATTTTGCCAGCTTTGTTATTGACAAAGTAATTCCAGCTCATTGGAAGACAAACCCTTTTCCCTCACTGTGCAGGTCCTAAGTAAAATATTTTTAATCTAATTTTAATAAAAATATAAGAACATATAAGAATTTATATTTCATAAAAATAGTCATTATAGCCTGTTTAAAAATATGGTCGTTTTCTATTTTCCTACAGCTTTTATACAGCTGTTTAAAGAAAAAATGAAATACAAATGCATTTGCCACAATGGGGTCACAAGGAACTGACTGTATTCAGTTGAGATTTTTAGATAAACTGAAGAGATGTTTAAGTCTGTTTTCTCCAAGTGCTGAAGTTAACAGGTCAGAGGAGCATAGAGCATGGGAATAACTACCAGAAAATGTAAACAACTTGATCTGTTGGCTGAACTTGAATTGGGTAAACCAAGTGTTTGGGAATAGGTCAAGTGTTTGGTCCCTCTGCATTTTCCTTTTCCAGCTCTGTGATTTCTGTTTTTTGAGGACCTTACAGGAGGTGTTTGTGTGTTGGTAACAGACTGCTCTGGATTCAAGTACCAGTGAATAATATTCTTTGAGATGTTATTTTGAGACTGTGTTTGACAAAATATATTCTTAGAAGTTCACTTATGACATGAATGAAGGGTGGTGAAAGGGTCTGGCAGGAATAGAGTTAAAGGCTTTAAGTTCCTCTCTAGACCACCAGATGCTTTCCAATTTGCTAACAAGGATGGGTGGATTTGCTAGCAGGTGGTTCATGCAGGAAGGCTGATGAGGTTCATTGGCAATTGGGGTTATGGAACAGCAGGGCAAGAGTGGGAAGATTGGGGTCTGGAAGAGTGTGATGGTGGGTTTCTGGCTCAGTAAGGCTGCCCATTCTATGCTACAGCTGCCTGTTCTGTTCTAATATGTATTTCATTTGTATGCCACTGGTGAAAAATACTGGTAAGCTTTCTCCTTAGTTATGAACACCGGTGCCTGTGAATTAATTTTTGTCTTCTTTGGACTGCAGTTCTTACTGTCTAAATGTAGTTTTGTGTAATTTTGCTGCCTGTGTTTGTTCTATGCACTTCATTGAGAGAGGCTGTGCCCTGAACTGCCATTGACTCACTTTAATGGTGCAAGTTTTCCTTCCAAAGTTCCTCTGCTCTAGCTGGGCTGTCAGAGTAGGTTAAACAGATTAATTTGGTCAATGCAGCTGTGTTTATTGTGGTGGTACTAAAGCTGATTGAAGACACTGAATTTAACAGCTCTGCAAAATCCCTAACTGTTCAGGACCTATTCATCCTCTCCCTCAAGAAAGGCAAATTTTAAACCCTGTTACTTTTCAGAGATTATTTTCTGGAGTGAAATCTAATTGTTTTGCTTTCTTCCCCACCTCTTGAAAAGCAGTTCTTGAAAAACATTGTGTAGATGCAGAAGTTTTACTTGTAGCCAGGAAGAAAATGGAAGCCATGACAGGGGTCATAAGATGTGCTTCTCTATCAAGCTGAAATATTAAGAGAAATATCTGACATGGACAAAGCTGCACTGTGCATACATTCCCTCTGACAAAAAACCTTCCTGTTGGTTCTGTTTTGTGATTCGAACAGACACTTAAGATGTCTTCTGGGAAAAATAACATATGCTTTGAAGTGGTTCCTCAGACCCAAGTCTAGGGGTGGGAAGTCTTACAGAGCTTTGTGGTTACTGCTGAGATAGATGAGTCTTGGCAGGCAACTCTGAAGTCCTGTTGGATTTTTTGGGTGTTCTGCTCCAGTGATAGAGTTGGAGTGGGCAGTTATCTAAGCTAGGATTGGATTTGATATAGCTAGCTGCTTCTGGGCTAGAGTTGGCTGGGTGGTTCTGATTGCTGAGATGAGACCAAGATGGAAATTACCATCATGAGGCAAATCAAGATGGTGCATGTGACCCAGCTGGTTCAAGTGACTGGTTCAAGGCTCTCTGTACTGCCTGGTAAGAAATGCGTGGATATAGAAAGTATGTTTACAGTTAAGGTGGTTGATGCTAATGAGTCAGTTCCACATCTCTAGCGCCAAGTGCGTTACTGAATAATTCAGTCCCTTGTACCATACATTTAACTTCATATCCCTTGTAAAGGGATTTATTAGTTGGCACAACAATAGTACAGCTGTTCTTGTTGTGGCTTGGCCCTAGGAATGGGGTAAGGCCTGCTTGGGAGCAGGAAAGAGAATTATAGGAGATCAAAGCTACCCTGTGGTCATCTCTTGTAGGCTCTATGACAGATCCTTGGAGTTAATCTAGTTTATAGCTGAGAAGGGAAAAAGTGCCTATGCATTGTCAAATCAACACTTCACACAGCAGTACTCCTTAATGCATGTTACTCAGACCATGCATTCTTTTTTTTAAGTCTTTTTGAATGTAATTTTGTCTCCCCAGGGGTTTTTTGTGGTACTCTGTGTTGCCATGAGCTCAAATTTCCACCTACCCAACTCTTGCTGTAATCTTCAGGTTTTGCAGTAAATTTGGGATGATCAGTTTGAGAACCCAGATGCCTGAGTGCAAATTAATTTTTTGAAGCTCACTTGACAATTTAAGCTTACTGGAATCCGGCTTGGGGAAAAAGTACAGTAGCTCCCATAATGAAGACTTTGTCATGCAGAAACTCTTAAGACCTATAAAAGGGAGTTGAGGCAGCACATGAAATGTCTCTAAGAACTTGAGATACAGAAGCGTGGGAAAGAGGAAACAGGATTTCCTCAGAAGTATGGCTGCGGACTGGGGAGGGAGGGTTATTTTGCTCAGCTGGATTCCTTTGAGCCAGGATCAGTGTAGTGCCCCTTATGCAGGAAAGCACTTTAAGTCTCACTATGTTCAATTGCTTCTGGCTGCAGAGGAGAGCAGAAGTAACCTGCTGGCTTTTGAGAGAGCTCAGGTATTAGAAGCAATTGAGGCACAGAAACACAGAGCACCATCAGACCTGCTGAAAGCCAACTTTTTTATTCTACTAAACTGAAACAAGGCTTCTTAATTGTGAACTCATGTGTTTTCCTGTGCTAGGGCATTTGGTAGTTTAGATTAATCTTGAAGCTTAAGTATTTACCTCCGTGAGGGCCAAGCAGCATGATGAGCAGTCAAGAAGAAACAGCACTCTAGAGCAGTTGACATCATGTGGTGACCCATGTCTGTTCAAATATCTGTGTTTTTTGATGCTGCTTGCAAGGTCAGGCATCTAGGGTTAAGTAATCCATGGGTTTAGAAGGAGAGGTTGTATGCAGTGTAGCAGTGATTCTGTGGACTCAGTAATGGAATAGTGACTTGGAATGAGCTCTAAGTGTGTTGCAGTGGCAAAATGTTCAGTGTGGACCTTGAACAGGTAAATGGGGGAGAACAACAATTAGGGATGACCCTTAGCCTTTGTGTGCAGTTTGCTATGAAACTCCAGGCCAGTGCTGGAATGCTTTGTGCTTGATCCAAATTCACAATAGGATACTGATGGGAAGAAGGAGAAAAAGGACCTTGACTTATTTGAATTCTGTTCTCCAGCAATTGATTTACAATTAGGTTTAGGTAGTCAGAAGGATTAAGCAGTACCCAGGTGACTGTTGTGGCACCTTCACTTGGAGGAAATTATTCTAGAAACATACCCTTTTCATCTAGGGTAAGTATAGATGTCTGAAAACTGAACCCAGGAAAATTGAAATAGAATGGGAAACTTTTGCTAGGTGAAGCTGATTAACTGTTGGATCTACATGTCAGGAGAATTGTGGAGTCTCTTTGCCTTAGTTCCCTCAGGTAAAGACTAGAAAGGAAACTTGTTTGATCAAATCATCTGGCTTAAACACGTAGGCAATCGGTTAACATTTTAAGTGCTATCTCAAGCAGGAAATTATATTACTCTGTAATGGCATTCTTTGGGTTTAATGTGTCTGATCATCTGGTGGAAAAAAGGAAACATTTTTCTCTGTCACTGAAAAATTACAGTTCATTAGAATTTGATCTAGAGAATAAAACCATTTTTGTAGCTTTTTTATTTTTGTTGAAGAAAACCAATTTCTGTATGCAGAGGCAGTCCTATTTAATGAAAGCTAATGTCCAAGTGTCTGTGTGCATGCATACTGTTTATTTTATTTTGAAAATGCATTTCAAGAAGTCATGTTGTAGCAGTGGGTTGTTGTGTATCTGATACCTTAAGATCAGGAAGACAGGACTGAAGCTCCTTGGAGAAAGGTGTATGGTGTTTGTTTACCACCTACTGCTGTTCTTTTGAAACAGATCTGTGAGCAGAGTATTCTCAAGGGGTGTTTACAAAATAAGCCAGGAGCCTGTCAGCCACTCAGGCTTTTCTCTGTGTTCTGGTGAATAAGTTAAATTTCCTCTGTGTTTTCCTATCCGGCTTGTAAAATAAAAATCATCTGAAATCCACAGCAATGCAGACAATTATCTGGCAGCTGGGAACCTGGCAGCCCAAGTATCCTTTTATGAAGAAAATTGGCTCTGGCAAAAATCTTCTCATGCTGGGCAACTCTGTTCCTGCTGTCTTGCTGGAATGCTGGGAGCCTCTTGCATACTTTCATCATGCAGCCCCCAGATAACGTTTGCTCGTTATTTGAGAGTCCTTCCTTGAGTCCTCAGCTTTGTGCTGAGTTGTGTAAAATGTTTCACTCTGCTGGCTCTAGGGGTTTTTATTGACTCTAATTTTAAGGAGGCATGCAACGAATAAACTGGTTCTGTTTATGTATGGTTCATTCCTTGCTACTGCTACTTTCAGGACCTTTGCTGTCGCTGCTTCAGTAGTCCCTGTTCTGAAGATCAAGGGTGGCAATGTTCATTGGAAGTGGAAAAAACTGTTTTTGTAGAAGAAAATAAAGTATCAAACAACAATCTGATACCTTTTGTGGTGCCAACTTTTATGGCATTTCCTGCCTGATTGAAATAACATTAATATGAGAATTTGGGCTTGAAAATGTGTATCTGGAGATCCTTTTTAAACTCAGGATTTAGTTGCATGTAGGCTTGATGGCGGATTTAATTTGAATTTCATTTTGTTGGAAATTTTTAGTTGAAAATTATACATGAGTCAATTTAAAATTTCTTTTATCTCTGAACTTCTGAATTCCTTAGTTTCAGGCATAGGTTGTCTGCATTACTGCAGCTTGTGTTAGTGAAGAATGACAGCAAAGAATCTGTTTTGTTCATTCTAAATAAAATGGAAGTAGGTGCAATTATTTGCATGCAGTGTTCTCTTAGCCAAATGATAGGTTTAATGTACGCATATTTCATCTTAGTGATATTTTTTTAACTTGCCAGGTATTTTCTGCATACTGCCTTAGGCTTCAAGGGTGTAAAAAGGCAAACCAAAAAGTAACAATAAAAAAACCCAACGAAAACGCCCCTCCACAACCAAAACAACCTACTGAACAACCTCCAAACAAACAAGAAAAATCTGAAAGCCTTTATCTAGACTAGAAACACCAACTTACCCCAAGTGCAGTGAGAAAGTGGTGGATGCAAACCCAGAGGAGTGCAATTTCAGCCATTTGATGCTGAAGAGAGTACATGGCTATGTTTTAAAAATAAATCAAAAATGCCCCAACCAAACAATGAAATGGAATGAAATAAACCCAAAAGCCCCAAAGCAAACAAAATCCCTAGCACAAGAGAACCACTGCCTGTCTCCACAGAAGTGTCTATTGGGCAGTCATAGGATGCTTTGGGTTGGAAGGGACCTTAAAGATCACTTAGTTCCTAATCCCCTGCTGTGGACTGGGACACCTTTTACTAAACCAGGTTGTTCAAAGCCTGGTCCAGTCTGATCTTGAACAGTCCCAGGGAAGGGGCATCCACATTTTCTCTGGGCAACCTGTTCCAGTGCCTTGCCACCTTCATAGTACAGGATTTCTTCTAAATATCTAATGTAAACCTGTCTTTTTTCCACTTTGAAGCCATTCCTTCTTGTCCTATCCCTATATGTGCTAGTCAAAGGTCCTTCTCCAGCTTTTCTGTAGACTCCTCTATGTACTGGGTGATGCTTTAAATGTCTCCTCAAGCGTTCTCTTTTCCAGGCTGAATAACCAGAGCTATCACAGCCTGCCTTAAGGCAGAGACATGCTCTACTCAGTTCATCTTTGTGGTCCAGTCCATGAACTGGACTTCAGTTGGTTCCAGTTTTGCATAGACACCTGTAAAATGCAGACTAGGCAGCCTGTGTCTTACTCTGAGCCTGTGTCCTGCTTTCTAATCATCTGGGAAGAGGATGAGTGTGAAGGCTGCAGGTTGAAGTCATTCCTACTTGTGCCACAGAAACTTGTCATCGGTTGCCTGACCTTGTTAGCACAGACATAGTTTGTGAATGATGTTTCAGCTATAGCAGATGTAAAGCTAGTCTTTGTCACAAAACCAGGACAAATAGGAGTCTTAAGGGTGTTGTACAGGGTGTAGCACTTGTAACTAATTTCTGATCGTTTCTGTGAAGGTTTGGTGGGATGCTGTGCTCACCATGGCACCTGCTGTGTGAAGCTGCATCCTGCATTTGTCCATGTGAATGTGTTTAGTGGCACAGGTGCCAGCAAGGTACCTGTTGGAGGTGTCACACTTTATGAAGCGACTATTAAGTGAGTTGGTATCACAGTTTTTCACTACCTTGGTTTTGGGATAATGCAGCAGCTCCTCACATGAAGTATTCAAAATGTCAAATTTTGCAAAACTTCTGGGCCAAAACTGTGGTAACATGTCCCCTTTATCCTGTTGCATAAAATGTATACAGAATGTTAAACATTCCGCGTGTTGCAGGACAGAATGAGATGTGACTGAAGGGTCATGAAAGAGTTTTTTCAAAGGCTTTTTGCAGCAAATGTTGGGTGCAGTAACACAATCAGTGGCCTTAGGCATCCCTGCATCTCAGTTCTTTCTAATTTACTCACCCAGGACCTTAATTTTGTGCAAGTTTCAGGACAGTATTAAGGTGGTGTATCTAAACTGTGTTGAGCATGGCTTTGAGGGTTTTTTGGCAGGCCTACTGAGGGCAAGTATGTAGTTTTATGAAGGATCTCTTGGAAGGAAGCAGTGCCTCAGTCCCAGGTTTGCTGGCTTAGTCAAGCTCTGATGCTACTTTGGTGGTGTGACACATCTCCATACTGTAAATAACATCTGATGGAGTGGAAAACTGCACGAGACAACTTGTCCCGTTGGTATGTGGTAAAGATTGTTTCTGGGACCAGAAAAAGGTACTAGTGGTATGGACTTGGAACAATGAGAATCTGATTTAAGGTCTGTATGTGCTTGCAAGTCCTATTTGTGTACAGAAAAGCTCCAAACAAATTAAATAGGCAGTATACAGATGGTGATTTGTGAGAACTCGAGATTACAGATTTTCCAGGAGGCAATTTGGTTGATAAATTTAATATCAGCTTAGCATTAGGAGCTCTCTGATGTATAGAATTGAAAGTTGATTTGGTCTTTTGTGTAAGCAAAAGTATGCAGTACTATTTTGTTTTGAAGATGCTACCTGACCTGGTGAATCAAATCACAGTTGTTTGTTCATCATGCTTTGAGCTAGAAGGCATTATGCACTCTAAAAATATTCTAGTGACTCATTTTTCCATGGAACAATCACCATTTCAGTATTCCTGTTGTTGCCTAGTGCATTGTTGCACTTTAAGAATGTTTTAGATGACACCAAATATTTCAAGTTGCAGTTGACAGTAATTAATTCTTTTAGTTTGAATTGTTCATAAAACTCACTTTTGTGTGATTTTGTTTGACACACAGTATAGATACATCTCTTTTACTGTGTTGGGAAAATTGTATCAAGCCAGCAAAAGAAATTACAAGAATGCAAGCTCTGCCAGGAGTTGATTTTGATCAGGACTTAATTATTTTTCCCCCTGTTCTTTTGACTGTAATATATCTAAATTGTTTGTAGTTAAATATAACTATCTTCACAAAGCTAAACACTGATCTTTTTTTATTCCTGCAGCTCTATCCACTGAAGACACAGTGGTACTGGACATGACTTTTTTAACTTCAGTCCTTACTGGACTATGTTAGGCAGAACTATTTTTGCTCCTTGGGCAATAGTGGCTGTATCTGATGGCAGAATTAACTTGGCATAACTGAGAAACGGTTGTGAGAGAACCCATGGCAGCTCCCAGTATTTTAAGTCCTTCAATTCCAAAACAATTGCAGGGGCAGTCTGGATCTGAAGGTGTTAACAGAAAGGGAAAATGGATCTGCCTGCCCTGAGAAGGTATCTGCCACTTTAGTGTTGACTACTAAGAGCATCATATTCACACTCGCCTCCAATCCCAAAAGGACCTCAATAGTACGTTTCTATCACATTTTTCCTGCTGTATCTATTCTGTAATATGTATCCATTTCATCATTGCCTTTTGACATACAAGGCCATTCAAAGTATGTCTAAATTACTTCAATTTTTGTTTCTGAAAAACTTTTATTCAAAATACTTGGTGATATTTGATAACTTTAACTGCTGCTGGAGACAGCAGAGGGAGGAGGGTAAGCCTTCTGTCTTTAGAATAGTATGTAATGTGGTGACTGGTAAATATTCCAAAGCATCCTTTGGTCAGAGAGGGAATACCCTGTGCACTTCAGAAGGTAAAATTTCATCTTTCCTATGGGCCCTGAGTCTTTATCAACTGTCTTGGCCACAGCACAGTCATGCCACCAGCTTGGAGGTTATTGGATTGCCTTGTCTGCTGGCAGAGAATAATGTTCAAACCAAGCATACAAAAAGTGGCTTTGTAAATCGGAGCAGATTTTCTTGTTTGGAATTGTTGCTCCTGCACACTGTGGCAGTCTCTGGGGTTCCCTAGATTAGGGCCACTTCCATATGTTTTGCTGGCTGCAGGAGCCGGCATTGCTTTGAAGGAAGGGGCTGTACTGGTGACTGGAGACCCAGATGGAGAGCTGAAGCCAAACTTAGTGTTGGAGTCCATGTCAGTTAAGGCAGAAAAAACTTGCATCCTTGACTTTTGCTATTTTAAGATTACTTCAGCTGGTCATTCGCTGTAAACACAAGCTCTAGGAGTCTTGGAGGTATAAAAATGACAAGTTTTGGCATAACAGAGGTGATGGGGTGGAACAAGTAGTAGGCAGAGTGCTCATATTAGTTGCGGAACCTTGACCCAAAGGCTGTGGAATCGTGGAGATATTTTGGTAACTTGTTAGATTTAAGGAAGCATGAAACAGTCTTTAATCTGCCTCTGGTTGGAGAACTGCTTCTGTTGAGTACTGCAAAGATGCAAGCTGACTCCGGGAGGTGGAACTAGGAAGCTGAGGTCATTCTCTGTGTCACAGGTTTTAGAAAAAGGCATGTTTCTGTGTATCTGAAGCAGGACAAATTCTGAGAAACTTGGTACATAGCAAAAGCTGCATTATTATTTTTTTCCTGACTTGGAAGCATTATTTACTAGTCTACGTACAACATGAGTTGAACCTGTGTGAATGAATTAAAAAAAAAAAACACAAAACAAAACAAAAAAACCAAGAAAACCACCCCCAACACATCACCACTTGTATTTTAGGATATTGATGCATAATCTGTCTGCTTTATTGAATACTTTAAAACTTTGTGGCATAGGTATCCAAAATTATGTGGCAGTTGGACAAGCTGAGCCAGAGAGCACATCAAGTCTGTGACCTAGAGGCTTATCTCTCATTTTTAAGCAATAATTTTAGGAACCTAAAGCCTGTTGTCCTGTAAATGAAAGGTCTTTTCCAACCATTTAATCCACCACTGCATGTGAAATTAAGCAAGCTTAGTTATTCTGTATGTCTGAAGATTTTCTGCTGTCCTTGATGCAATGATTAGGGTATTTGGAAGATTGATCATTTACAACACTTCAAAATAAATGGTCTGTCTTGCAGAAACAGATAAAATACATTTTGGATTCCTCTTCTGCTTGGAGCTGTTCCTTGACTGAATTCATGAGGTATATGGCGCCAACCCTGCGTGGTCCTTGGCAAACACACTGGTGGGTTGACCTTAGCTGATTTTCAGTTGCCTGTCAAGCTGCCCTACTGCTTCCCACCCCTCCTCAACTGGACAGGAGGAGAAAAAAAATGGTGACTGGTTTATTGGTCGAGATAAGGGACAGGGAGATCACTTGCTGATGACTTGCATCAATTACTGCCACAGGCAAAACAGACTCATCTCAAAGAAACAAATTAATTGCCAATCAAATCAGAGTAGGATATTCAGAAAGAAGTCCAAATCCGAAAACAACTTAGCCCATGAATCCTCTCTTCTTCCTGGGCTCAGCCTCATTCTCAATTTTTGTGTCTTTGCCACCTGCAGCACTGCAGGAGGTTGTAATAAGTTGATCACTCATTCTCTGCTGTTCCTTCCTCCTCAGGGGGGAGGACTCATCACATGCTTTCCCTGCTTCAGTGTGAGGCCCATCCTATAGGGACAGAGTCCTCCATGAATTTCTCAAGTGTCAACCCGTCCCACAGGCTCTAATTCATGAACTGCTCTGGTGTGGGTTCCCTACAGGGTCATGAGTCCCACCAGCCAAGCTGCTCCAGTGTGGGCTCCTCTCTCCATGTTGTTTCAGTGGATGTCACAGTCCAAGTCCTCAAATGTGTAGGTTTAGAAGACAATTCTAGTTGTACCCTGTGTAAAGGCAAGTTTGTCTGAAAGAGTGATTTCTTACTTTTACTTCTTTTGTGTGGATAAAGTTTTGACTTCTGGGCTTGAAAGGGTCAGCAAGCTGCCTGTTGTGTGTGCCTGTTGATATTGGTGCTCTGCAGTCTGTGGCCTCTTAGGTACTCAACCAGTTTGTTTCTTTCTTAGTTTACTGGAGGGTAGATCATCTGTAATTGGTGGCCTCTGACAGAAGTTTCAAAGAAGAATAAAATCTTAATGTCCCTGAAAAGAAAGCTTTTGTCTGAGAAGCAGCAATTTATCCATCAGGCTTCTACAGAGTTATCAAAGTAAATAGATGTCAAATGTATTTGTTGTAGAAGAGTGGTCATGGGAGAATAATGTTTTCTGAGGGTGCATTTGAAGCCAGAAAACATCACACCTTTATATACACAGGCCCTGTTTAATACATGGTGGTATTGGCTTGGCCAAACAGTTTGAAGTGATATATCCCTTGATACTGGTGCCTGTCCTCCACTGTCTATGCTGGGTGTTCTGCTGTGATTCATGTGTATGCTTGCTAGTTGAAGGTTTTATACTTTAAGTTCAAGTATTTATTTGTGATGAACATCATGCTACTTACCACTTTAAGTGGGGGGGGAAAAAAAGGTCTATTCCTACAGCAATCTATTGTCCATCCTTATCTTGAGGTGTAAATAATTTTTTCCTATGCAGCTGCTGTGCTGGGTGGTCCCTGTCAGAAGGCAGGCGAATCAGATGTGTTAAATAACAGCAGTAGTGATAGTGTTGCTGTGACTGCTTTGGAAATGTGTGTTCTCTTCATATCTTCAAACTGATGTGGTTAGGTGTGTGTAGGAGTTGCATCTCACTAGCAGAGAAGGAAAAGAATGTAGTGCAGATGAAGACAAGTAAAATATGAAATATTTTAAATTACTTCAGTAATTTTCTCATTTTTTCCTTCTATCTTTTTTCAAATTTCACTCAAACTTCGTATTTCCTGGAAGAGAGTAATGAAGATAATATTCACAAAGGAGTAATCTCTCAGGGTGAAAGATTACTTGTTTATAAACTACCAGTCCATATGTTTAATCCCAATCATGTGAGAGAAATCTGGACAAAGTAAAGCAAGATGGGATGGGGGGAAATGAAAACACTGCTTTCTCTTGTGCCTGCAGTTCTCATCCAGTATTTGTAGTTAAGTGCAGCTTAACAAGACCTCAGGTTGCTCCTGCTTTAATTTATTTGTTGTACTGAGTGTATTCAAGATGTATGTCATGCAAGAGTTATTCTATAGAATGAGCTGGCACTAACACTTGTGTTGAGGTGCCAGGACAATAAATAAAAAAAACCCCAAAAGTCAATTTAGGAATGAATATCTTCATGGTTCAGCTGTTTATTTTCTTATCTGCAAGTTACATACGTATTTAGCCATGGAGTCTTTACAAAATTACATAGGGAGACAGCTGAACAGGAAAGAAACCCTGAAATGTCTGCTTAACATAATCTAAGTTATTTATTTAATGAGGAATCAGTTGAAGTCTATCTGATAAACCTTTTCTTTAAATTCAGTGCTTCAAGGCTATTAGGCAAGTTTTCATGTGATGGCAAGGATTGAGAAAGCATATCACTTGCAGTATGAAGTAGTGCCACTGTACTGAAAAGGCAGTAGCAACTTAGTTATTGTTTGGTCTCTCAACCTCTGATTCCCAATGGTCTTTATTTATTTGTTACACAATGCCATTGCTCATCTAGAGCCTAAGAGAGGGAATGTAGGTGGACTGCATAGCTGCAAGAGAAGAGGCCTGGAATGCTCTGTCTGGAAAACAGCGTTTGTATTACAAAGACAGGATTCTACATCTTGTGGCCCTGGTGTCCTTGTTATTTGCACCAAGGCACCAACATGGATCTGTTCACTGCGGCAGCAGTCCAGCTGATGTGACTTGCATTCTTATCAGATACCTGATTGCAGTCTCTGGATGGAGGGTTGGATGTGACCAGCATGTCGATGTGTGTGGTGCTGCTGCTGTGTGACAGTAATCTGTGATGAGGACAGAAACTCACTCAGCACCACAGGAAAGTTTCATGAGGACAGAACAAAACTGTTTTGTGGCATTCAGATTGTTGCCAGGATTTTGAGCTCTCCTGCACTACCAGCTTGTCCAGAGGATGTTTTGACAAACATGTTTAGGCAGTGCAGAACCAAGTATGTACTGAGCTTCACTTCTGAAATTGCAAAAGTTCTTTTCTGCTGGGGAATTAATTTAGAATGAGACAAGACTGAGGTTCCCAGGCTAAAATAGTCAATGTTCAATTGCAACATGTTATTTCATGACTTTTCTTTTCAAAACTTTTTAGATTTCCTGGTGATATAACTGTGTTAATAACTTTTTGTGACAATGCTTCTGACTCTTTACATGCTGTGATAAATGGTTTAGTCATAGGGTCTTGATTTCCTGTTTACACATCCCAAATCTGTCATCTTGCTGTTTTCAGTGGGGCAGTTCCTGATCTATATTCGTTGCAGATTGTACATGGTAGTATTCAGAAAAATACCTTTCCCAACTGAATATTACCAAAATAAACATGCTTTGTGAACAGTTCTGAGGGGTTAGTAGAAGAGAAATCATGACATAAGATTTTCCCCTTGATAATACTGTTGGAAATGAATGCAACTTAACCAAAGAAAATTGAACATATGCAAAAGAGAAGGAAATATGCTGTGTTCTTCATATTCAGAGCAGGAAAAGTTGTTCAGCTGCATACAGCAGCAGAGGAATGCTTCAGACTCAGAAGTACAGAAATTGTCACTGTAGTGAAGTGCTGCACATATTCTATTGGCCCTGAGAAGCCAGCCAGTGAAAGATATTTCTAACTTCTTGTTCCAGGGAAAAAGTTCGGGGGGCTCTGAAATTGAAACTAAGACACCGTTGTAAGCTTAAAGCAACAGTATTTTATTATAAGAGGTGGCCAAGTAAACGAGAACCCATGGGAAAGAGAGGGAGAGAGAGAGGGAGGGAAAGGAATCAAGCCCTACGTGTCACCTAACTTGCCCAGGTGTTACGAGGTTGTCTCACCGACCCTGAGGTGTCTGGACTCCCCCGAGCAGGGGCTGCATCCTCCAGCGCCGGCGGCTTACAGGATAGCGGGCGTCCCCGCCAAGGCAATGTTGTCCTTCATGTGAAGTGAGCAGAGCCAAAGCATGAGCCATCTGCCTTTTAACTACTTTTTGGGTGACGTCTCACCTGGGCAGGTGTGGCCAGTACCGCCCAGTGAGAGGCCTTACGTCCCTCCCTCATGTTATGTAACAGTTCTCCTTCTACGCATGTGTGAGTGCATTGGAATTTCCTTGCGCCTGCGTGGTACAACCCAGAGGGTCCCCCTAAAATGGGTCTGTGGGCTTACTTCATCACCCTCCTCCTCACTCTCTCCTCCAAATGCCCTCTAAGGGCCATCAGCCAATGGTGAGAGCCCAATTAATTTTAGTTTATATACCACTGTTCCCTCCAAGGCCGAAGTTCTCTCTTATCAACACTTGTTTTCTCCTACTTGGCAGGGAAAGAATAACTTTCTCACAGATGGCTGGGCCTAACACAGACCAAAAAAACATCAGCATCTATTCTATCCCGAATACACTTCTAAATTGGTCCCTCAAACACCTACTTAAATAAGAAACAGCTCACTGGGCAGAGGGAGGACAATCAAAAAAACCTTGTAGTTGCAAACAACTTGAACAATTTCTCAGAGATGCTAAATTTGCATTGCAAAAACCCCTTGTATTTGTTGTATAAGATGATTTAAGAAATTATATTAGGTATTCAGAATGTGGAACGGTTATCTAGTACAAGGAAATAAACTTTGTGTTTTGTTTTACTGTCTTAGACTTTTGCAAATTATTGTAATGCATCTTTTGTAATGATAGCTAAGACAGTTTGTATTGCTGTTTGAGAACAGCAGAAGAGAACAGAAGATAACTTGGCAACAAGTTTTCATCCTTTTTACCTCTTTAAAAAATTTATATTGAAGTGCTGTCTGGACCTTTGTACCCAAGAGCACAGTCTCACCTACTGGCCTGAAGATGACAAGGGAAAATAGAATTGCCTATGGGGAGAACATGCAACAAAAGATGGATTATGAGTTTTAAAAGGTGGTAGGCATTAAGCGTTGAAGGTGATATAGGGTAATGAACCTTAATCAGCCATAGCCCTTTTATTGAGGTGAAAACATTGGAATGGGACTAGGAAGTTGTTATACCAGTCATACGATGAGCGTTCCTCGTTTCGCTTGTAAGAAATTTCTTACTATTCTGAGCAAGACTTTTTTTTCTCTGACTTGTTTGCTCTCAATATTTTCAATTTTTATAATTTTCATGGAGATTTTGTAGTTACCACTTGATGCACATGTGTTTGGCCTGTGCCACAGCATGAAAAGAAGAAAGCAATCATATGAAGTTGTTTCTGACATCTTTAGTGAGGTCAAAATCATCTGTCATGATACTTAATGACTGGTTTGGTCTAAAATATAAAGTTGCAGGTCCCTTTGATAGTATGTTTTGTAGGGTTTTTTTCCCTCTAATAAAACCAGACTTCACTTAGAGAGGTGAAGCCTAAGTGAGCATACCTATAGGTGTTAAGGAAGAGGATTTTCTCTTAGGCACTTAGAAGTTTTTTGCCCAATTGCATAGGCTGTAGATTTCATTCTGAACAAAACCTCACTTAATTTTGGATGTATTAATTTTCAGATCTGTCTTTGAGTGCAAGTTCTGTAACACTGATGGCTACATTTGTGAACTCTGCCAGATATTGGTTGTACTGTGTTTTGAGTAGTGTGTAGAATACTGAAGTTATCTTCCCATGAAAAAGTGCAGAACTAGTGTACCTTTTTCCACTTGTGAAAGTATATGTACTGCAGTGAGCTCCCAGTATCATCCATTCTGTGGGCTAGCCTCTGTTAGCTGGTTTCTGATTCTTTGCTGAAATATTTATATTTTTTTTCCATTATCACCCTTAGATGAGGCACCACAAATTCCAGGACTTGTGCTGCACATTCATAGTAACCAAGCGCAGGATAAAACTGAGTGTTCATAATAAAATGTGGATTTGCATTCCCGTGAAAGAAAAGAAATGCATATGTATTGGGGCTTTGAAGGAGAAAACCCCATTCTGATGAAAGAAGTTTTGAATTTGTGTATTGGATGTAACCTTATTACATGTGTAAAAACTATCTAGTTTGTGAAAATGGAGTTTGAGCAGAATGTCTTATCCAAAAGTAGGTTTGGCCATTCAGACACTCAAAACTTGATAGTGCTTGCTCTTTCCTTTTTCAGTTTTAACTTAGTAAATTATTTGTGTTGACTCTCAATGCTTCTGTCTAGGCTGATGAGACACTGTTTGAAACTAAATTAATAAATGCGTGTCCTCAAATTGGATCAAAATACAACCCAGCCAGGTCAAGTTTTCAAAATAGATGGTCCTAAGCATAGGCACTCTTATTCACCAATGAGAGTAAGAAATCAGTCTCACGAAGTTGAAAATTAATTCCTATACTAATACTTGTTGATCTAGAAAAGGAATGTTGAAAAACAGATGTGTTGAGGGGAAGTAGGAGAAATAACTTGAGATATGTAAAACTCTTCTAATAATGAGAAATGAGAGGAATTTTAAATGGCTTAGTAGGAGGACTGTTTAGTAACATCTTGGTGATGTGACTTTCTACATAGCAAGAAAAGACGGGATGCTGGGCCTGCAGGAGGTAGTTGGGACAAGGTACTGGAAGACCATGGGCTTCAAACTGTGAAGCAGGCAAAAATTTTTAACTGCAGGATATAAATAAAGCAGATGTCAAAGGCATGCTAAACTTCATGTAACTTGGAGTAAATTATAAATGAAAACAGTATACCTTGGTAAAAGAAACAGGTTTTGACATACGTTAGGCAGGAATGACTTGAGAAAATCATAAGAAGTGGAGGTTAGTGTAAGAGACTGTAATTGTCTCTTATCTTTAATATTTCAGTCATTTATGAATAAACTGGTTTTTGACATTCACAAATACTTCATGAGAAATGATTTTCCTTCTCAAGTTTCATAAGATATTTCTGGTAGGCCTCAACATGTATTCACTATGAATTATAAGGCCACATTCATTTTTTTCTGGGTATGGGAAGAAAAAAATCCTTCTTGAGCACCTTGCTGGCATATCTGTAGATAAATTGCTGTCGGTAGATACATCATGCCAACAACTGATGAGAAACCATGTGCAATTGGTTGTTTTGTCAACATAGGTAAACTAAACACTCTTTGTTCTCAACTTGCATGCAAAGATAATTTCTATCTGCAGTAAGAGTAAAGCTCTGCTGTTTCAGGAATTCAGTGCTGTGCTTGATTAGTTTTAAATACTTTTCAGGATGATAATCCTAATGTTGCAATACCAGTGTTATTTGCACAGTTTTTAACTGCATGTAGTTGTATGTTACCCTCCTGTGTTTTAGAAAAAGTTACTGGTTAATATGATTAAATAAATTCCTATTTATTTAGCTAGCATGATAACAAGTACCTTTCTATACCTCACGGCTTCAACTGACAGGCAAAGAGCAAGAATTCACCAAGTAACTGAAACATTGTCAGCTGCAAGGTGATTTTTAATGAGGCACATTTTGTCTGCTAGGAACAGGAGGGTGGAAGGAAAAATAGTGAGTACAGGATACAAAAGGATCTGTGTTCTTAATACTGGCTGACACAAGAAGCTTGCAAAACAAAACCAAATCTTGTGCAATGGAAATGAAGTGCATGTACAAAGACGACACCAAGGGTGAAATGGAAAGCAAATCAAGTCGATTGTGTAGGTTAATTTGTACCTGCTAAAAATGAATCCTTTAACTTCAGAACTAGCAACAGGAATAATCATGTTGAATGGTTAAAGAATTACAATTAACACTGTGGTCTGTTTGCATTGGGAGAGCAGAGAGTAGAAAAGGTGCCTCCTCAGTTCTCTCCTTCAACTCTGTGTGTTGGTTGGGATGCTCTTTTGAGGACAAGCCAAGTTGCCACACAGCAAGCAAAGACCACTAGAACTGGCCCCTTATAGGGATTGTGGCAGTTTGTCAGATGTCACCCTGCAAATACTCTTTATTAAACAGTTGTAGCTTTAAGTTGTAGACATTTCTCCAGTGTCTTGATGGTTTTCCTAAACCAGCACTGAACGCGAGGATGTCCAGTGGCTTGCAGCTTTGCTGTTTCTTTGGCTGCAAGTTGGCGATGAGAACATGAGTGCTTTGTTTGAGAAAACAGTTTCATATTTCAGCAAAAAAAAAGCCTGTGTAAGTCTTTGGTTCGTGTCACTTGCTTTTAGATGGTGTACTAAAGACAAGCTATTCCTGAGTGTAGTCTTGTTGTTTCCCTTGAGTTGTGCAGACCTTATTTCTGCAGCAGTTAGCTGATTTTTGGGAAAGCATTCTGTCTTGGTATGTGCATATGTAGCATTCGTGCTTGCTTTGGGTTCTTAGGTGTTGCTGGCCTTGACAGAACATTTCTGTGACAGACACTTTCTGTTTCATGAAGAAATAAGCATGTCAAATTTGGCTATAGTAGATTTCAGGTCTTAATTTCTTTTGGACACAAATGTTGTTGGGTCAACTGAAATATTTACCTGTGGCTTTAGATATCTTTTCTCATGGTTAGCCTTTTATCAATACAAGATAAGATTTTTTTTTTAAACAACTACAGCAATTTAGTCAAGTAGTATCTATATGATCTGTTTTGGTATTTTCAAGTCTTTTGTGACCTAGTTTCCTTGCATAAAAATTCTTGGAGTGCTGACGAAGCTGTGTTCTTATTTTGGCACAACTGTACCTTCTTGAAATTGCTCTTTTTAGCTCTACATAGTAATACCACGGTTATTTGTGTGATAAATCCAGACAGAGCCAGTGCAGAACAATTTCTTGTGAATGCTATTTCCCTTTTGGTGCGCTGTGCTTTTGGATGCTTTGGCTGCAGCTTCTGGCCTTGCCTTGAATTTTAATTCCGCTGTCCCACAGTGAGCTCTAATGCAGCCAGCACTTGGTTCTTCAGCCAAGTCTCAAGAACCAACAGGTTCTTGGAACAATTTCTCTCATATGATTACTAGTAACTAAGTAGGTCACTGCCTTTCCTTTTGTTTCTGTTTCCTGTTTTGCACCTGTGCTTCAGTGGTGCTGGTTTTTTTTTGTTTGTTTTTTGGCTTTTTTTGGGGGGGTCATTTTGGTTTAGTTGTTTTTGCTCTGTTCTGAAACCTATTGGGCCGTGTCTGCTGTCCTGAGCAAGGGTTAAAGCTGCATACACTCTCACATTGCCTATACTTCCAAGTGATTGTTTCACAAATTATTTTGTTTAGAGAGCAGCAGCTGCTTGCTGTGTCTCAGAACATTAGAGCCTGACTGCTAAGCTCAGATTCATTGAACAGAAATACTGAAGTTGTCTGCAGCTGTCTCTGGACTGGGAGTTTAACTTCTGCAGAGGAGCATTTAGTTGGAATCCCAAAGGGTAATATTGGTCTCTAATGAATACTTGAGAAATGAATCTCAAATATTAACTTCAGTATACCAATATATTATGGTGTATATGTCAAGATATTAATTGCTACTCAAAATATAATTTCTTTTACACATCTACTTGCAATACTGTGCTCTAGGCCCAGACTGGCACTAACAGTGCTGTTACATGGCCTTTCAAGGCCCATCACTGCTTGTGAACCAGGCTCTTACAAAATGGGCTTTATCTTCTAATTGAGGTTTCTTGGTGTGAAAGTAGATGCTGAAAGCACAATGCTGTGTGTCACTTCACAACAGGTTATCTAGACCTGATTCTGTCTTGTAACTGGTCAGTTAACAAAAACTGGTTGGCAATACTCTCCTTGGAAAAGTCTTGGATCACTGGAGTTAGTTTTAGAGAGTGAACTTCCTGACTTAAAACTTGATGCTATAAACTTTTCTTTTATTTACAAACAGCAGAGGGTTGGTTTAGACAGAAGCATTTCATGGCAAGCAGACTTAATGTCTCCAGAAGATATGAGCTAAACAAGTATGGTAACTGTGGAGTTGTGAATGCATGAAAATAAAGGGGAAGTGGGAGAAAATCTGAGAAAATATTGTCATAAAGTATAAAAACTTAAAAAAAATAGGTTCAAGTTATATTGAGAAGTATTGCTTAAACCGTGTGAATACATTCAAAGAAGTTGCCACCAGATAACTTTCCAACAGACTTTACTGAGGTTTTCCTGAGTCAGATAGGCATGATTTTTAGTGTTCTTCGTTTCAAGGGAAATGTCTTTGTGATGGGTAGAAATTTTTTTTGGAGACTTGGGCGCCTTAGAGGAGGTGGTAGGCTTGCCCTGAAGCAGAAGTCAATAATCTTAATTAGAGGACATAGAGGATGAAAGCAAATGCTCCTTTTGATGAGTGACAATGCAGTGCCTTTACCTCAAGACTGCAAAAATTCATCTTGCATGCTGTAGATAAAACAGTGGAGCAATAAACCAGGCTTTTTTGGACACTGCATATGACACTGAACTGGAAATAAAGAACACTTTGGAGTTGTTTTATTGTTTATCTTGAGGAACAAATAAGTCACTGCAGAATAGAATGGACTTCAGATAAGAGCTCTGACGGTGATGTAGTATGATACAGTGTTTTACCACTTTATTTTTATAGCATCTTCTGTGGGAATGATATCTCAAAGTCTGTGTGGTTAGATAACAGATAAAAAGTTAAATGGTAGGAAGGAGAGAGAAATTAAGACTTTTAAGGAAAGAGGGGACAATCTGTTATCAGATGGCATTTAGGAGATAGATGGTATATCAGTATGGCAGAGTTTTTTAAAAGAAGCTTTTTCTAGATGGCAGGTAGAGTGGGAAAGTATCTATTTAAAGAATGATGGGCAGAGAATTGTGTGTGTAAAATGAGTGCTGAAGCTGGCTCTTGCTTTCCAGTACCCACTTGGCAGTGCGCAAGCTGCCTTTGTGACAGCTGTTTACATAAATACTTGCACATGGACCTAGATGTCATTGGACTGTGTTTTTGCTTTGGGTTATTTTATAGTTAAATTATTCTTGACTTGTGCTGATTTAAGTGAAGTAGAAGTAAACTGTTGGAAGCTTTTATTCACGTGCCTCACTCTTGATAGCAAGTTAGTGCTAGCTTTTTCTTTCCTTCCTCAGTTTTTTGGTGTATTTTCTTACAAGATTGTCCTGGGCAAAACAGTCATCACGTGGATTTTTTTTTCCTTAATTTGTTACTGACATAAACTGCAGCATACACACAGACACAGACTGTTCCATTTGTGACCTCTGGATATTTTTCAGAAGTTTCCGCTCAGCATGACTGTACGTGGGAGAGCCTCTTCAGAAGTGAAGCTGAATTGATTTGTGGAATCTGACTTGGAGAAAAACGTGCCAACATGTTAGAGGCGAATGTATTTACATTGTTGTTTCTTGTCCCTTTAGTTTGATCCCAACGTGTTAGCAAGGCTATCATGAACAGGAGAAAAACCTTTCAAGATGTGCAAATGTGTAAAGCAAAAGCCATGTATGTATGGTTAGGATGTGCACAGTACTCGTTTTTGTGCTGTGGCCAACCGATGTGTAGCTGTTGCTCACTTGGCTACAGTGTTGAGGTTGTGTGTGGAACCCTCAGTGTTATGTCTACTTCCTTTTATTTTACTGAATAGGAGTTGTCATGCTTTGCCTCAGTGGAATTTCCTCCCTTGCTTCAAGGTCATGCTACCCTGATACCTGCCTATTCTAAGTACTGAGGTGACTTAAACCAGGGCATGTCTGCAGTACAGAGCAGACCTTAACATAAAAATACTAATTTTTTTCCTTGACACTGAATTTGACTTGTCAGGAGCTAGAGAAGCTGAGAAATGAAGCAGAGAGATAAGTCTGTTTGTCCACAGAAGAGTTGCTGTAAAAAGGGTGACAGCTAGACCCTGACATTGTGCCTCTATTGTCCTGCAGTCAAAGTAGGTCCCCCGCATGTGTGCCTCACATCTCTGGGATCAAAACGACACTGATCATGCTTTGTCATCAATTTGTCTGACTGGGGTTTTTTGGGTTTGTTTGTAGGGTGTTTTTTGTTTGGTGGGGTGGTTTTCTTTGCGGTATACAGCTGTTCATTCCTCACTCAAGGCTCAACTTGGGGAACTTGGTGTCAAAAGTTGTTGATGTAAAAATTTACTTCCTAAAATAAGAGTACTGTGTTACTGCTGATTCCCTATGTTCTATTTTCTTAATAAACAATGCAAAACATATAGCTAATAATGTTTGTTCATTTTCCTAGATATTCTTAACCCAATTCCTACTGAACAATAAGGAAATTTATTAGCCATGTCAGTGTTGACATTAAATCTTATTTAACAGGTTGTATTTGAATATGAATATCCTGTTCAGTCAAATTCAGTAATAGTACTATTTCGGCTTTAAAATGAATCCCAGGAGCCCAAATGGCAAAGGATACCCTGAGAGAGATTGGCTGGTGTAACCACATCTGTAGTCATTGACTGATATCCTCATTCCCCACCGCTTGGGAGATTAAGGCAAGCGGATGAACATGGCCTGTTTTGTAGAGCTGATTAAATCAAACCTTTTGATGACAGTCTTGACAAACTAATAATGGGAGGGAAAAAAAGGT
This sequence comes from Grallaria varia, assembly GCA_013396735.1. NCBI lineage: Eukaryota > Metazoa > Chordata > Aves > Passeriformes > Formicariidae > Grallaria > Grallaria varia. The sequence continues at coordinate 65,055 of VWZG01000869.1, forward strand.
CTTTTTCCTTTTACCTTTCATCTTATTCTACAATGAAGCTCTCTAGATGAGAAAAGCAGGATGTAGTTTAAAAATGAAATTATTAAAATATTTTTCTCTTGCAATTTTTTTCAAGAATAGAAACTTAGGGTAGAGTTGAGAGTAATCTTTAATGGCAAATGGATAGAAATGATGTCAAGGTCGTCTTGTAATTGAAGAGTATCTACTCAGTATTTAACTATAAATCTTCAGTGCTCCTAGGTTGTTTTTAGGGATTCAGCTGTTAATGTTGTCTAAGCACTAGTGTTCTAGGAATTCAGAAATGTACCAACATGTCCTGAAAATGAAGGTGTCAAATGATTCTTACTGTGAAGTGAACCAAGTGATGAATAAATCATTAACAAAAGGTAACAGTAGCAGACTGCTGTGTATATTCTGTTGAATACTTTCTGGTTTGATTAACACGAGAGAATGGAGGCTTTGTGTTTTATCAAAACATGAGTGAACAGTCCAAGGGATACCACTTGCTTTGGTAGTGCCTTATCAAATACACTTGGAATATGTAGTTCCTTTTATACCCCTGTATATACGTGAGTACTGTTCATAGCTTGAAGTCTGGATTGTGTTGGAAACTTTTAGATAATCCATCAGTGTTGCGCTCTCTGCTGATGCTGGAATCAATGTCAGAAGAGAATGTGCAAGCTGTTGGCACATGAACTATTGTGTTTATCAGTTGTATTTCCAAGCTTCGCTGTGGTACTGGAATCAAGCAACATACTCTGCTTTATGAACTCTGCAGTTGTAGCAATAAGGCCAGTACAGCCTCTGGAAGTTTTTCCATGAAGGGTCGAGATAGAAAAAGCATCCCTTACTGTGTCCCACATGGAACCACACTGCTCTAAGTTCCACCTGCAGAGAATTTGCTGTTGTCAATTAAATATTCTAATTAATATAGAAAAAACTCCTAATACTTCTCAGAGCTAAACATCTGGAAATATGAAAATCTTTTGTCATTCATGCACTTTCAAACAATTTATTTGAAGATTTTCAAAAGGTTGTGCCACCTCAAGAATTCTTGATTAGTTCTTTGCTCTAAGTGTCTGAATGTAATATTAATTTCAGAAAATGTAGTTCTGTTAGCTAGGTTCTTTTTAGAAGGGTGGAAATTTACCCCAAAGTACTGGGACTTGATTTGTGATGTTCAATAAGCCAATCCTAGCATAATATATGAACATAGGCTACTTTAAATGTCCATTATACTAATAAAGCCATGTAGAGGTTTGAAGGGACAAAGGTCTAACCTGACCACTGTATTTCCGATATGATGACACCTCTGCTCTGGAGAACAATCAAAGTTAGTATATTGGTGGTATTCTTGTGCAGGGTTTATCATTCTGTTGAAAACTGTTCTTGGGGCTAGTTTTAGTGTGCTGACAGATGATTTCAGATGTCAAAGCAGGATCTATATCAGAAAGTAATGGCTGGGCAATCTCATTCCAGACCCCTCTAAACAGAATGCCCAAAATGCTGAACTGTTTGAAATAGCAGAGTATGATGGAAAAACATCCTGAACTTGGTGTGATGTAGTGAATTGCTGAAATACAGCATATTTAAGTGACAGTGAGAATGGTTGATATGCATTTGTATATAGGTTTAGCACTTTCATTCCTACTCCTAAATGTTAATCAAGCGTGGCTGTCAAAACATCTGTCTATGAACTCTGAGCCCCCAGATAAAGCATATACAAGGCAAAAGTTCAAGGGTGTTAACAGGTAAAGGTAGGTGGAAGGGTAGTGCAATTGATATTTGTACATGTTGCTGTGCATCATTTGGTCTGTTTTTCTGGTTTCCTCACAATGGAAACACAATAAATGGAAATACATAGCTAGTAGAGTAATTATTTTCAAGACTAATTACTTGTAATTCATAGACTGCTATGAATTACTGCTGCTTTCCTGATCATTTACTGAGTGCTAGAACAGTAAGATGTGTATACTACAAACAGTGTACTGTCCAGCTTTATGAACCATCAGGAAGAGCTCTAGAAAGTCATTTTTTAAAGTTGACTTTAATAGTAACAAGTCCTAAAATCAGTTGTGAGATCTACATAGAAAAGCAGCTGTCCACTGTGTTGGAAAGAACACAAACTCTACTCCCATGTCTTGTGTTAGTGGCTATGGTATTTCTCTTTAAGTTCTTAATTTTCTCCTGGATCTCACCTAAGCAAATGAATCAAGCTTTGAAAGACTGGAAACCCCCAACATTGCCCCAGAGGTGAAGGGAGGAAAACAAAAGGAAGGGTTGAGGGAGCCACCTTGGAATAAAATGAAGAGGGGGGACTTGCTAGGAGAAAAGAATGGCAAGTTTTGATCACAGGAATGATAAATACAAAAGATAACATCTTAAGTGATCTCAGAGGGAAAGATTGACTTCCAGTACAGAAGTACTGACTAGAGTAGATTTGTCTGCAAGAAGTAGATAGGGCACTGTCAGAGTGGCTTGACTATACGTTACTTCAAACATATCATTCACTGTTTGCCCTAATAAGTTAATAATGGCTGACTGACACAAAAGTTGCAACCATGAAACTCAAGATTCCCCCTTAATAGGCAGATAAGGGATTTGCAAGCAGCAAGTCACCTTCATTTTTGACCTTGTGCCTAAACAGAGACGTGCAAAAAGGAGGAGGGGAGAGGGCACTTTGGGGCAGTAATTCAACTTAATGCTGAGTATGATTGAACCTGTCTCTGGAGGCAGTATAAACTCCATAATGTCTAGGAATAATGGCATATGTTGTAAATTCATTTAGTTCTGAAAGCTTGCTCAAAGATGGAATTACTAGAAGCACTTCAGCTCTAGTGTCAATCTTGAGGTCTGGATTTCTGGATTTTTTTTTTACCTATGGACTCACCAGGCAGCAGTTACTCAGTTATAGCTCTGGCTTTAAACATCCAATAACCTGGATGTAGATTGTTACTTATGTGGAATTGCAGCAGAAACCATGTGAATTATTTCAGTAGTTTGTGATAACTTTAGGTTAACAAAAGAGCTAATTTTTAAAAAAATATATTCTCCTGTGTACTTGCGTTCTAAATCCTGCCCATGCAATGTGTGTGGGGGAGTAGTAGAAAAATGAAATGTAACTCATGATCATAGCAGGCATGAGCTCCCAGACCATGTAATTACCTGTCTCTAGCCAGGCTGAAAAAGCCTGTAATCTCAGAGTGAACTCTCACCCCAGACCTCTATGCTAAGAGCAGAGAAAGGGCATGCCCCAGCAGTCCCTTAGAAGCCACAGAAGACCAGCATATCCTCTCATAGGCTGATTTCCTCCTCAAGTCATGGGCATTGGTTCTTAGTTTATATTGGAAATGTGGTGGTGTGTGGATTAATTTTCTTAATGGGTTCCTCTAGGCTTTACACATTATTACACTATTTAAAAAAAAAAAACTACACATTGGAGTATAATTTGCTATCAGAGACAATTATGACTGCCACTGTATGAGAACAGTCATTCTTGTAGCCTACTAGCACATGAAATATTGCTAATAATGCTGCATTTCCACTAAGAGAACTCACTCATCCCATTTTTGCTGCATATGTCTTAAATTTGTTGCTCTACACTGTTTTGATTTGGTTACTTTAAAATCTTTGCTATTTGATTTGGGGTAGACACTTGTGCATCTTATTTCTCTATCAGATTTCAGAGGTCATTACCTTTAACTAATGACAGAATCTGTTTTCCCCATAGGTGAATAAAACTTGGTTCTTTGCAGTGATCCTAAGCTAGTCTGCTCAGATGCGAAGCGGTTCAGATGTAGCAGTACAATAATTATTTGGATTTTCTAATATGATCAGGCATCTTGTTCCATGATACTGTCAGTGGACTCAACTACATAGGAAAACTTGTGTAGCCTGAACTAAAAGGAGCAGTTGTCCCCCTTCCAGCAGGACAGGTTTCTTAGGACCTTCCCTGTGCCATCAATGATGTTGGAGAGGCTATGAATCTGCTTTCATCAGTTCTTAGCAATTCAATTGGATGTGATGGGACCCCCAAGTTTAAGGATGTGGGGGGCTCTTCCTGGGGTCTGCCTGCCCTTTGACCTGATCCCTTGAGCGACCTTTGCTTGCACTCAGGGAAGTGCAATTATCTTGCTGAACTTCCATGGTAACTTCCATAGTAATGTTTTGAGCTAATTTTTTGCAAGCAGTAACAGAATGCCATGGGGAAAGTATGTATTATTTATCTGATTTACTTCTGAGTAGGCTTTTAATTAGCACTTATGGAAGCTTTTTTGGTCCAAGAGTATCTGCAGAAAAACATTGCGCGAGTGTTCCTGCAGACCTATGCAAGCAGACTCTTTACACTAAATCTGATGTACAGTGGTAACTACAGTTAACTGCAAATTCTGTTTAAAAGAGTGAACTATACAGGCCAGAGTTTTATGAGTGATAAATACTGAAAATGAAAATCACAGCAGAAAATTCAGGAGCAAGTGGCAGGTAACTGTACCTACTGTGGAGAGGAGCTGTGACAATTAGGTAACTCAGAGATAATGTACTTGGGTGCTTAACATGTTTCCTGAACAAAGATGAACTTAGAAGGGAATGGCATGTCACAATGAATAGAGCTTTCATGATAGCATGTGAGCTTTTCTGTTCGGGAAGGACCAGGAGGCAGCTGTCCTGAGAGCAGTAAGGAAATGTATCTGAACACAGTTCAGTAGTTCTTTTATTCTAACATATGTATGCACTGCAGGACAGAAGAAAGTTACTTTTTTAATTTATTTACATGACAGATTAATTCATTTTTTTACATAAGAGTTTTTAGTATGTTAGGCTGATAGATTTTTCCTTTAATGTGTTCCAAATATAAGATAATTTGGCATGCATTAGCAGCTAGAATTTAAAAGGTGGTATTGATGAAGTTCTGATAGTCTCCTAAACAAAACTACTGCATTTCCAGTAGCTTGGAAAGATACTCAGTCGGGACTTGAATTTAAATGGGAGCTGTGCTCCTACTCTGCTTCATTAGCCTGCCCCCTGCCATGAAATCACATACTGCCTGGGTGTAAGGCACCTGTCACCTGTGGAGACAGAGAAGCAATAACAGATAACTGGGGAGGGCAGTCGGTGTTTGTGTCATTCTGTGCCAAGAAGTGGTTCTGTTTCTCACTGAAAGCTGTTTGGAGATCTGCAAATATCTCTTTGCTCGGTTTTGCAAAAAGAGAAAGATCTCCTGTAAGACAAGGTCAAGCTAACAATGGATCATGTACCACACCCTTTGTCCTAAATGTCATAATTGTGTTAGTGGTTATTGGAAAGATTTTTAAATGTTTGTTTCTTGGACAAAAAATGCTTGCTTCTCTGTTAAAAATATATATTCATCTCTATTACTGGGGCCTAACAAGTCCATATTGAGGTAACCTTATTTTTTTGCTGCCACACTCCTTTTTTGTTTTTTTTTTTTTTCTTTTTCTTGCCTTTTTTTTTTTTGGTCATGTCTCAGTAGCTGTGAAAGAGTAAGTACACCTATACCATTCCACAGCATGTCATTCATAGAAGTGACTCAGCAGGGATGTTCAATTCTCTGACCTCTGACAATTCCTTAAACTTGTGCAAAGGCAGAAAAATCTCCAAATATAAATGTTCTAGTGGTGGATTTTTATAGCTGCTACTCTACATGTCTCAAAATGGTAAGTTCACTTTAATTCTAAGGAGAGGATCAAGTGACAAGAGAAGTGAACTCTCTACTTAACTCACAGATACCTCCTGGAATAGTTTTTCTACAGCTTGACATTTCCCTTACTGTAAAATATATCACTCCCCATGCATTAGGCTCTTTTAATTTCAGAAGCCTACTGGGATTGATGTTTTGTAAATCCATCTCCATGTGTAATCCTTTCCTATTACTTGGATAAATACTGTGACTCTCCTACTCCAAGACAGAAATATTAAAAAATGGACAAGTTTTTTCATAGGGAAGGAAAAATTCTGTCTACAGCCAGAATCAGTCATCTTTCTAATCTTTTGAAACTACATGACTGAGTAATAAACTTGTGTTAGCAGAACTGAGAGAAAATAGGTAAATTATTTCTTGGAAAAAAATCCCAACCTACAAGTTAAAATCCAAGTGTTTTGCTCCTGCTCAGAGATTTTAGATCAAACCTGTAGTGCAATTTTAATATGCAGACATGCTGGTCTAGTCATCCCATTGTTGCTACAGGATTGTTCTATGCTTTCACCATAGAGCTAAGACAACTTACATGTGCCCGGGCTTATAAATTTGAATTTCAGAGTGACTTTGGGGTAGCTATGTATGTACAAGTTGCCAACTGGTGTACCAGAGCTGTGGTAAGTAGTCCTCTCTGTTAGTGTTCACCAATTTGTCTTTATATAAATATAGAAAACAGTCCAATAGTGTGGTGGAGTATATCTGAAAGACTATTTTGTTCATAGCAATTGTCATAGCAAATATTCTGAAAATCCTTTTTTTCTCAGTACTCCTTTTTACAGAGCAGATGCTTACATGAACCCTACTCTAGGCAAAAAGTGGCAGACACAAAGATGATGCCATCGCCTTTCTAACATGTTTGTATAGTTCGAATGAGTCCTTCAATAAAGTGGCAATATGTACAAGCTTGCTTTGTTAGCCGTGTTAACTGTGAGTAGACAGCAGAGGGACTAGTGTTAATTAAAAGTATATAATTTGCTTCTGGTATTTTGTTTTAGGGCTTGACTATTCATTTATGTTCAGACTGCGTGTATCCCAGGAAAACTTACATTATTATTTGCATGCTAGTAGATACGCAGCTCGAGCTTTACTTTGCTAGGCTCTGAACAAGCCTATATTAGAAGAGAATTGGTGCCACAGCTGAGGAAATCCACAGCTAGACCCATCAACCTAATTTTTCAAGTGAAAGATTCAGGTGGCCCATCTCTCCTTGCTGTGTGGCAACAACCTCTTGTGTACTTGCAGTGTGACCTGTAGGATGCTCATGGAACAAGTACAAGAATGTTATAGGGCAGGTAAGGCTGAGCTTTCTAGAGAACTCTGAAATGACAAAGTTCTTGTAGCACATGCTTGCTGGCAGCATTCTGCCACCATGGTACTACCGCTGTCCTGTGACCTGGTTTGACCAGGTGTTTCTGCTTCTAGTTGCTTGGCCTTAAGACAGGAAGCATTTTGTGCTGACATTCAGGTTTGCAGGGAAGGCAGTAGGGCAGGTCAAGGAGTAATTTGTTTTTTGGGGCCAGAAATCTTGCACATATGACATGTAGGTGTGAATCCTTGTCCTGCCACATTTTTTTCTATAGCAAAGCTATTAAGCATGTCTTTGGAACCACTGGACCTCGGGCTGTTCATGTCTGTGTTCCTCTGCTTACAGCTTGCACTGCCTTACTCATGTGGCTAGAGCAAAGTTAAGCAAATCAAATGCATCGTGTGTTTCAGGTGTGTTCATGAGAACCATATAAATATCATAAAAATGGGGACAAAATTCCAGACAGTTATGGAAAAAGGGATCATGTATTCTACAATTGCCAGCATCCAATGTCCCATACACTTGAATACTTTGCCCGTACTACATCATCTTCCCATGATGTGCTGATTTACATGAACACAGAGCTCTGAAAATAAAGGGGTTTTTATTAACTTTCTGGTTTTTACCTGTATTAATGTTTGTGCTGGCTTTAGCTGGGATAGAATTAGTTTTCTTTGCAGCAACTGCTGTGGGCAGTGTTTTCGATTTATGCAGGAAACAGTGTTGTTAGTATGGGATGCTTTTGTTACTTGGAGCATCAATTACACAGATTCAAGGCCTTTTCTGTTTCTTACCCTTCCAGAGAGAAACCTGGGGATGCACAAGGAGTGGGGAGGGGACACAGCCAGGATAGCTGACCCAAAAGGACTAAAGGAGTATTCTCTACCATATGGTATAATGATCAGCATATAGAACTGTGGGGAGAAGGGGAAAGGGAGCGTATTCAGAGCAATGTTGTTTGTCTTCCCAAGTCACTGTTATGTGATAGGGTCCTGCTCTGCTGGGGATGGTGTCAGACCTGCTTGCCCATGGGAAGTGGGGAATAAATTCCTTGTTCAACTTTGTTTGCACATGTGGCTTTTGCTTTACTTCTTATTAAAGTCTCTTTATCTCAACTCACAAGCTGTCTCACTCTTGATGATTTTTCTTCCCATCCCACTCTGTGGCTGGGGGAATGGATGAGTGACTGGCTGGTGTTTAGTAGTGGCCTGCTGGGTTAAAACACAAAAACATTTTACCAAAAGAAAATAAATTTCAATGTTAGTTTGAGGCAAGATGCAATTTTTTGCTAGAGGATGATACTTTCTGTTCTTAGGAGATGTTACAAACCCAAGAAAATAAAAGATGAATAAAAATACAGTTTTTATATTTAGAGTACAACACACTCATCAAAAGGTGCTGCTTTTCTAGTCAATCTCCTATGCCTCAAACTGACAGTAATTAGGATTACTGTCATAAAGGGGACCCTGAAGAATATTAAAATGAAGCTTGGACTAAAATATGCCTAAGCTTTATAGATCAGACCTAGCATTTCGAATATCATTTTGGAGTGAGAAGAGTCCTGTAACATATAAAGCATCAGCTTAAAAGTTGCCCTCTGGGGAGCAAATGATCGTGGATGTTTTGATTTTGATTTCTGTAAGGCGGAATGCTAAGGGGAAATGTGGAATCTCAACTGCTGCTCTGAGAGATAGAACTGTACAATTTCATCAAAAATTGATTTTGACTTTTGTGGCTATCGTTGTGTGCCCTCCTCCCCCACAATTACACTTTGAGTCTGAGAATATTCTTCTGGAATTCATGAAATGGGAAGTAAAGATTTCAAAATCAAGAAGTGGCTTTATCACAAAAGAATTATTATTTTCAAGGTTGCAGATGTTTTCCCCTTGCAAGTAAGGGGTTAAATTTTATAGCAAGTTTGGCTCTGAATTTGGGCACTGTAGCCTAATTGGATTTCATTTCATGTGCACATTAGCATAAGCTTTAAGTGGGTCTGAAGCAGTCTAGCTGATGGATAGCTTTTCTTCTGAAGGTGGCACTTTGCCACTGGTGCCAGAGCCTTCTTAGTGCACTAGAGGAGATGTAGCAGGTGCAATATTCTCACCAAAGGCCTCAAAGTACCTGCTCTGTCTGGCTGAAAAAGAGTGGATGTGTCTGTTGTCACATCTTGCTATTTGTAGTGTGAGTCCCATGATATTTGTTTTCTAGATATACCTTATGCAAAATATAATTTTTTTTTACTAAGTATTGAATTTCCTTTTCGAGTACAGCTAGTGTACCATCTCTATATGTTTTGTCTGCCATCAGTATTAGCCAGTTGGCTGGCTCAGTCACAAAATAGGCAGACAGTAAAAGCTGGGAAATGGTAGCTAAACTTGCAATACCCTGAATCCACTGCCTGCATTGTTTACAATTGTCTTTAACTTTCATGACATCAGAAGTTGCATGCATACTTTCTGAAAAATTATGCTGTTTTCAATGAAAGAAAGTATTAAAAGCTCCTTGGAGTTTATTAGAAAGCATGTGCTTTTAAAAGGTCTTTGGACCTGACTTAAGATATGGATGCCATTTAAAACTGAAAACACACACGTTCTCCCCAAACTAAAACCCAAACAGCTTTCCCCAACCCCCTTTTTTTTTTTTTTTTTTGCTAATTAAGACATTCATATGGGGTCAACAGCCAATTGTCAGTATTTTCAGGAGTAAGGAGAAAAAAATGGTAAAAATTGCTATTACCTTTACTATAGCAAGCAAATTTATATTTGCTGCCTCTCTGTCTGTCTCTAATACTAGGTGCTGATAGCTGAATTTCCACTTCTGGTAGTTCACTCACACGACTTACTACTGCAAAAACAGTGAGTCCCTTGATTTACTGATCTGTTGGAGTAAACTGCTTACCAAACATAGAAAACATTTTGTAATGCTAATTTCTGTATTGTACACAAGGTTAACATAATTTTCCTCATTGCTAACTATTGGGCAGAGGGGGAGAATACCAAACAATGTGGTTAGTAATTCATAGCTAATGGACATGTATTACAGAATTGGTCATAACTTCTCATATGCATCTGTACACTTCTAGCTTGAACACGGGCTAACATTTTTCAAGGACTGTGGGGTTTTTTGTCTGTTGCCCATATACAGTGAAATGATGCTTGCTGATGTATTGGATTTGAGCCTTATGATATCCTGGCATATTTTCTGAGTCATTCTGCTGAACAGAGTGTGATCTTTGTGGGTTGCTACTTTCAGAGGATACACAAATTTTGTTGTATGAAAAATAAGAAGAAGAACTTGGCATGGTTGTGAGGAGACGAACTGGAGGACAAATTGAGACAGAGGTGTTAAAAGAGAAAGCTTGATATAGGGAAAGGTGAAGGGTGAGAAAATGAAATGGGAAGAGGGAGAAGAGAGAAAAATTGAGATGAGTATCAATAGGAGAAAGAAAATTCGTTAAAAAGAAGTAGGTGGCAGAATGAGTAGCTAAAAGACCAAAATACCAAGTCTGGCCTAGCACTACTAGTCTCAGCCCTGGGCAGAGAGCAGGGCAGTGGTGGGTGATATGAACTGAGCCTTATACTTCTTGGTACAGGAACTGATTGCTCCATCTGTTATTCCTTAAAGTTTGCATACCCATAGTCTCAAAATATATTAAGCAGACAGAACATGCTTTTTAGGACTCACTTTGGGGTGTTGTTTCTGTTCATAATCTTGTAAGTTGTTTTCGAAGTGTAGTTTGGAGAAGCATGGAGCCATGTTAACTATACACAAGTATTCATAGTCTTAAATTTATTTTTTTGTTTTAGGAAATTCATTTCCTCCTTTTTAGGAAAGCAGCTGTTTGAGTACGTGTTCTCAAGCTACCTTGTAAAGAGTCAGGAATCAAACTAGTTCCTTACATGTATAAAAGTATTCATGAGTGCTCAGTAAGTGTCACTACTGTAACAGAAAAGTAAAAATTTACAGTTCATACGTGTTTTTAAAACCACACTGAGATATTCATCTGTAGCAACTGAATATGAGTTTGCAATTAAAATCAACTATTCTAACATTATATTTGTATCTGGAAATACATATTTGTACCTGTTATTAAATTGATTTCTTTGAACTGCTACTCTTACAGTAGAGATGAAAATGTACCAATTACAGTACAAATTTTAAATGTGATTCGTGACTTTAAGTGGTTGGTTTACTGCAATTGATGGTGCCCCTTTGCTGCCATTTACCCAACTGTAAACTTAGAGGATTTCAAATTTATTTTTGCGTAGAACCTCAGCACTGAGACAAGGAAGCTCAACCACAAACAAATCAAATGAGCAGATATTGGACAGAGATTGTTTACTTCTTGCTGTGAGAAATCTGGAGGTAGTTTGCAAATAGAAGACCTGAATTACTTCAACCTGCTGTAGGTGCCTTTGATGTTACCTGCCAGGTGATTTCCCCACTAGACCATGGACATCTTGTAGAAATGTGTTCAAAAAGGTATGTGTTTCCTAACCACTCTCTACATGTGAGCTGACTATTGAATACGTAAGAGTTTCTGGAAAGATGTTCTGGATTGTGTCACTGATAGCTGCCTAGTAATTTCAGGCTATTTTATAGTGGACAGTTAGGTGAGAGGAATCCATGGAAAATCTTCTGCGTGCATAGATATATGCACATAGATATATGTATGCAAAATACAGTTGCCATGTGACACAACAGTAATCAATATTTTGTCAAGACTTCATATATGTATCTGTATATATAAAACATAGAAGGCTAATAGCATGTATCAGTGACCCTGTAGCGATAATGGGTTTCTTAATTAGCTTAGTAGGTGATTCTCTGGGTTATAGTCCTATAAAAATAAGAACAAGCAAAAAAACAAAACAAAATGCCAACACAAACCATACTGCCTATCAAAAAAAAACCCACCCCAAAGTGCAAGTGAGCTTTGCAGCAGGCTGTGCAATGTAATCTTCACAAAGGAATGTTATGGACAGAATGGTCTAAAAAAGTTAAATTGTAGCTGCAGGAGGAATATACATCTGCAGCATGGTATTGCCATTAAAAGAATCAGTACCCAGATTCTTAATTGAGCTGCATATATTCTCCATTTGTTCAGAGGAAGTGGTTTTGTGTGTTTTTGGTGTTGCTGTTTTTTGTTTGTTTGTGTGGTGTTTTTTTTTTTACAGAGTTGAAACTGTGCTGACTGGGCAAATTGTATCCTCTCCAGGTTTCTGTAGGTAGCTGTTACTGTCCTGATGCGGAGGATTCATAGGTGCAATTATAATGACAAGAGACAGTGATCTAGTTGTGTTTTAGGTGCTTACTGTAGGAGGCCACATCAGATATGTGTGGATTCAAATATTACGTTTGTCTTCAACTTAAAAGCAGTATTAGGTTTCTTGTACTAGCTACTCTGAAGGTATACTCATGCAGGATTAGAGGGAATAATGTTCATGACTGAAGTAGAGCCATTTGATCCTTCATTTATTTTAATAAGGTTTTATCCCTCCTTCATAATTACACCATGAAGTCAGATTTTCTTTCTCAGCATTTATTTTGCTAGCAAAATAAAGCTGTTCCTAATATCTCTTGGCTGACACTCCTCTTTTTGGAATTGCTGTGATGGGTCCCCTTTCAATTTCTTCCTGTTTAAATATTCTGTTCTTGCATAAATGGTATTTGGAGTGACATCTTACTGAAGATGTGTAGAATAACATTCTGTGGATGGATCCTAAAGTCAAAGGATCAACCTGCATAACTTGAGGTAACTTGACTCCTCACCTGCAAATGAATACATGATATGAGAAAGATTTTAGGGTTGATCCCTAGTAGCATCTGAGAATCTGTTGTATTTAATTGTTCAATGTAAACGGATATTCTTGGAAGTGGTGCAGGGATGATGGCAATATGGATTTATGTGCAGCTTCAAAGCTTGCAGGTCTCTGTTCTGTGCAGATTGAGAGTGTGGTTTATGCTGGCAATGGGTTGTGGCTTAGTGAAAATACTCAGAAATTTTAGTGAGATTCTTTTTGTTTTCTGTCTTGGCTGTATCTGGCAAAAGTTTATAAAACAGGGGAAGTATTTCAATTTTTCTTTTAACTTGGGGGGCAAATGATGGGGAGAGAAGTCTGCTCATTTACATTTGGCAATAGTATTTTTGTTTGAATGGAGGTAGTAAAACTTCTTGTCATTTGTAACTGCTTCCCTGAAATCCAGTTGCTTGGTGTAGTAAAAATTCATATATTTTCAATACAAGTTGCAGATTTTCTCTATTTAGCTTTTCTACCTAACAAACATTGTTTTCAACACACACGTACAGTTGTGTGTACATACAGTGCACATGCTGCAGAAAGCCTTTTCTGTAAATACTCTTCAGTTTTTACTGCTCTTGTTTTCTGGGGAGGTGCATGGAGGTGACTCCAGTGTGACTGTGAAGGTACTGATGAACATTTACCAGAGGGTGAGAAACTGAGCACATGCTTGAAGATGCCCAATTCTGTATGTCTTCTACGAAGTTGGTGGTAAGGAGGGATTTAGGTATCCATGTCCACTTCAGTGCTGTTGGCATGCACACTAAACAGGAGGAATACACTGTAGGTTTTTCTGTAGGGTTTGTACACATACACGTAGGTATACATAGTAATACATGCTCATGTGCAACTAGTGGTCTGTCTTGGGCAAGTTTCCTAATTGCATTAGATTATCTTTTAGTACTCCTCAGGATATGGTAGGCTGTGTAATTGCCAGTGGCTCCTCTTTGGCCACTGCACTGTATGATTCCTGGGTCTCTAGTGCAGTTAAAAATAAAACCAGAACTTGATGCTTGCCTTTTAAAGATAACCTGAAAAATAGGATTTTCCAACTGTGTCTTGGACTATTGCTTATAATTTGGTTAATTTCTTTGATGCTTCAGACTGAGTTTTCAAATATTTTTTTAATTGAGGATTCCTGGTAGCACTGAATTTAGAAACTTTGATTACTTTTTGTACTGTAAGGCCAAGTGCTCATTTCCTTGTTAAAGGCAGCTATTTTATCAAATGCATGATTTAGGATGATTTAGGATTTGCACTATTCACCTTGCCCATGTAAGGCTGAGGATGCTGCCATTCATGTTTCAGTGCGTCAGTTCATGCATGTAATATTTAAAGTTTCCAGTTTCACAAGATATTTTCAGTTTTAATTTTTAATATCTACGAAATACTTTCATAATCTTAAACACAAGAAGCTAATCAATGCCCAGAGTTAACCACAAATTCTCTGAAACTGTTTAGAACTGGACTCCAAGTACGAGCGATGCACCTTTTTCATCACGTGACTTCCCAAGGAAATAGTTTACCTGGAATTTCAGCATGTCAGGGGTTATTTTTTGTTAGTGGAAAGGCTAATTTCTTGCAAATGTGAAGTTCTGTACTCAGTCACAGGAGCAGGGCTTGAAAGAGTGCAAAGACATGGAAAGCCTGAAGCCTTAGATCTCACCTAGTGAAAAGATAGGAGAGCTTAGTTATTCAGAATATGAATAACTGTGCTGGAGATATTGTAACAGCCTTTAGTTGGGTGTCTCCATGATTTAGAGTTCCTTAGCGCAGCTAGGCATTGAAGGGCTCCTCAGGGATATGTGAGGCTCTGGCCCTCCAGTACTTGGAGCTGATCTATCTTATTGAGTGAAGTCAGTTCACAATATGGAAAAATGGTGTCTTTTAACATAGACACACAAAGGAAAAAAAAAAGGTGGGGTGGCGGAGGAAGGAAAAAATAACTTGATAAGTGTACAAGTAATTAATATGAATACTTTTTCATTACTGTCATTACTGCTGTGTTTTTTAAGTTTTACCTGTGACATGGCGCTTTCAGCCATAATTTCGTCATGATTTAGAAAATACAAATCATTTTGCACTTAATCTATTTTTGCAAAATGAAAAGGCACGTGGTAATGATTCAAAAATTAGTGATGGAAGTACCACAGAAATATCCTTGATTCTGTTAAAAACAGTATACATTTATGTAGCATTTTTACTCATTTCCACTCATTTAATTCACCATGCATTTTGTTAACTATGTTGACAGCTTGTATTGAGGAACGCAGGTTACCTCTGAGGGTACAGAGCGGTGATCGAGTGGTATGTGGCAATTGTAAAGCTTGGTGGAGGTGGAACTTTTGGCCTGGTGTAAAGGATCCAAATAGTGAAAGGAAGTGCTGAGGGCTTCTCTGTTGTGATTAGGTGAGATGTCAGCCTGATCCATTTGGTTGACTCAGAGTTTAAGATAGTTATGAAAGGGTAAAAAGCTAGTTCTATGCACATGTGGGATGGACATGTTTCAATATATTTAGCTTGCTTGAGATGTGTCATGGTGATTCTATCAGCATGGGCCTGAAGAAACCTAGCTTGGCTTTTAACTCTGTGTCAACTCAACTACACTTGTTTGTGATTTAGTGAGTGAATTGCTATGCTTCTCTCAGGATTCTAAACACAAGGAAGGCAACCTTAAAAATATTCTGCTCTCATCTGAGCTGAGGGTACTTTAGAATGAACCATACTGTATTTTGGGCACACTGTAGGCTTCTCCTGTAGATATTTAAAAATATTTCAGCTAGCTATTTGTCTTATTCTCATAATCACAAAATGTAAATGCTCAAGTTAAGATTCTTTACTGCCCTGGCTGTTTTAAAGTTTACTGTGCAATTCTTACTTAGTTGTTTTTAAGTACTATGGAAGTACCTTGGGACTTTGGCTGTTGATTTCTGTGAAACAGGGTTTGGGGCAGTGCAATTTGTTCTGTTTCTTCAACTGTGAAACACTTCATCTGGAACCTGTGAGAGGTGCTTGTTAGAATCTCACTACTAACATATTGCCCTTAGTGAGCTGTTCAGAAGTTACGCCTGTAAAGGCTTTTACGTCAGTGCATATATCAGTGCTCGTGTGAGGATTGCTGCCTGTTCACTGCTCTGGGTGGCACTACGAAAGGGGACAGACACTGAAACAAGAGATTATTTATATCCCTCTGATTCCAGGAGAGATCTGTTAAATGATGTTTGTTTCTTTTTTCCTTTCTTCAGTCTATAGCTCTTTAGTCTGATTTGAAGGGAGGGTTTGGCTGTGTAACTGCATTCTGTGCATTTCAGGCGATGGGGAACAGGGCTGTTGGCTGGCACTGTTGAGCAGGTTACAGCAGGTGGCACTATTTGGTGACTTTTGCTTAACGCTTTTATTTCAGTGCGCCTGAATATGTTGATATATGATCATTTTTCTATTGGATTTTTATGGAAACACTAAATAAGGTAGCCAGTCTGAAGAAGTAGGTACATATGTCCTTTCTTCTAGGGAATAGGAACCACTCCAGTGTACTTCGCAAAGTAAATCAAATGTGCCTGTTAAGGATTGTTCTATGTTGCATTATTAATAATGAACAAGACCTATATCACTAATTTTTGGACTGATGCATGGGCTAGGTGTAATAAACTTCTGTGAAGCATTCTGAAGGATTAATAGTGTTGAACTTCTTTGTAGCAAGGGTTAAATCTTTTTAAGGGACTTAGTGGTCTCAATGAAAACAACCCCCTTTTTCAACATCTAGATCTATTTTCTTGTACTTTGTAATTTTGTCATAGTGTCATGAGAGGCAAAGCAAAACCTTGTCTTGCTTAGGTAATACCTCTGTTTATGATGGATGGGAGATTCATTGTTGCATTGCTTTTCCAGTGTGGTAACTGAAACAATAAATGTGTGTTCCTTTAAGCACTCAGATGAACAAAATGTGTCTAGGTGTATGCACATATACATGCTTTTTTCAAGTCAGTCTACTCTCACTAGTTTTGCTGCTGGGAGATTTGAGTCACTTAACTAACATGGGTGTCAGTAAATGCAGAACTGAGCTGATTAGACCTACACACACAAAAAATACAATTTTCACCTCATTTCATATTAACTCTGGCTATCTAACAGCTGTGTTAAATGTGTCTGAGGTGCTACAGATTAATTGTTTCTCTCAAAAGTAAAAAATGGTGTGTGTGTGAGAAAGCAGTTTGCCAACAAGCACTGGTTTCTGTCACTGCTCTTTTTCTAACAGTTATTTTTAGCACTAAGAAGTGCAAAACATGTTTAAGAGAAATAGGCTGGAAAATGCGACATGCATAACCCATCTTTGTGGGTGGATGATGTTTCTCTATCTGGGTTGTTCTGTTTGCTCTCATTTGCCTCCTCTTGCTGAGTGTCATGCCCTTATGAATTACATGTGTGTTTTGTGGCTTACAAACCCTATGCAAGTATATCTTTATGACTGGAAAATATATTTAAATGATAGAACATACAAGCTAATGATACTGTTGCAATCAATTCTAGGAAGAAGTAATTCCTCATCTTTTTAATCAATATTTATACTTTCTGTTTATCAACCTTACACTAATATAGTAGAGTCAGACTGAGAAGGATGTGTTTTACATGGTCTTAAAATAACTTTTTATTTAGCAGGAGCAGGAAACAAGCAAGTACTTGGAGTTTATTTCTAAGAGTGAACAGAATTTTTGGAAGAGAAGAAGGAAAGGAGAACTGGAGATGTTTATTTTCTTGCTGCCTGTGTTCTCAGTTCTGCCACTGGCCTCTTGGGAGATAGGTGTTTTCATTTCTGTATGAGTTGCATGCCCTAACCTTTAAAATGAGGCTAGTGATTATAAAATTTTGTCTAACATGTTTGGATGAAAAGCATTGTGTAATGGTTTATTAATTCTCATATGTTTCGCTTCTGCCATCTGCCTATTTGCTGGCCTGCTTATTCAAATGGAAGAACCCATGCTACACCCTCAATTTTTTTCATCTTCTCTTCTTTGTGTTCAAAATCCAAGAGCTTGGATGATGTTAACTGGTGATGGGGTAACTTAATCTTAGGTGGAAGGAAGTAGCTTTTCTGAGGACTACATATTTTACCAGTAGTCAGAAAACTGGAGAAGATAGAGAATGTCTCTACTTTTCCAGATACATACCAAGAAGGAAGTTGATAGGGAAATCTTACATGTATGTAGGAACCTGCTGCTCCTATCATCTTATGGTCAAAATGGGAGAACTTGCCTCTTCGTTGCAATACAGCTGCATCCTTCACCAAGTTACTGATCCACATGCCAATTAGCTTGCCTGCCTGCCGATTGCTGGGTCTACTTACCAGACAGAAAATGGATTCCTTCTTCAGATGAGACAGCATCTGTATTTTTTGTCATGCTTCTGGTCATTATGACGACTTCATTCTTCCTCCCTTCCCTGACTCCAAGAGTTCTCAAATTAAAGTTGCTTGAGCTCAGTAGCCTTAGCTATATTTGACCACAGTAGTGAGCTATTAAATGCAGTTCTTAGTGCAGAACTGTTTTAAGCATAAGATTTGAATTTCTAGATGATTACAGGATCCATAAAGAAGGAAAAATAATCTTACTTGGTCTGTAGAAGAATTCATCTGAAACTTAATTATTTCAAACTTTTTTACAAAGCACCCATCTATTAATTGTGATGAAACTGTCCTTGAATATCTGAAATCCTGATGGTCTAAATTGTGTTTATTGGTCCCAGTGACTTGGAGATAATCAAGGCTGTAACCTTTATACAAGCTGGACACCTAGCATTTTGGTGAATTCCTTGTGATATCTTGAGATCTTCACAGAGGTCAAGTCTTTTGCATGTTGAGACTGACAATGGACATCCACAGCCTTGATTAGCAAGACTCAGAGTTCAAATGTGCAGATTGACAAAGCTAGCTGAAAAGGTTAAGGTTCTCTGGAGAAAGGGCCACAGTGTGTTTTCCAGCCTGTCCAGGCACCATTATCAGCAGTTCACATTCAGGGGAAAGTGATGGTTTTGTTGCCTTTCCATTAAGTGGCCCTGTCCAGATGCTGCCTTCATTTAGTGTCATTAGAAAACTAGAACCAGAATAGAAATATCTGTGAGGGAAGTGAAGGTCAAACTTAAGAGAAATTCCACACCTTGGAAGTAAAAACTTGTTTGCATTTAAATTCACACTCTACTACTTTTAATATGCAGATTTTTAAGTGTTTTATCAGCTTTATGCGCTTTGATGAACACCCTTGCCTGTTTCTCAGTTGTTTAGATCTTACTGCCAAGTTAGTGTCTTGAGCTTGGTGCTCAGAGGCGCTTTGAAAAGCCATAAGCTGTGTAATGTTGACATAATAATGCATTGCTCACTGTCCATTATTGTTTCCTACTTTCACTGCTTTTATGAGCATATGAATGATTAAAGTTCAAAATAATAAAATGGCAGAGGTTTGTTATCTTACAGCCATTTGCAAAATAACCACTTTGAGACTCCTTATGGTTTATACAGCATTGTGAATATTGGTATGAATTTCTCTTTGTTTCTGTAGGTGCTGGTTTGCAGAGACAAATATAACCTCCAATTCCCAGCACACTGATCTGTCTAAACAAAATTTGACATGCGTTGCTATTAGCTTAGCACCTTATCAAATAATGCGCCCTGATAGAGATAAAAGGTTTTACAACCTTGCTGCCTTTGTTTCTGTGTGTGTTCACCCCCAGAGACAGCTCTGCAGCAGCTAATAATTAACACAAAAGACAAAGACAAATCTATATGGCTCAGTGTTGGAGGGTCCGATGTGCATGTTAAGAAGGCAGGCAAGTGAAATCTACAGCAGGAGGGTCTAAAATGGGATCTTCAAACGAGGCCTTAAAATGAATTGAAGTTGGGCTTTGTCAAGTCTTGTTTTAACATGATGGAGCAGATGTCAGTGTTGTCTGGAAATCAGTACGGTTCTGTGTGGCAGAGCAGTTACTCAGATCTTCAGAGGAGCTCTCTGTGCTCTGCTACCCATAACTGCATTGCTTTGCGTGCCAAGTATAAGCAAAATATCTGAGAAAGGAATTAAGTGTGCTGAAAAAAATCAACCAGGGAGAGGATATAGAATGTTCACTGAACGGAATCCTTCCTTCCTGGCATAAATTTTGTGTCTTTGTGGGTATACACAGGATTAGGTGACAGGTTTGGGGACCAAACCCAAGGCCATGCTGGCTTTTTCTGTTTGTTTTGTGTTCAGAAGTCAGTGATGGCCTCTCTCATTTTCTTGATTCATCCAGCACCCTTTAACCTACCTAGCTTTATAAATGTCATCTTAGCCAGACTAGATACTCCAAAACAGGAGTTGTTTTGGCACATACAGCAAGATGGTCCAGCATTATAGAGAATGGTAAAGCCATTTAGTTGGTGTCCTCATTCCAAAATCTAGTTAAGCACTTTAAAAGTTGCAATTGTTCTTGTAGGCTGCTAAGACACTATTTCATTTTCTGAATAAATATACAGTCCCTGTGAATTGAGATCAAAGAGCTCCTCAGTAGTTTCAAGAATCAGGTGAAAATCCTAGTTACATGTAAACATGTTCTGTTTTTCATCAAAATCAACTTAAGACAGACTTGCACAGATACTTGACAACCCAGTAGATGCCATGAGAGGTTTTCACAATTGTGCCTTCAGATGCTTTTGAAACTCACTAACCATGTGTTTGTTTTAATGTTTATGAATTTGTCTCCACGTTTATCTCCCAGTTTGAATCTGGGTTCCATTCAAAATTTGCTTGAGTATGAATTCAGAGGCATGTTTCTCTTGTTCCTATCATTGAAATGTGACTTATCAAAGACAGTGCTCCTTTATAATGTTGAAAGGTGTCCATAATGCTGAAGTGAAAGTATTTAGGAACAAGAGAAACAAAAATACATTACTTTTTTTTCCTAACAAAATAAATAGAAGAAACTTAAGTTCATTATTGTTTCTATTGCTCCATTGACTTTTAATTTAACAGTCTATCAAAATAATAAAATGAAGACATAAGATCCTAATGAGTTGAAGCTCCATCTACCCACAGAGACAGTAGGTACAGTAAGATGGAGAGCAAACAGTGATAATTGAAGGCGGTCTATAGAATGGATGCTTCACTGAGGAACACTGTGGTGTCAGTGATTCCAACATCTGCACCAGGTTTTTGTAAGTAGACTGAAATTTTTATAGGGTGCCTATGGAATTTTAATATACATATGCCACTGAATTTCAGTCCTTTCCTATTAGTGGTGTCTTTTTTCATTCAAGTTCTCCTTTAATGCGTCTATGACTATCTTGTGAAGCTGTCACTTTGCTTTCTGACATAGTTTTTTGAAGGGATATTTTTCACCTGGAATTTAGTGTCTGATGTCCTAGGAAGCTGGCTAGTTGATTAGGAATGCCTTGCCTTATGTTCTGACTTGACTGGCAGTGGTGACAATTGTTTTTAATTCAATGAACCAGCACAGTTTCAAGAATGTTCTGTCTGCTTATAGAAGTGCAATAGTGTGCCCCTCACTTAATTTGTGTGGGTTTGACAGATGTGCAGTGGAAGCAGGTTGTGCTGCTGTTTATGGCTTGATTAAAACTTGGATTTTTGAACTGTGTGTCATGTGGAAGCCTTAGTGGTACAACAAATGTGCCAAGCCTTGTCAAGTCACCATCCCACCAAGGCTAATGATCTGTGTTTATCAGCAGGACAAGGCAAAATGGTGGGGGGGGGCGGGGAGGGGGGAATTCCTCTCACCCAAGTTATTTGTCTATCTGAAATGCAACTCTTTGCCCTCAGTTTGCTTTCCAAACCACAGAAAAGATTCAAAAGATGAGCCAGCTACCCAAACCTGATGTATTAGTCTTGCCTTAGTTGAAATGTGAGATGGTAGAAGGACCACCTGGTTGTGAGTAGCTGCTTCCCTGTGACTTGTGCCTTCTGCAGCTGTCTTTTCTCAAGCACTTAACTTGCGGTGCAACAAAGTCAGAGGGAAGGAAGGCCCCTCATAAGGTCAAGGTATAAAGCTGCTTGTGCTCCTTTTCTTTGAGTGTGCTGATAAAACAGTAAGGGAAGAGAATGGAAAACCGGAAGAGACCTGCAAGAGCAGTGTTGGTCTGGTCTGATGGCAGGCTACTGCCTTGCACCTTCGCTATCTAATTTTCTTAACTCCAAGAGGCACTAAAACTTTCCAAACTGTACAGCAGTGAATAGAGAACAAGTGACTGAAGCCTGAACTTCTATTATTCTTGGTCAGTTTCTTTATTTGCAATAAGAAAACTTACTGACTAACATAAACTAAAATTATTTCATTAATATTACTCATAAAGAAGATTAAGCACCTAAATTAATATTTTGTTAATGACATATTTGTGTTTTAATATGTGGTTTTCTATTAGCTGATGAAAAAAAACCTGAGTTTTACACTTTGTGCCATGACCAACACAAGAACCTCCTCATCTTTTTTCCTGATTTATCGTTCACAGAATGAGGACAGATAAGCCATTCAGTTGTGATAGTTCCTCTGACTGACCCTGCTCAGGCAACTTGGCCTTATTTTGAGGCTTTTTGGGAACGCTGCTGGCAAGGCAGAGCATCACATTGTAACTCAAGCAGTTTTCATGTGGTTTTGGTCTGCAGAGCAATCTGTCCATTGGAAGCATTCGGTCCTGATAAGATTAATATTAACATGAATTTTTGTTTGCCTTGTACCAACTTAGAACACTTTGTGCTAGGCACTGTACCTATTTAATGCAAGAGGAACTCCAGCATCACATTATACATCGTGGTCCTAGTAGGTTGAGTGCAAGAGCTAAAAGCAAAATGCGATGTTAAACAGAGGTGGAAATGGTTAGTGCAATAGCAAGGGTCAGTGAAGCTTGTTGCAGCAGCGGGGTAGCAAGTAGTAAGAAGAAAAACAGAGCCTCAAGGCTCTGGAAGCTGCAAGCTGAAGCAACAGTTGTGTTGCTGTCTCTCCTGAAGTAGAGATGAGGACTGAGGCAGAGGAACATCGTGTCTTTTCTGGCATCAAACCTGTCTTGGCCAACAGCCAGACCATATACATATGGGTCTGTGTCCTAAATTGTTTAGTGCCCTTGGGGCTCTTGAAAACCTATCCATGGAGGATTGTGCGCTTTTTCTTACTCTGAAAAATCAAGGGAGGAAATCACACACACTACAGTTTAATTTTTTTCCTCTTTTGTCACTTTTTTTTGGGGGGGGGAATTGTTACGGTTTTTATCTAGTGAGCTTTATGGTATATGCCCAGTGTCATCCTGAGCAGTGACCTTTTGGCTGGGTTAGAACTATCTGTATTGATGTAGTACGCAAGTGGAGGTGAAATAGTAGTAACTGATGCTAACTCTAACTTGGATGTTCCTGCTAAATTTTAAAACTTATGTTGAGCAAGGAAGCTTTTGATTAAATTATGAAAGACATGACCTCTGTGCAAATTTTGATTTGTTGCATTTTAAATCAAGTTAATTCATTCCTATGAATGCTTTTCCCTTTAGTGTCTTGAAGTTTCACTGACATACGTTTGTGACTATTTACATAATTATCTAAATGGGTAATTCTTTGTTATCCATCATAGTTTCCCCTCAGGACCTCTTGATTTTTGGTGGGGTTTCTTTCCCCCCTGTAGTCTTTTGAAGTCCAGCCCACGATTTCTGGGGTGTAGGTATTGGTTTGATTAACTTCAAAGTGACACACCACTGACTATCACATTAGCTTGTCAGTTGGCCTCCAGCAGACAGGGCGATTGTGAATGGAATTGAGTAGCTTTACTGGAGCTATATTTTCATTTTTTTTCCTCTCAGAGCAATGGCAAAATAATTAAATATCAAGGTTCAGCAGTATATGTTCATATGCTAGTTAATAGTATCTGCCACAATGTTAAAGGGAGAGAGACGTATAGGATGCTGAAATATATTTTGTCTGTTTTTCACTACTTTGATGCCCCAAGAAGAATCCAGTATAATTTGGGGGTTTAGCAGAATTTGTAACCAAATACCTCTCTCAGGACTTTGGGGGTTTGAAATGGCATGATAAGGAATTTTTTTTTAATGGAGACACACCATCCATAATGCTGCTGATTCCTTTGAGAACACACACAGACTCAGTCTCGAGAAGACAATGCAGAAAGAACCGTGCCTCACCAATACTGCCTATGGAGACTTTCTGCTGTGCCTTTTGCAACCAGCCTTGCCTATCTCGCATCGGCCTCTTTAGCCATCAGCGTGCTTGCAGCAAGCGTGGGGAGAGCCCTTCCCAAATCTTGGTTTGCGAAGCCAAGCCATGACTAAAGATCTGAAGGTCGATGCAATGTATCTCTTGTTATGATGATAGAACTATAAATCATCAGTCACATGAAAACTAGTCTTCCTATTTTGTTTTTGTAGTAAGACATCTAAAGATATCATCTGGCCCTGGTAATAGATATATTTTAATGATTAAATAGTTGTGGCAATCTGTGGGATGTGAAAAGTTTCCTGAAATTTTGGTAGCTGAGGATTTTCAGAGAAGGGGGACATTTGCTCGGCAGAGACTATTTCAGGATGATGTTTCAGAATGATATGGTTACTTTTTATTTTTCCTAAGAACTCGCTTGTATCTTGAATTTCTGTATGCAAATGATGGATACCCCAACATAAGCTCATTTAAACACAATTAGGTTGGAAGTTAGATATTAACAGACTGTGAGAAGGTTTATTTTACTGAGATCCAGAGCAGAGTTACTAGTGAGCAGCACTGGATTTAATTATTCTTCTTAATGTCAATTACATAAAGACAATATGGGAAAACATATATCAAGGTCCAAAAAACTGTATACAGTGTGTTTGTTTGGATAGTAAATACAGAAATATTTAGAGGAACTAGGTATGGTGCACAAGAGACATACATGGGTATTGTCAGGAGGTTTATTTTCTTAGTAATGAGAAATTGAATTTGAAAATAATGGGTCGCATATCATCTAATGATGAGTAAATAGACCAATGAGTTTTCATAGGGCAGTATTTCAGGTATTTTGATGATGCAGGTATACCTGTTCCTCATTTGGTATATTTCAGTTATTTTAGAAATGCCATCCCTGGCAATGCAGTTTAATGCCCTGCCATCTCATACGGTGTTCTGTATTTCCCCAGGACAAATGAGACTGTACATGTTATGGAATAAGACTCTTTAACTGACATCTGCAATGAAAAGGGAAATAAGAAATTAAGATTTCAGTCCTATGGAAGCACTTGCATGTATCATTCCAGAAACCAAGGCTAACATAAAACACTCCAATTAATACTGAATACTGCTTATTATTTGATTACAATTCAGAGAACTTTTTTTGGTAGGTCACAGTAGGGTAGCTTGATTTAAATGACTGCTTTTAATAATGATTTAAGTCAGCAGGCAGGAACCCTGTATTTAAATAATTAATTTTAATCTGTACTTAATTATCTTCCTAAAGAAATTTCAGTCCTGTTGGTAGGTATAAACAATTAAAACACACTGGTTTACCTACAAATGTAATCTTCTTGTAATCATATTTTTTGCTAATAGAGAGGGTATATTAAAATACATATGTGAGTAATTATATCACTTAATATACGATTATTCGTAGTGTAAAATTTTTTTTTGGTATTAGACAATGTTGAATTTTGCTTGTCTAATCTGAGGATACTATGTCACCTAAAATTTTTTCAAGAAATATGCCTTGCTTTGTGAAATGTAAATTAAATGATTCAATAAGTTACTTAAGGAAAAAAACATGTAATGAGATGGATACATGATTTTACAAGTGCATACTAAAGAAGTTTGACTAGTATTTTCAGTAGTCACTGAACAGAAGAGGTATTAGCTGTAGTGAATATCTATGCTTAGCACACACTAAATTTTCAAAAGTGTTTAGATATCTAAAAAATTCCATCTATCTCCAGTTGTCTAAACAGCATTCAATGTCTTTCCCCCTATATTTCAGAATTTTAGAGCTTGCAGCATTTGTGGTCTTCTGCATCTTTTGTATTCACAGATGGAGAACACCATCTCTCCATTTTCAACTTAAAATTGGCCTACTCAGTGAGTTTAACTTAGTGAAGAAAACATTAATGCCAATTTTTAGTAGATTCAAATGTTAAGAACAAATATTAATTTAAGTAAAACTGAGGCTTTGAAATGACTGATAAAGACAGTTGAAATTATCTAACCCTGCTTATAAGAGAAAAATAAAATCAGGAACACCAAGAAAAACCTCAAGTTTTCAGAAGGACAAAGCCAGGAAAAACAAAAGTTACCTCTTCTACAATTATTTCTCAGAGCAGTGTCTAAATGGACATAATAAAAAAAGCTTCTAAGGAGCCATTACACCATGTAATGAAATAGACTCCTTTTTGTGCAAGTGTCATAGTTGTCATGGAGAGACAGAATGGTTTAAACAAATATATGCTTGGCAGAAAATATTGTGGTTATGTTTTAATGAGCAAAGAATACACTCTCTCTGAAGTCTATATTTAAGCATTTATCTAGTGTAATTAAAGAAATTTTGAAATGTGTATAACATAGTGTAGAAAGTTTTAAAGAAAATACTCTCTATGCTTATTGAATGGTCAATGTTAGATTAGCGACCACTAAAGCCAGGAAATTAATTAGATTTTAAACTCAAGTTTTGCTGAAGCTCATGTCTTTAAAGAAAAGTAATAGGAGAATCCTTGTTACAGGCAGATGTGCTATATCAGGTTGTAGGCTGAATTGTGCCTTTGAAACTTTCTTTTAAGCTTCCTAGATGGCAACAGGAGAATTAAATTCTCACTGTTTCTCTTCAGAACAGAACAGTGACTTTGTTCTGAACATGGAGGTAGATGCACTAGATCCTAGAGAGGGCTCCACTGAGATGGCGCTGAGTTTGCAGTAGTTGTGTACTTTTTCTGTGGGGATTAATCTCGAGTTCTTCCTACCAGTATCCAGGGGAAAGGGTTGGTATTGTGGCTCACTGCTGCCATCCCTAGTGTCGACAACTTTCATGTTAACTTATTTCTCTGCAGTCTTGGGCTGAAAGGAAGTTAATCCATCACACATATCGAACCTTTAAAGTATCACTCCGGTTATGCCATTCAAATGGCTTCTCTCTAACCCAGTTTTTTCACAGTTATGCCCCAAACCAGACTGCCTGTCGTCTTTGAGCAGAGCTGTGCAGCTTGACAGTAAGGTTGACCATCCCCAAAGGAATTATACCTTTTCTCTGCCATAGTGTACTGGTGGGGGCGGGGGAAATATTTTCATCCTTCTCCCCTATAAGCATGACTTTATTAGAAACCAGACCAGCCAGTGCTGATCTGAACAGCCCTCTGAGGTGGGGAGAAAGGTAAATCTGCATTCTCTGCAGCAAGACCCTGGGAATGATCTCCACTGTCATGTCAGATGAAAATTCATGAGTCTATTCTGTCAGCACATGAGGCAGCATAATAGAATATGGTCTTAGTCATATAAATTTCTGTTTTCTTCCCATGCCACTTGTCTTTTTAGCTATTAAACAGGGTTAAGGGTCCTCTTGTTACTTTTATTAATACAGAGAATCTACATCAAGGAGGCTTTTGCCCTTCTATTCCTTGGAAAGTTTCTCTCAATGCTAGAATTAGAAGTGAAGATGAAAGATGAAAAAAATTGGACACTGAGGAAAGGGTAGATATTCAGCAGCTCTTTGTCAGAAAAGAAAACTCAATGGAGATTATACATGTTATCAGATAGTTTAGAGACATTTCTCTTCCCTGCTGGTTTTAGAGAGGGAAGCTAGATGTAAACAGCAGATTGGTGGCCTCACCATGGAGCATGTTAAAATAGACGGCCTAAATCCTTATCAAATGATCTTGAATATTAGTGGCTCATTGATTTCAGCAGCCAAATGACTGCAATTGCTTCAAGGATTTGCTCTTTAGATTTCCTAGCTCAGGGAACTGAACTTTCCCTTCAGGAGGATTACCGCTAGTTCCTATAGACCTAATCAGCATAAACCTCCAGCCTAGCAGGCAGGCGTCACAGTAGCTGTTCCTTTACAAGGTAAGTAGGTACAAGATGTGAGAAGTTCAGAATTAGTAATGCAAGTCTTCTGTCACTTGTATCATTGGACCCTGCAGGGAGGATCTGATTAAATGGATATACAACTCTTTGCATTAGTGTGCACCCAATTGTAATTTGCATATAATTAAGAGCACAAAAAGTATAATTTTATTATTTGCTGTTAGAAAGCAGCAAGGAGCTACATGCAGTTCCTGAAGTGTGATATAAATGATTTTTGTCATACCTCTTCTTTCTTGTTCTCTTTCCTGCAGCATATTCATTTCAACTCTATTTTGTTTGGTATAAAATGCAACATCAATGTTGTTTTCTGAACTAAGTTGCTTCATATGTGGTTTTGTTAGCCTTGTAAGCCTGTTAATCTCCAAGTGCCCTGTATAGTTTTGCAGAGATGTATTTCAAGTTGTGTGATATAAATCCCAGACAAGCAATCTGATTTGGATTTTAGAGGGCCTTAATTCTGTTCGCAGCTTCTGACATACATTTGGGAAGCGACAGAGGGCAAATGAGTTCAGCTCTGTGTCTGTTTCCCCTCTGACTGTGGCCTAGCTGGTCAGTTCAGATTCTTTGGACCAGGGTTAGAATAAGGAGGGAAGAATAGTTCCACTTATGTTTGTTAGATGGGTATCTGGCTCTTGTTGGGCATAAATTGCCTTTGTCATAATTGAGAATTCAGATTCCTACTAGAAGGCTGTTAGGTTTTTTTGTTCTTGTTCTCTAAACAAGAATTACTGCCTCCTGGGATGAGATCTTGAGCTCGTGTGTTGTAGTGATATCCTGAACTACATCATCGGTGTGGTGAGGCTGGTGTTGGAAAAATATTAACTTGCAGTGTTTACCTTCCTCAATCTCTTAACTGCTGCTTGCTTGAAGGTTGATGGCTGTATTGGAAATTTTTTTTTGTATTTGCCCTGCTTCTCTTTTTTTTGTTGTTTGGGTTTTTTTTAACAACATGTGCCATTGTGGCTGTACTGGATAAGGTAGAGCTTTATTTCAATCTGGTATGGCGGTTCTCATAATCTCATACTAACAGATATAATTCCTGCTACCTGCTGACTTGAGCAGGACTGTTCTGCTCAAAAATCATGCCCCAGAAATACATACCATCAAGATTTCTTAAAAGGACAGCTGTGCTAGTGCTATGAAGTACTGCATACTTTGCCTTTCTAGTAGTCTTAGATGTATAGCAGCATGGGAAATGCTGTATTTCATCAGGCTGTATCATTTCATTTCAGCTATGTAAAACCATTTAGAGTATGATTCGATACCTGTGAAAAGCAGCACATCACATATGTACTGTTGAACCAACATGCGAATAAATATGTAGTATTGGTTCATATAATTACAAGTGTTAGGAATCAAAGTGTTACCAGATTTGATGTATTACAGAGAAACTGTAACTTAGATTGAATTTTCTAGTAGAAAACTCTTCCATCAAAGTTTATTGGAACTGATTTACACCAGAAAATTTAGTCCAAGTCAAAATTTAGTCATGTTGAATGATATCTCTACCCAGATTTGGTGAAATGTAGTACAAAAAATATCCTCCTTTAAAGTTAGGTTTAAGTAGACCATCTGGGGGGAAGTGAAATACACAAATACGTGGAATAAATGCTAATTGCTAAACTGCATAGCTTTGGGTTTTAGCCTACACTTTTTTCCTTAATCCCTAATTTGAACAATGCTCATGGATGTGTATTCCTTCACATTTATTTTAAAGTCATATGGAAGGGAGGAGGTATGAGTCCTGTAATTAGCAGTTTATAACAGCATTTAGTCTGGAATACAGTGAGCTGATATGTTTTCAGTTGACTCTGGATCAAAAGATAGCCATATTATGTGTCCTAGCTCAGTTCTTTTGTGACTATTTTCCTATCAAATTGAGATGGACGTGAGCTAACAGCCATACACATGTTGTGTGATGAGACTGGTCTGCTTATAGTTGGAAAAACATAAGTTTTGTAGGGTATTGAAGGCTAAAAAGCCTTAAGATATCCACTTTCTAGGCACTTGGAAGTAAAGGAGCTCCTTGAAAGGCTCAGAGGGTAGTTCAACAGCTGTTGCTTATATAATTGTACCAGGAGGCTGTAGCTAATTATGGTACTGTGATGTGAAACTCTGTTCTAATCTGGTTGCATTGATTATTTTAAGAAACATCTGTAACACCATGAAGATTTTTTTAAACTATTGAGGCAATTGAAGTCTAATTTGAGTTGTCTCTTCCCAGTTTGGATATCTAGTCCGTCTTTCATGCATTAGCATATGGTCTTTGTATCCTCTTTGGTGTATCTTTCCTTGGGCTTCTGTGTGCCAGTCCAAAAGCAGCAGCAGCAGACAGCTGCTGGAAAGGAATTACAGTAATTGACTGGTGTGGTCACAATTAACTCCATGGGAGAGGTGTTAAAGCTAAATGATGTTATAATGGCATTTCTGCTCAAATAAGTGATGCCAGCATTACAAGATTTAGCAGTAGTTTCCAAATGACCAGGAAATGCAAGTAAGCAAGTCATAAAATACAATGTACATTCTCTTAGCAACTATCTGATGGTGTCATGTGGGGCTTCATCAGAGAGTAGAGGGAATGGATGGATTTAGGGGACACAGGTCTCAAGCTTATTGAGAAGGGATGCAGCAGACATAAGCTGAATTGAGGGTCTTCTCGAAGTACAGAGCCTGAAAGCATTTATGGAAGAGAGGAGATTTTATTTTGCTGTGTCTTTAAAATGGATTTATCCTATCACAGGCAGCAAAGGGTGACACTAAACAGACTGACATTAAACTATTAGTATCATTCATATGATGGCTTTTTCCAGAGGGGACATTCTTCACCTAGGTCCCCAGTGCCTCTTATTAAAATAATAAGCTATATGAGAGGCAGTTCTTTTGGCTCTTCCAAGAGTTTTCTTGTGAAGGGTGTCCAGGGGAAAAGCTCACAGGTATACAGGCTTTAGTTATTTTTGACACAGGATTTTCTCAGACAGAAAAGTGATTTGGGGATGTGGAAATCCTTCAGCTGATGCTGTTTCTTCATTCACCAGGAACTCTTCAAAAGTGTTATACATAATGGCTGGAGATAGACTTTTCTCAGTAACAGGTCGTTACAAGCAGCTTTGTTAGCTATTTGTTAAACTAGTCTGAAGTATTGTTTGTTTTATATATGTTAGCAGTATCTGCAGTTGCAGACTATGGTGGCAAACTCAGCCTCTTCAAATATATCTGTAGCTTTATTTGAATAAGAAAAAAATGAATTGAGTTTGGAAATAATCTGAAACCTAATGCTACAAAAGATCTATATATTAGAACTTGAAGGTATGTGGGGATAAAGCAAGTGTAGTTTAACTGCAGAAAGTCTAAGGCTCTGAAAAATCAATATAATAACTTATTTTCAACATCTGACTGGGAAAAACGTTTTCTTCAATAGTCACTATTCTAATTTAGTAGAAGGAACCTTTTACACGGTTGTTGTTGCTAAGGCAACCACTTCGTTCATATCCATGTGTTGAGCATATGTGCATCACTTTATCTCTCAGAGGCAATATCATGGCATTGCATTTGGGAAATGTGGTTTTGGGTTTTTTCATGTATAAAAGCTCTTAACATCTAAAAGATTCATTAAATGATTTCACTCAAGACAGACTTCAATTACTCTTTCGGGGTTCTTTTATGCTTAAGTTCTGAATGTGACTGGCTGTTGTTATATCGTCAAACTCAGTGCAGATGAAATTTAAGATGTAAACAAATAATTGTCAATATTTCATTTCAAATGCATGTGTACAATAACTCATGGATTATATGTACACACAGGCACATAGGTAAATGGATTGTTTGTATTTGTCTGTAGGAAGGACTGAGAAAAAGAAACCTCAGAAAATCTTATCTTTACCTATCTTGATACATTTTGATGCTAAATTCTATGAATTGCTTAACAACATGGACCCACTTAAGACTGAGTCACTGGAGCCATTGGTATCAAACATTCCCAACATGAATATTTGTGGTGGCGTAGTGATTTTAGAGCAATGATTTATGTTCTTGTGTACCTTGCACACTGACCAGCAAAGAATGAATGGTTTTGCCAATTTCAGCATTTGCTGGTAATCTCCCAAGTGCCTGGCAACAATTAAAAAATGAAGATGGGGGGTGGTGGGGATGGACATACTAAAAATTATGGCATAGACAGGTGTATTGTCTGCTTCATTTGAAAGCCCTATAATTTCTAGTTAAGCTGAGCAATACCAGATCTTAGAGATGCAGGAATACCAGGAACTTGCAACTTGTGGAGGAAGAAAACTGGAGGGACACTTGCATGGCATAAGGAAAGACTGAAAATAAGGGAAGAACTGTGAAAATGTTTATTTCAAAATTATTTTATTGCTATCTATTTAAAACAAACAGTGGAGTTCACAGTTATACTGAGATCCACATAGAGATAAGCTACTGCTTTTGGTAACAGCTAGTGCTTGGCTGTTTTTTATCTGTATGTTTAGCTCATACAGCAGATTTGAGACCATCTTCCATCCACTGCCTAATCAGCAGGTGGCAGAGAACTTCTTGGATTGCATGGCTGGTATCCAGAAGTTTCAGCAATTCTCTCTGTGCCACAACCTGGCTCATGCTCAACATGTTCTCTGAAACTCATGAGTTTTTTCCAATCTTGCATCACTGTAACAGGGCTTTCTGCAAAGTTCAGTAGTTGGTCTGGGGTGTATTTGCATGTGAAAAGAGTAAGAGACTCCTGTTCTGCCTACAGATCCTTTAATAGAGGGAATACTCAAGGAGAAGGGCATGTGTTCTGTAAGGGAAGCGGGAATAAGTTATCTGGGTGTAAAGCAAGACTGTACTGACATAACTGCAGCTACACCAGGGACAATGGTTGAAGAAGTGAGATAATTAAAATAAAGATATTTGGTATAGGAACAGTGTCCAGACAACAGTTATGAAATTGGATCTCAATGTGATGACCTGGAAGTCAGCCATTTGAATGGTGTTCTTCCACTGGCTTGTACAAATTTTCCCTTGTGAACTTGGGCAAATCTCTGGGCATACACACACTCACAAAAAAAAAAATTGCAAAGAGCAAACAAATGTTCATTTCCAAAGGAAGACGAAAAAGGCTATCTGCTTGGGATTTTACTGATGTTCTTCTTTGACTCTGATGCTCTTTGGAGTCGCGTGTTTTTCCCAAAGTTGCCTCAACATTATAAATAGTTATGTATAGATGATTAGGTTCTTTTATTTTTCTTTGACATTTCAAGATTTCCAGAGCATACCCTATAAGATCAAAAATCCCTCTAGTGGTTAATCTTGGACTTCTAACACATTCAGCTAAATAACTCTTGGGGTTTTTTATAGCTTTAATTACTTGAAATAATTATTAGCTTAAAACCAGTACTACTTGGGATAAAGCATATGAAAATAGGGATTCTCAAGGCCAATATATGAATATTAGTCCCTAGTCATATATCTCCCTAGCTTCCCCTTCATCATGGAGAAATCCCAAATGGATCTCTAAGGAGCTCTAGTTTGATAACTGCACAGTTCTACCTACAGTACGAAGGATGTTATGGTGAGGCAAATATGTCAGACATAACTTCCTGAATGCATTTCCCTTCTCACTTGTTTTCTTTTTCTGTCTTTTAAGGCTTGTTTAATAACAGGTTTATTTCCATAACATTTTATATTTAAGAACAATTTGTTTTGTATTTCTGTGGAACAGGTTTAGAACACAGTTAAAGGCAAACTGTATTGACTATTCATTTGAATTTTTTTTAATTGCCTATTTAACATTTTGGATGGAAAACCTACTACTTAGGATGACATCAGTGGCAATCTTTGATTTAATTTCCTTTGACCACTGGGAACCTGATAACCAGGAGACTTATAACAGTTCCTCACTAGTGGGATAGCAGGAAAAATAATTTCATTTCAGCCTTGAGAAAGGACACTTCAAGATATAGCTATAGATCTCCTTGTGTAGTGATTCTCTGTAAATAATCATGAAATTTTAGGTTTTCAGCCATGCTATAGAGCTGTTTTGGATTTTTTGTTTTCAGGGTGGGGGGTGGGACGGGGGAGGTGGTGGTGGTGTGGTGTGGACTGAATTGTCAACCAACATATTAAGAAGTACAAAAATTTCTATAATTACAAGGTGAGATCACAACAGTGTTAAAAAAAAAAATAAAGTGCACTTTAGCAGCAAAGGAGTAGAGTAGAACATGACAGAAAATAGTGACCATGTTCTGATTTTGGCCTGTCATCTGCTGGTAGGGTTTTTATCTCAGATCAAACTTTCCAAACAATACATGTTATAAAGCATAATTTTTCCCAAGATATACAGTCAACCAACCATAAGTGTGTTGTTCCATATTTGGATTGTTGTATATATCCGGTATCTTGACTTATTAATTTGTTAAGAAAGGATGCATTAGCATTTTAAAAGTAATGGCAGGCTTTGTTTGCCTAAGCTGTACAGCAATTGTAATGTTTTAGTACAAATAGGTTGTACATTTGATAGAGATTGATATATGTGGAGGTGGAAGAAATATGATCCAGCAACAAAAATACTGACCATTGGATATTGTTGTTCCTACTTTTTTTTTACTTAACAGCTTTCCTTTGAATTCTAGTTCACTCTAAGGCTCTCATGCATTAATTGAAGAGGTTAGATTTGTACCTGCTCACTATGTTAACAGCTGTTACTAATTAGTGGAGCTTAGTCATTAACAAACCTGCTGGGCTTTGAGGAGAACAATTTATATTTTTTCATGGCATTTAAGCCCACAATACGCTTGTGAGTGGAAAAGTTTCATTTGGGAGTAGTCAGTTTTAAGAATATTAGCATATCTATGGTGGGCTAGACTTGAGCTGCAGACTAATGTCCTCAGGACGGAGGCACAGAGAGGCCTGTTACTTGAGTAGGTGCTCCAGGAGGGGTGATCAGAGCAGCCTTCTGGGCTGTGGCAGGAGTTGTCATGTGGCCCACCCTGTTGGCACTTGGCAAAGCTGCATCACGGCAGGCTTTAGCCTCGAGCAGTCTTGGGACACCAATTTTCATTAAGCCTCAGTGTATGGACTACATAATGTCTCATAAGAGCATGGGGGAAGAGAATTGCCTCTTCCTGGGTTGTTCAGGGCATGGCAGGCTGGGCACACATGCAGTAATCCATTTGAAAGGTGCAGGCTGGGTTCCCTTAATTCATTATTTTTGTTCTGTGAAGCGGAACTATTTTCTCACCTACTTTAATCTAGCCCCTACTTCCCATAGGTAGTGGTATGCTTTGTGTCTGTTTCCACAGCTTGTTATGTTAATAAATTCCTGTATTCATTCCGGGGGCTAGGAAGGTTTTTTAGTGTGTGTTGCTGTCATACTTCTCTGTACAAGTTCTGAGTCAAGTTACCCTGTGAAGTGAGGACAGCAGTTTTGATTAGTTTCTCTGCTGGGGAGAGATGAGAAGAAGGGGAGCCTTCCTGCTTCCTTGAGCAGCTGTGTGGGACAAGTTACACAGTGTTGGGCTGATGTTGAGATTAATGTTAGCCTCTTATGAGGTTTTTCTTTCTAATGGCACCTTTTAATGTGCTAGATTACATTACCAGGTCAGTGTTCACACTTTAGCCTGTTGGCTTCCAGATCTATCTGGCTATGTTGGATTTAAACTTTGAACACAGTGCTAATGAATGCTGATGCATCAGTCTTTGCTGATGGTATGGTGTAATAAGTTTGAATTCTTCCCTAGAGGGGTTTTGTTACACTAAAAGCTGCCTATACTTATATTTTAAAGTATTTCATCTCCATATAATAAAAAGTATACTGCTGTTAGTTACAGCTGCTGGATGAAAACTGACATTGTTTCCAGCTAGGGGCAGTATTCATGTGTTCAGCTACATAGTTATACTGCAAACTATCAATAAAAAAAATTAAACCTGAAACAAAACACCAACTAATCAAAATAACTGGAGTTGATTTAGTGATCGAACTCAGCCATTAACTGAAACAGGAATTAATATTTTTGTGACTGTGCCTCTAAAATTAACAGCAGATGACTTGATTACCCCCCTGCCCAACTTGCAATCAGACTAATCTCTTCCTAGATAAGTCTCTGCAGTGTGTGGCCATGTGTGAGTGTTGTGAGAAATGACAGCTTGCTGCTGTTTCTTGGCTTACAGAGGGGCAGCTGGAGGCCACAACAACCAAGATGAGTCCAGTGTTATCCTATAAGCTGCAGGAGGACAGTGCTGCACTGTAGAGAGCTTTTCTGTTTCAAGAAGCATTGGGAAGGCAAATTTTGCAGCTGAAAATAGAATGTTGC
This sequence comes from Grallaria varia, assembly GCA_013396735.1. Taxonomy (NCBI): domain Eukaryota; kingdom Metazoa; phylum Chordata; class Aves; order Passeriformes; family Formicariidae; genus Grallaria; species Grallaria varia. The sequence continues at coordinate 101,243 of VWZG01000869.1, forward strand.
TACTAACTAAAAATTTGACCTATTTTAATCTGGAAGATGTCAAAATGTTTTGACAGCATGGGAGAATCCCCTTCTCCCCTCTCCTGAATGTGTTCAAAAAAACCCAAACCCCTTCTGGCTAGAGGGAATTGACTTTGCCAATTACTTCAGTTTTTATAGGAAACCACAAAGGTTGTTTAAATTTCTGAAACTGGCTCTTCTAGGAAGTAAGTTGTGGCAGTGGAGTAAAAGGATAATAGGATTTACCAATGATGAGGAGAAAATAAGTGTCTGGCCGCATTTGTTTGCATTTGAGTGTCACATGAGCCCCCAGCCCTTTGTCTCCAGCCTTGAGGCTGCTCCTTGAGCCTGGTACAGGAGTGACAGGTAATTTGTTTGTTGGAAGTGGGACCTGTGGACTTATCTTCCTCTCTTGAATCTCCTTATGGATTACCTCACACATCTTGTAGAGAACCTTTGTCTGTCAGAAGTTTGAGATTTGCTACAAAATGCATGCTGGTCATTTTTATAAGGATGCCCTGGCATGAGCTTATCCTTGGGCATTAAACTCCCATGAGTAAGGACTGACTTGGTTTTATTGGCTGTCAAACCTGGCTGTCAGCTTGTTTTAGAAATGGAATATGGAAAGGAACTGTATTTCTCCATGCTTTTTGGTTGCTGAATCTCTTTGACTCTTGTTTTGCTCTCACATCTTGCATTTTACTTAAGGGAAAATCAGATAAAGACTAAGGTTAGGGCTAAGAATGAGCTGTTGACCTCATGGAAGACATTGGAAACTTCTGCCTTCATGGGAAGACTTTCCCAGGAAGAATTTCTTCTTAAATATGTTTGCTACTCAGAGTTACCTCTGGAGGATTATGCTAGGTTGCAAAATAAACTTCCCACACATTAAATACAAATGCAAACCAAAGCCTTTCATCAGAACTATCAACAACCACCCAAGCATGAAGCCTGAACTGAAGCAGTAGTACTTGCCCTTGTCTTTGTAGGTTCACTGACAATATAGCAGCAGCTTGAGTTAACCCAGTGGATAAGAAAGATGCACTTAAAGATGAGAGGCTCTCCACATGCTGTATAGCACTTTAAAATGCTAAGTGCTTCCATATTTGGAAGTACTTATCTTTTAGTTTCTACAATATCCTAATTTTTTTTAAAAATACCATTGAAATTATATTAGGTTCTTGTAAGTATTTGCTTTTATATTAATAAATCTTCAGGGAAAACACATACTTGTTCTGAGGGATTATATAATTTGACACCTGCTCCTTATAAAGATATTTAAAAAATATATTTAAAACAGCATTAAGCCAACTCATTCATTTCTGGTGGGTACTATTGTGTGAAAATAATAGACAACCACTGCCTGCCAGTAATTTCATTAATATTTCAAGGTAAAGAATGCTAATGTATTAGGACACAAACTTTACAACTACATTTTTTTTTCTGGTATTTGTTTATTCTTTTCCCTTTTAAGGGTACTCTAAAAATAGTAAGTTATAATGTTGCTAATCTTCCTGCTAGGGTGATGAACTTATGATTTTAGAAAGAAAATTAGTACTTACAAGATTGATAGAAACGTAAACAGCACAATGGCACTGCATGACAGAACAGGTGAACCAGAGGCATTAGTAGTATGGAATTCCCTTTGAACCCTGGCAAATATGCCTTGGTCTGGTCTGGTGGGGAAAATGAGGTAGCTGAGCCCCTCCTTTAGTTCATACTCATGGCTATTTGTTGAAGCTGATAGTACAAAAACCATCTCATAGTAGATTTGATGGAGTGTTTTGCATGCTGTGTGACTTGTACTCACTGCAGTCCAAGTCCTACACCAGCTGCCTCCAGAGGTCTTCAGCCTTTCTAATCTAAAGTAGTCATAAACCTTAGAACTGCTTCTTTGTGACTAATGGTACAGTAGTATGTGGTATGTTACATGCACAAGTTGATTGAGGTTTAAGAATTAATAGATATGTGATACTCAACTTGGAGAAATCAGTTAAACAGTTATAATTTATTTATTCAGTTTGGGTATGTTCAAATATCTGACCTTCACAATTTTATTTCAGAGCTAAGGTCTGCTGATGGCTTCAGTGCTCTGTAAGTTCTTAGACTGATACAAGTACAAGGATTTTAAAATGTCTGAGTTGGATTTGAGTCAGCTGAGACTTGATTTGTTGGCTTTAACTTGAAAATGAGCCAAGTCCATGAAATTCTTTTTGAGGACTCTATTCCTAGGCCTTGTATTTCATGCTGGTTTTGCTCAAATTTCTTTAAGAGTTCTTTGAATGTGTTCTATACCTGGTTTTCTCAGACATTATATTTCAGGGTTACAAATTACTTTGGCAGATTAAAGGAAAAACAAAGTCACCTTAAACACGCACTAAACATAACTGCTGCAGAAAAGTACATCTGCCTTATTGATGTGTCACTGCCATTACTATCTAGGAAAAGCGAAGTAGAAAACAAGCAAGGCAGTTGTTCTATTCATTTATTGGACAAAGGCTTCATTTAAAAAAGGAATGGAGGTAAAAGCGTGTTGTAACATAAAGATCTTATTAACCAAACGCAAATGAGTTGTTGAGGTACATGGGGAGGAAAACAAAGAGGTGCAGTCAAATTTCATGCCAAATGGTTGTCTTCAAAACAAGCTTTATCGAATGTTTATTCCTTTTTGTTATTATAAAAATATCCTTAAAAATCATAGCTCAGTGAATACCCATTTATTCCAGCAAAACTGCAGATTTTACTGGCTTTGCTCTTGAAACACTTGTCTAAAAGGATTTTCTTTAAGTGCTGCACTGTTCTCCAGGTTTCCATAACGTTGAAAGTTATTGGCATGTTCTCCAGTTAAAAACAAAGAAAAAGCTTCTGGATTTAATTGAAGGGTGATCAAATTATAAGTAATCTATTAAAAAGGAGTGTGATAATTCTGAGTTCAGACCAGTGGTTTTGTTACCATTAATCTTACTATTCTGTTTAACTGGAAGGTAAACTGACTTTTTGAGGGTAAGTTCCTCTCTTTTTTGCTCAAAAGGTCATATTTAAGAAACACTTGAAAATGAAAAACTGTGATAGAAATACATATTCTTTTGTTATGAAGGCTTTTAAACGAATTTATAAGGTTACAAGTTTACCAATGATGCCATTCAAGTCCTGCTCTTTCTACCTTTACTTTGAATCCTGTCAAAATTCTTTAAATGTAAGTGGTAGAAGTGTGCTGGGACTACTACACTGATACCCTTGGAAGCAACACTGATATGCCAGCAGTGCCAAGAGTGAGGAGGAGCTACACAAGTCTTCCTCTGACACCAATAAAGACTCCAAAGAGGCAGTTCCTCATGTGTTCACTTACTCAGGTTTTCCTTTTTGAGGCATTTACAGAAATAAACTAAGAATGAAATTCTGAGCACCTGCTCTGACCAGACGGTAAGTTTGTGGGACTTTATCAGATGCTGAAGCTGCATGAGTGTTTTGTGCAAACAAAGATTGCGTTGATCACTTTTAATCCCAGTCTCCCTCCTTCAGCATAAATATTGCATAGGGTTCAGGAGTTGATTAAGCATAGACACAGTTTATTAAATTCTGTGGTTTTTGTTCACTTAGCCTAGTCAGTTATATGTCAACATTGGTGTTTGTCCATGTGTTAAACTTATTTTGTAAAATTCATGGATAAGAGGATTTAATTTTACTTACATGCATTAACTTTAGAACCTTGTACTGTTTTTGTCTAGTGGGGTGCTTATTGTACCTGGTCTCTCACCCCTGATAGCGGCCAAAATTGGATGGCCTGGCATGAGTGAGAACATGGCAAGTGGATGTGATATGTCACATCTACTTTCTGATCATTCAACTGGTGCAGATGTTACTGTTTGGATGCTCCTTTTGTATTGGTAGACTTTACTGATGCGTTTTCTGTCTGAAGTTGTGTGGTTTTCCCCTGAGCTGGATCTCCCTGGTTCCTCTTTGTCCAGCAATCACATTTGCTACTGACTAGTCTCAAAGCATTATAGCAGTTTTAAGCAAAACTGTGGTTAGTGATTAAACTGCTTGCACCCTGTGTTGGTTTTGGATTCTTGGCTGAGTATAAGCTAGTCCTGGAATTTGACACAGTCTAGTTGTTGCATGTGTTTTTGGAAGCATTCTAATTTGAGAACAATCCTTAAAGTTCCTTCAGAATTAAGGGCCACAGTATGGAAACCTCTAGAGTCTTTTTCCATGCTCAGCACTGACACAAATGATTGTTATTTTGCGGCACATTTGAAAGCTTCATTTGTGTTCTGTTCATCACCTGACAATATTTGTTTGTACAGTTTATCTGATAGTCTTCTTGTTGCTTGTGTTTGAAGAATAATTTATGAGCAGTTATGAGTCCTGATAATCTTTCTTTGAACTTGTTTTTGGTATACCTTGGGGTGTTGAGTTTAACCGCTTCTTTTACTCCTGTGCAGGTTTTTCAAATTGGTCATAGCCTCAGCTTTGTGAGTATCTTGCTTCAAAGAGACTTCCTTACCCTTCTGGTTAGACGTCCTGGCTTTGTTCTGCCATTTAGGTTTGCTGGTAGTGAGACTCTTCATCAGTAAGATTTTGAACCACACTCAGCCTGTCAGTCTGTTACACAAGGTTTACAACTCTGTGGGAGCTCTAGCGAGCCAGTCCATGAAATGCTTATTAATAATGTGTAAATTTTCTCTGAATTGCATCTTGATGGGTCATTTTCCTGATATAATTTTCTATTTTCCACAAAATGGATCAGTGTTATTCCAAGGGCCAAGAAATTTGATCCTGTGCTGTTCTGTTGCATGAGCCAAAATACTAGCCAAAAGACATCTAGGAGGCAGTTCGCAATTTATTTTCCTTCCTAATTTAGAACTTAGATTGTCAGCCACAGAGTTTCCATTAATGGTGCTTTCTATGAGAAAGACAAATAGAGTTTGGAGATGAACTCTACCATACAAACCATCAAATAGCTATGGGATGAAGCTTTTGTTGGTGTTCACGTTGTTTCTTCTTGGAATGTCTTTGGTGCAAATGTTTGCTACAATCTGTCCCCTGACGTGCTCAGTTCCATATTTCCTGTGATTTCTATACAGAGGAAGAAAAAGAAAATTATCTAAGACATGTAGCTGCAACACTTAAAAGTGCCATCATTTTGATAGGAATAATTTGCCGGCCTTATAGTTACCCTAGTATTCTTGTATGCTTTTATAAATTAAACACAATTTAAATACCTTTATTGGAATGCTCAAAGAGATGTATCAACGCACTTCATACACTTTCAAAACATGATATTCGCCCTCTTTATCCTTAAGAAACTCCTTAAACCCTCACAACTAGAAGTAAAATTACCTCATGGTGATCTTTTTTTTTTCCCTAGCCATGAACTTATGAGTTTGCTAATCCAGTCTTTTATCTTGAATTCACCATTATAATGTCAAGATTGAATAATCTGCCTTTATCTCCTGGGTGACAGCTATGTAGAAACTTCAAAAGGGACAGTTTTGCCAGCATCTAAAGACTCTCGTTAATTACTACATCTTGAAGTAAAGTGAAATAAAGCAGGATGAAAAATGATATTTCTCTTTGACAACCTCGTAAAATATCAGTGATGAAGCAGTACATTTTAAGTACTTCAGGAATGCATTTACCAAGATCAAGGCCATTCTGATCATGGTTCAGGTTGCTCTCTGCAAGATAGTTTCTAGAAAGATGAGTGTGTGTCATTGAGTGTTTAGAAAGCTTTTAATGGAAATATTTTGCCTCTATTTTCCTAATGAAACTGATTGAGATGAGTTAGTAGTAGTGTTGTTTTACAGTGCTTGGCAGAAGAGGTTGTATTGTTATGTCTTCCAAGTATAAATAAGCTTTATCTTCAATTTTCATACCAGTTTCTTTGTTTTCACTGCTGCTTACACAACCTTATTAGTGTAAAGCCACATTGTGTATGTTATGACCCATAGCAAACACTGTGCTATCAGCGGAGAATGCTATTGGTGTATTAACTACGAGTTTTTTTTTCAGGAGTGGGGTCTGAGGTGTTAGTACTGCATTGTGTTGGTTTGTCTGCGCACTGCTGCTGGAGAGTCAGGAATGGAGGGAAGCCGTGTGGGTCAGCCAGGGGAGGGATATTTGCCCCGTAGGTTATGAGTACCATATGAAACAAGTTCTCAGAACAAACACATACAATTTAGGCCAGTCAGGAAAACCTGTGGATCTGTTCTTCTCTTTTAAAGGCTGTTACACTGGAGGTCTCTGAAAATCTGCAGAAGGTTAATGCAAGTAATCAGCCAGTTAATCTCTTGAAAGTACCAGGTCGAAAGTAAATACTCCATATACACTCATAATATGAAAAATCCAGCTCAGGTTTTTAGAAGACAGTGTTTTCTATTTATTTTGGGGTTGTTTTTTTTTTTTTGACATGGTTTAGTATGCAGTAATTTGTGATGTAATAGATAGTATAAATCACAGTGGATAACTAAGTAGGCTGAACTGATATCGATGCTAGGACACCATTTATTTCATTACTTTTAACTACTTGAGGAGTTGTACCTTTGTGAGTTTAATTCTCTATCAGCAATGGCTTTGAGCAGTACTTAAGAAACAACTGTTACACCATATTAGTGGTTGTCACTCCAATATCCTTGCACTACACAAAGCCAATAGATGATGTTGCTAAGGAAGGAGAATCTTACCAGTAGTATGGAGAGCTTAGGTAATTGTAGAGCTTTTGTCTGTATTAAGGGGATGGGCTCCTCTCCTTGGTCACCACAGTTCACATGCCAAAAATATTTTCCCTGGAAGAGCTATGATGCAACTGTACAGGAGATGAGAATTCTCATTAAATATAATTCCCTGTTGTTCCTACTAATGATTTCAGCTGTACTGTTTGCTGCAAGTATTTGCCTATTTATGCTGTATTCATTCATTGTAACATTTTTTAAAAAGAAGGAAAGCTATATGTAGATTCTAAAAAGAGAAAGGGCTTTGGAACTCTGGAAGCTTATTTTTAGAGCCTTATATTCAGCAACTTCCTGGTTGGTATGTACAAGGATCTCTAACTAGATGTCACTGTAGATCACAGCACCCTCCATGAGGATTAAAGCATAGGAAGAAAAATGTAATAAATACAATTGATGGCCTCAAAGATGTATTTCACCTCAGGCATTTTGTATTCAATTAATTAAAAGCAGTTGCTTTGCCTGCAGGACAATGTTCATCTTCTGTTCCCTCCATCTTATCCAAGTTGGTTAAAACCAGCAATGTTTTTCACCTACATAACATTATATTCCACAGTTGTGTTGGTGTGCTAGTTTTGTTCCCGTCCTTGTCCTATCTTTGATCTTTGTGTTGTACACGAGCAGCTTTATCATGAAGCTTTTCTCTGATTATTGCTTTTGCTCTTGGTCTGCTGCATTTCACAGTATCCTGTTCCAAGAGCAAGGATTTTGTCATCAGTAGCACTGTTTTTCTGAATAGCATCCCTGAAAATTCCCAGGTGTAGAAGTAGGAACTCTACAGTTGTCTGGTAAAATTTAAGATGAAACCTAATGCAGAGCTCTTGACATTGAGGGAATGCTAACATGATGAAATCCAGATTTAAGAGCATCCTGCAGCAGCCCTGGAATCAAATAATGGCTGTACGCAGCTTGGATGGGAGGCACAGTGCTGTCAGGGTGTCACTCCTGTATTCATGATTCAGATAGCAAAGCCTGTCCTACAGAGCTGGCACTGCTGGATCTATGGCAGCTGTTGCAATGCATAATTAATGCAGCTCTGGGATACAGTTTCAAATACTGTGTCAGTGCATGTAGGAAGCCTGCAGAATGGGCAGTAGTTTCAGTAGTCAAATATTTATTTTTAACGGACTTTATAATGGGATACACACTTCTGCAAAACTGGGTGAAGAGAGAGGCAGGATTCCCAAATAGCTTGTGATTGAGAGTTTCCAGTGGAAATTAATGTCATTTTCCTTCTCTACAAACAGCAGGGAAAAGATGAATTCACGTTTGCTTAGTTGGTTTTGGGCAATGTACAGCATAAACAGTAAAATGAGTGATGAAAGAAACTCCTAGTAGGTTATTTTAGATCTAAGTAGGTCAAAAAAAGATACTGGATGAAGCAAAAATTCTGTCAGCACTAGGGTTGTGTGATTGGGGAGAGGTGGTTTTGAAGCAAGATGGTAGGTGAAGATTTCTGAAGGAAACACTTTAGTCAGCAAGATAAGTAATATTTATATTGAGAACTGCTTTTCTCTCAGGTTGACAAAACCCAAAATGGCTTTTAACACCATTTCTATTTCCACATAGTGAAAGCTTGTGCCTTATAATAGGAAAAGGGTCTTGTCCTTTAGCTGTGGCTGACTCCCCTAGGCAAAGGATGTTACTGGAGCGTGTGTTATGTGTTGTTATACTCTAACCCACATACATTTGATTAGCTGAAAACAAGCTGCCATAATAAGGAGTTCTCCAGGGGAAGTTTTTGAAAAGAAGTAGCATCAAAGGAGAAAAAGTGATCTAAGTATGTTTTGTGTCTGTTGTACTGCGCATTTGGCTTCCTTGAGCAGTATTGTGTGTCAGTAATACAAAAAATCTGGGCAGATTAGTAATTACCCAGTGCATAATTTTTTCAGGTTTGAAGTACAGAAGAAAAATATAAACCAGTTGTTTCAAAAACCCAAATGTAAAAATCTCATTTCTGACCTTAAACTTCATTTCTGCAGTGCATGTGTTCTTATAAGACTATCCCTTGTTGCATATGAATTATGTAAATTACTTGAATTATATTCCCAGTGCCCAAAGAGGAAAACCTGCTTCATGTGTGAAATTTAACAGATGAGAAGTAGAAATTGATTTTGAAATTTTGGTCTTACTCTACCAGTTTTAGCACTTTGATTAAATTAGTGAAGTTCTATGCATTTCAAGTAGCTGAAAAGTTGCAGTAATATGTTCATACAGATAAAGATACCCAAATGTACTCTTTAATTAGAATGTAATTTCAGGATATGTTTCTTGAAATGCTTTGAATTGAATTCAAATCTGAACAAAACATGAAAAAAAAAAGGGTTTGATTGTGTCTAAAATAAATGGGATTTTTTAAAATCTGAGGTTTTTGAGAGAGGTAAAGGTCATTAGGCTTTTTCATGCTTTCTTTACTATATAAAAGGCTAAGGAAAGCAGCCTGACCTTAAGGTAAATGCCTTTCTATGCGCAAAAGATCCTCCACTTAACAGTGCTAATATGGGACAATTGTTTCCCTTGGTCTCATATGCATCACCTTGCCTTAAAAAAACCACAAGGGTGTATGTGAAAACTTGTGTTAGTCATAGGAAAAAATCAGCCAAGAAAACTAGTATGTGTGTTATGGTAAACTTATGTTCTTCCTGATGATAATTCTTTCCTCACTTGTGTAATTAGACTGGTTGCTTCTTCAAAGACAGGCAGCAGGGTTCTGAAGGACTCTTGCACGGGTATTTGTAACTAGTGGAACTAGTAACCTAGTCTGTCATGGAACTGTTTAGCTCTGAAAGATCTGGAACAGTAAACTATAAAGCTGAGTTTTCCAGTAGGTATCTTTTTAAATAGTGGTTATGAAAAGCCTGGAGAAATGTCATGAGAACTACAGAGGCACTGTGGTAAACACACTCTTCCCATGAGGGATTGATAGCTAATGGGCTTGCATTAAAATGTACTCTTCTGAATCTGGCTAATGATTGCTGCAGTTTCACTGACTCTAGATTGTGAAACAAAGAAATCATGCATCAAATAAGATAGCTGCAATTTTGCCACACTAAAAGGCAAATATGTGTAATATGTGTCTGCTGTAACTAATTTATGTGTGCATATTGAATTTGTCTCTTAGGAGATTGATATCTATACATTTAAACAAGAGCTAATTTGATAGAGAAACAATCATAAGGGAGATGGACTGCATTTAAAGTACAACCCTCCCCTTGAAATCAAAAAGAGGGGGAGCCTCTAATGGAAGGAATTTTTTATTAAATTTATGAAGTTGTGTAACTCTTTTTTTCCATAAGTCTTCTTGACAAATGCATGCTTCTTTTGCTTACAGAGTCTGTGCGCTATTGAGCAATATCTGCCCCATTTATATAAGTAGACTTATCTTAGCTGACTGTACTTGAGCTGAATGTAAAACAAATAACTTTGAAGGAAAAGAGGAAATTGTTTTTCTGCAGGGTATAATCCTTAGTTAATAGACAGTATTTTATTAATAGTTCTGAGGGAATAAAAAAAAATATATATTCTAGCCATGAGCAAGTGTTACCTTGCCTAAGATTCACTTAAGTAAGGCAGTCCCCACCACAGAGGAAAATTAAGGGCCTCATGCCATGTTATAGACTAGGGTGATGCTTAAATGAGCCAGAACAAAGAATCTATTTGGAAAGAAGTTACATTAGGATTTGGTCCAGTTACTTCATATGTGTCTCCTTTTGTTGTCAACTGCAGAAGGCTATCCCATAATGGGTGGCCCTGTCAAAGACCATTTAGATTTAACAGAAGGACTCTCCTAGTAAAAATGCAAGTAAATTTTTCTTTTACCAACAACGAGCTGAAATGCTTGCAGGGAGGAAAAACAGAGCAGTTCATATCACTTATTTCCTCTGAAAGGCTTGGAACAATTCTGCAATGCAGTTTTGACCTTTTCATACACAGAACTAAGTGGTAAGGGAAGCTGGGCTTCCTGTCAGCTCTTACAAGCTGCTATTTCTCTCCTTTTTCTTGTGGTCAATACTTGGCTTTTCTCTAAAGCCTTTCTTGATTGTTATTTCAGTTAGACCATAAAACCCCTCACCTGCCACTGCCAACGTGTTTCCTAGCAGAAATAGATTATCTCAAATGACAGGATCCAGGCAAAAGTTCAACTTTAATGTCTGATGCTTTATAGAAAACTAGCAGCATGCAATAGTTGGCTTAGCTGCAGTGCACTGTCAATATGTGCTTTATTTAGGATTTGCTTCATGTTTTCTTAGAAGCAATTTTAAATTCAGAAATAGAATAGAACCTGTTTCTTGTACTGAAAATAAATTTCTGGCTTGATTTAGGATGAGATGGCAGTAAAGAGCAGAAGAGAAAAGTGTAGGATGTTGACAGAAAATAGTACAAGTGAAAAAGATTAATTCAGCACAACAATCTGATTTGTGAAACTGGTAAAATTAGGCAAAGTTCAAAGCCAAAATGGAATATTTTGTGGGAGCTCAAATAATGAGTAAGATCATGTGTGATGCCGTATTTAAACTAGTAAAATTCACAGTTGAAATTTCAAATGTGAAAATAGTTTAAAATTCTGAGGGAAAGGGACTGTTCTGTAAAATGCCTCGTGGCTTAGTGGCCATTAATTGGAGTGAAATTAAAACTTAGCTTGAAAACTGTGTTATAAAACAACATGAATATATACACAATGATGAACCCTTAATAGTACTGAGAGGTCCTGTGACTGTTATAATCTCTACTCTCCCTCTGTCATATTGTAATTAAGGAGAATTCTTACAACAAAGTTAACTTACCTTGTTAAGCCTAATGCTGGTAATAAAAGGGGGTAAAATGGATTGTCTTCCATATCCTGAGCTTATCCATGAAAAACCTGATGGAAAATAAACAAGAGGAAAGATACATTGGAGGCTGAATTGTCAGGTATAAGACAACTTCACATAAAGAGATAGAGAGGTTTGAAATGTTTGGAGAAAAAAAAATATTTGTAGTACCAAAGACTGATTACTCTTTCTCTGTCCCTATGACATCATGTTTTGTGAAAAACACAGCATTTTGTTATTTCTGGGAAAGATGCCTTAGGGAATTCTAACTTGAGGAACGTGGACTTAGTAAAGTGGCTATGTAGATAAAGTGTGAAAAATTCTTTCCTATAGAACATGTTCAGCCTATAGATTATGACATGTAGAAGAGGATAAGACATGGTGTTAAAACATGAGACTGTAAAAGCTGCCATAGTGCACTATCCTGTGTAAAACTACTATACTGAAATGGCACCCTATGCCAGACCAAATGCTCCTGATAAGCAATGCTGATCAGTTGGGATGGAGGAAATGTGATTCTGATGTTTAAAATGTGTCTATACCTTCTATATATGTCTAAATTTTTGTGATATATATGTAAAAACCAGGAGCCCAAACAGAAGGGATTATTGTCTCTTAGGGCCTCTAATACTGAAGAGGGTGCAGCCTCTCGGTAGGGAGAGGGATCAGAGACGCTGCACCATTTCAAACGTGGGTCTCCTTTGTGTGATGGAGGACTGATTGGTGACTTGGGAGTGTTTCCTCTCCCCATTGGTTTCTTACAGCGCTGCCCCAGTCATTACTCACTGACAATATCCGGAAGGCTGGGTCAAGGACACCGGGATCTGACTCAGAAGTCAGGATAAAGCAGCTGAAAAGACCTGAGCAGTGAGTGTGGGAAGATGTTACAATGCAAAGTGGTGTAGCAGTTAAGTACTCTGTAGTGAGTTGGATTTAAAAGTACAGACACAAATTCTTCCAGGCTTTGCTGAATGGCTGGACTGCTTTTTGAACTGTCCTTGTGAAGAACATTTCTTAAAACAAAGGGTTCAGATCACAGCCTAATTGTTACACCAAAGGACACACAAAAGGTGTGATACTCAATTCCTTCTCTGCCTCAGTCTTTACTGCTATGGCCAATGTTAAGGACTCCCAGGTCCCTGAAACTAGTGGGAAAGTCAAGGAAGACCTCTCTAGAAGGAGGAGGAACAGGCTATGGAACACTGAAATGAACTAGATTTACATAAATCCATGGGAAGCCCCAATTGCTGAGGGAGTTGACTGATGTTGTGAAGCTGCTTTTGACTAAGGTTGTGACGTGCTTGGGCTGCACAACATTCAAAGGTTCCTTGTGTGAAGTCAAGTGTTACTGGAATGAAAAGGCTCTTGCTGAGAAGGACATACAAGCTTTTGTGTTTGCAAACCTGTCTGCAGGACTTTTTTTTAGATTACAGAGATATGAGGTGCTCTGTGGCCAATCATATACTTCATAACACTGGTGATTAAATTTCCACTGGGAATAGGATGTAACTGAGGAGCTCAGGGAGGGCTTACAATATCATAAATATAGTTGTTGTCCTCTCAGGAGAGCCTTAGGGTGCAGGGTATTTAAGGTAAAAATGTGTTTCCTGTTTGCCCTCTGTGCTGTAGCTGCACTTGAAAGCTGCTGGACTTAGTTACTCCTTGGGGGAGCAGCTGCTGAAATTGCAGTGGAAAGCCCACAGAGAAGATGACAGAAAGAGAAGGTAGATTCCAATTCCTGCCTTCTTTTGTGTGGTGTTTTTTTTTTAGTCAGTCACTCAAACATATAGGGATTCCTTGTGCCATCTGCCAGATATTCTGCTCATGTTTCTTTGTGTTCACATGGTCCAAATAGATGTTTCCTTTCCAATGTCACTTGTTTTGGTACACATACCCAGGAAATCTCTACTGCCTTTTGTTGAAGATATGTCGACCCCCTGCTTGTTTAGCTCAGTTAAATGATAAGTTATTGAAGGCACTAACTTTCTTTACATATGAGGGCTCCCACAAATTAGTGGGGCTCTACATGCTATTGGAGGAATAATGAAATAAGAGGAAGATGTAAATGGTGCCTCATAGTTGTTGATGCTTCTGTAATGGAAGGGCATCAAATGAGTCTACTGTGTTGTGGTTAATTACTCTGTTAGTCAAACTACATTTTAGTAAACCAACTGGTGTGCTTCACCATCCTGACTTGTATCTTTCCTCATACACCAAATAGCTTATATTATCTCTGACAGAGAGGTACTGGGAGTAGATAAATGCTTTTCTAGGGAGTTAAAAATCAGTGAGACTGGGTTGTTTTATCACTGATTATGATGGAATTTTGTAGAAGGTCATGTTCTTTTTTTTGCTTGAAATGTAGATGGCTGTAAACATGTCCATTGCTGAGTTAGTGTTTGTTTAAAATAATTACTTATTATTCAATTTGATTTTCCCCTTATTTTATGTGTTTAGTTGTGCAAAAATGACAGAATTTTTCTGATGTTTCAGCAGCACAAAATGGATATTGGAAGGTCTTTTAACAAGACAGTACTCTGTGTATTAGTTGACTTCTGGGGTTTTTTTCCTGCTATTACCATTGTTATTATATGAAAGATCATCTATTCTTGAATAGTTATCAGAGAGGAATTTTCTGCTAACTTGTCCCTAGACAGGAATTGTTCTCCTAGCAGACATCACATGCATGCTCAGATCTTATTTACTGTTCCTAATGAGACAGCAAGTTTTGTATTTTTGTGTTCTTAGTTTTCTTACCCTTAGTTTCTTTGAGCAAGGACTGAATATTCTGCAGCATCTGTGAAATAATAATTACTTTGCAGTTATCACTACTAAATAACATGCAGGTTTTATTGCTGAGACATTTGTGAATCACTGATAAAAGGAAATGTGGGAGTTTTTTGATTTTTTTTTTTTATTAATCACCTTGACATGAAGACAGCCTTAATATTCTTAACTACAGTTTTAAACAATTGGTCAACTGCATATCCTCATGGTTTGGATAAGCCAGAAGGGAACAGGATGAGTGCAAAGAGACACAAGTTTGGCTGCGAACTTCAGAGCATCTCTTCATCTGAATTTTGCATTTGACATAAAAGGGCTGTGTTCTTACCATGCACTGTCATGCTGCCCACAGTGGTTGCACCTGAGGAGTACAGGAAACCAATGGTGACTGACAGATTGTAGTTGTGAGTACTAATTGCTGCTTCCTTGATCCATTGCCCTAAGATGAAAAAATCTGCATCAGTTTTTCTGCTGGGATGAAAATGCTTCTCTGTGTGCCAGTTATGGGGCTTGGTTTAGCTTGCAGAGCACTCAGTGAACTGCCTTTTCCCCCCAAAAAGACTGCCCATGCCCCACATGATATCAAAGGGAGGCATATGACAATTTAGTGGTGGTTTCTTTTCCCATGGTTGGCTTCAATGGTACGGGTAGTTTGTGTACAGAAAGCAAACTTGAATTGATTGTCGGTCATATAGCCAAGTTCAGGACTATAAATAAAAATAAATATATCCTGAAATTCTATGGAGAAACAAACCTGTTTTTAGAGAAGCACTGACCCTAGTGGGCTGTTTTGTTCAAGTGTCTGACAGTGCTGCTAACCTAGTAGCTGGATTTAGGCAAGTAGGCTAGTGAAGTGGTGCAAATAGACATGAAACTTCTATTTCAGAACTGCAATCTTACCAGGAACAAACTTTCAGAAAATTGTTTTCCTAATTAAGGACTCATGTCATTGTATGCAGTGAAATGGACAAGTCCTTTGTATTAATTGGTTGGAAGTTAAATACAAAAGAAAATGTTGTGGCTTACAGAATTTGGTGTGTTTTGTTTGTTTGGGGTTTTGTTTGGTTTTTTTTTTTTCTAAGACACTGAAGTAGCAAAGCGGTTAAAAATTAAACCTTCCTAAGCCTTTGACTCTATACATTCTATAACCAGGAATGTGAATGTATGGATTCACTTGCTGTTTATGTATGTGTGGACCAGTGAGTCTTGGGCAATGAATGCATCAAGAGTTTGACTACTAACTTATTACATTTGCTTGTGGGTTTTTTGCTTTGTGAAGTTTTTGGGCTCTTACTGTTTTTTAAAGGAACAGTGAAGGACTAGTGACAAATGTTTTGTAGTTATTTATTCCCTCCATTCTCCTTCTTCCCTTTATGTTCTGGTTATGTAAACTTTTTGTGTTGCTGAAGCCATGAGGTAGAAATGGTAGAGGAAGAGCAAGGCTTGCATGTTAGTTCAAGACAGTGTCAGCCGGGCAGGGCAAGCACACAGTCCTAGTTTGGGAAATGAAGTATATCCACTTGACACTGAACAGTGTTAGTTCAGTAGTGCAACATAATAATCAGACTTCCTGGGGTATGAGTTAGTTCGTCCATGGTCTAGAAAGATGAGCTGAAGCTGTAAGAGGTACACAGAATTGCTATGAACACAATGAAAAGCCTGGTTTGTGAGAAGAGACTGAACAGAAATTGCTCATTTAGCTCAGGACAATGATGCTGAGTGGACATGAAAGAAAGTGGAAGTAGGTGAAACAGAGGAGAAAAGAGATGAGCTACTTAATGTAAAGGGCAGGCACAAGAACAAATAGTTATCAAGTCATGAATAAATTTTAGGTTGGAAATGCAAAAAGGATCCTTGCCATGGGAAGAGTCAGACTTACAAGTAGCCTTTTAATTGAAGTAACAAGGGCAAGAAATTACTAAGGACTTTGTACAATATGGTGCTGCTGATAGGGAACTGGAATTGGGAAACAAAGACGTCCAGTTCAGGCTCACTTTCTACATGCTTTGTGTTCTTTTCTGGGAAGATAAGTATAAGCTAGTTTGATGTTCAAAAGATAGAATTGAAAATTGTGGCATTATTTAATAAAGCCATCTCATAGTGCTTTCATATGTTTTCCCAATAACCATTTGCAATGGTATTTTGAGGAAAACAATCATGTCTGTCACTAGTAAGCTATTGACATCATGGTATAGCTATAAAGACAAGCAGGTACAGAGCAAGAAAATATCTTTGGACTAAACAGATTTTTCAGCCAAAATTTTAAAGATGAAACTAGTCTATTTTAATGTGGCCAAAATATAAATGAGAAAATTTGGTAGTAAGCCTCTCCAAACTGTAGGGATCAAAGGATACAGGGGAGAAGATTATTTACATTACTTGATAATAGTGAATATATTGAAAGTAGTCATGTTACCTTGTTTCTGTTTTTCTCCAGCCTTTTCCAATTTTACTTTTATAGGAGATGTAGTAAAATGTGATGGGTTTGAGATACCGTAGAGCAGACTGGTCTAGGGATGAGAGTAATAGGTAATTAACTTATTGCTAGCCTGCGTCCTTTTACATCTAAATCAATGCTATGATATCCCAAATGGATAATTGGGTTATATTTCAGTTTATGAGAACTAGCAAGAAAACTGCAAAAGAGAAACATTGGATGAATTTACATTGTCACATATTAGAACTAGTTCAGGTTTCTCCCTTAAATACTGATTTTTACTTTTTTCTGATGTAAAGACTATGCTACTCAGTTTAGTAACAAGTACAGAAGCGTTCAGGGAAAGAATGGGTTTGTAAAGTAATAAAAGCTTGTCCTGTTCTTCAGGCCTTGCTGTCAGATTGGCCTGGTGTGAGCACAAGCTTTGACTGGTGTGACCCAGTTGAGGGTACAGAGGCCTTGAGTCTGTGCCATCAGGCTCTTCTGCATTAGCATAGACGGTGACAGGCAGTGTGTCCTGCAGCACAGTTGAGGAATTCCACAAACTCCTCCTGCCAACTACCTGCTTTTCATCTGAGGCTGTAGATCTGATGGCATTGAGTGCTCACCTCTGTTCTTGGGAGGTGGGAGCCAAATGTACTCATTACAAGCTGAAACCACTGCCTGCCACCTTCCTGAGATTAAAGTCAAAGACAGAAAACTTGTGCACTGGGCTTGTCTCAGCTGGAAGGGGATTTAAGTGCTGTGTCTCAGCTGAGAATGGATTTGAGCGAGTCTTTGCCAGCTCTGCTACCTGTGCATGTCAATGAAAATAAAAAGAACAGACTGTAAGTGCACATTTTTTCTGTAATTAGGTATCTCAGAACCCAATCCCTAAAATTAATTTGAATCACAACAACTTAAAAAATAATCACAAGTTAAAAAAATGTGGTGACACTTGTTGTGACTTGTTTCAAGTTGTAGACAACATCACTGAGACCTAAAGAAGTGCACCTAGACAAATAAAATCAAAGCCTTTCTGCTCAAAGTCTTTCATAAGACATACAAAAGAATTATGTTTATATGGTAAATATTTAGCTTTTAATAGCACTAATGACCTTGATGGAAGTAGTCATAGGGATTAATAAGCACCTGAGGTTAATGGAATCAGCTCCACCCAAGTAATCATTAATTCAGAACTAGTGCCCTAGATTTTGATCATTAGTGCTAAAAAACAAAATCAATTTTACATGGTTTGAGGCACCTTTTGACCAGCAACATCAAGAATACAGATTCTTAATTTTGAAAATGACCTTCCTGCTAGATTTTTCTCCTTTTCTTCCTTACATTCCCCTCCATTCAATAACATGTAAGCACTAAATGAAAATGCCAAATTTCAGCATGCTGTATTTTGAAATGCATGCTTTATTAAGTCCTGAGGCGTGTTGATAATAGAAGCATAAGAGCTTTTTATGTTAAGTACTTCAAGATTTCAAAGTCTTGAAAATGGCAGTTCTCAAAGGCTTGAAAGTATTCTCTAAACACTTTGGACACTGAATTAATAACTTTGGAGTTCAACGTGGTGTCAAATGTGTTGGTTTTGTGTGTGCCCTGCACCAGTGGGTAAGTACGTGTTGGTGAGGAGCTGTGTCCATGAACACTTGTGCTAAAGGCTGTTTTAAGAAAAAAAAAAATTGAACTTTTGGGAATTTTGGAAATAGTAATTTCAGAAAGATTCCATCATCTTTAGGTGTTTCGCTGCAGGCCACAGGTGTTCAGTTTTTGACATACTGTATGTCTCCTCTTAAGCTGAACACAAAAAAAAAAATCTAGTTTGAACTGTAATAAAGTATTGCTATTACTGTTTACATTTTATAAAATACAGCCTAGGTTAGGCAAACGAAAGGGATGCCACAGTATTGCTTTGGTATGGAATAACGTGTGAAGGAACCAAACATGAAGAATCCTCTGAACTGCACGGATTGAGTCCTCTCACACCTGTGGTAGAATATGCTGTGTGTAAATTTAAATGCAGCAGTCCACTTCTAGGATGATAAGCCTCCTAGGGGAGGGGGGGAAATGGTGCATAGTAATTAAACTCCCTGCTACATGCAGGTCAGATTATGAAGTGCAAGAGTTAAAGGAAATTATTTTGGACAAGAACACTGGCTCCAGCATAAGATTTTAATAAGGACAGTCCACTTTTGAAAGTGAAGCACTGGAAATGGGGGAACAGCTATCTTTGTGTATCAGTGCCACAAGGTATCTGATCTTACCCAGAGCAACACTCATAGAAGCAGCAGGAAACTCACAGGATGTTTAAATCTAAAAACTGTTATTTAGATCTCATTGTAAAATGTCCCACAAATTAACTGTATTTGGTTTTATATATAAATATAGTTAAAATATGAGGCATTTTCAAGAATTAACATCTTGCAAAAAATAGCATTACTAAAAGGTATTACTTATAACGTGTGTTTTGTTTGTTGCAAAATTTTATTTTACTGCAGAATCAAGTTTTGTTTACTTCTCTATATTTTGTTCAAAGAAGGAGTGGATTACTAGCCCATTCAATACAGTGGTCAAGTATCCTTTATTTTCTGTAGTATCATAATTAAATGTGAAAATTCATATAAGATTAAAAAACCCCACTACCACCATAATTCTCAAGTGTAAAGAAAGGAGACCAGAGTAAATTACAGGAAATCTATAGACAATATAGCTGGCTGTTTCAGTGTCAAGGCATGTACTTTAAGAAATTAAACATGTTTTTTCTTATACTTTGGAAAATAAAGAACTGAAATAACACTGCATAAAGCTGAAATAAAATGCTTGAAAATTCTGTAACTCTCACACCTCTCCATTAAATTTTACTTTAAGCATCCTCTAAATTTCATGTTCAGTATGCACTTTAGACCAAGCAAAAACAAAGCTATCAACTAATTGGAAGCACCTATAAAATTCAATTAATACCCATTTTGCTTAGGTTTTTTCAGTGTTGGATTCACTTTAGAAATACTTGAACAATTACTGTCTGTTGCACTCATGGCAAATTTCTAATCAGTTTTTGATTGGGGAGTGTTACAGTTGCACAACCGCAGGTAAACACTCCCCCAGTTAACTCAGCAGAGCCTCACTGTTGTGTGTTGGTTTTGTTTTTATAGCACTGTTAGCTTTCATAGCTATTTCTCTATGGGATTTTGTTTACCTTTTTAAATACCTCTGAAAATCTTATCCTAATAACTGCTTCGTCCTTCCCAGATAAATGATGGGGGAGCCTGGCGAAGCTATAAAAGAAATGGTGAATGCAGAGAAGGTGCTGGTGGGCTGAGCATCAGCCTTCGCCCTGCGCTCTGCAGCCCCATAAACAACTGGCTAACGAGCACCGGCTAATGGTTGTGGATGCTAAATAATCTCTTTCCCTGCCACCGAGCAGACATGCTTAAAATATGGGAGTTTTTCAAAATTAGTCTTTCTAGGGGAAAACAAATAATTTTGTTTGATCTACACCACCTTTTTAATAACGTTTTATGATATGGCACAGAGGGGAGAAAACAAAATAAATTCAGCAAACGTGGAAATCGACAGGGAGGCTGGTATTTGCTCCGGTGCATAAAATCAGTTACATCTTCAGAAGAGGCGTTTCTCTAAAATAAAAAATAAGGAAAAATAAGAAGACGAGGGAGGCAGAGAGGAGTAGCATCCCCCGCGCTGCCGGCGGTGCCCCCGGCTGTAGGTGTCACTGTGAACATGGCTTTGGGGGCAGCGGCGGCGCTGCCCGCCTCGCTGGACGCGCCGGCGCTCAGATGTTCAGCATGCAGAGGACATTGTCTGCAGGGCTGTTGGAGGCGCTGGCAGCAGAAGGTGACATCTGGTGACTAATGGGCTCAGATGCGAGGGCTGTTCCTGGGGCGGCAGCTGCGCCGCCGCGGCGCGGGATGCGGGGACCGGGGGAGCGCATCGCGGGGGGAAATCGCTCCCTCCAGCCGTTTTCCCAGCCCAGGACTTGTGCTAAAGGCAAAGGGCACCCAGCTCAGCGCGGCGCGTACCGCGTCCCCTCCTTTGCTTATCGAAACAGATCGACTTTGAAGGAAATGGCTCCGCCTTATGAGACAAAGATGGACCCTTTCCAGGCGCAGTCCGGGCTCTGCGTGGTTTCTCCTGTTAGCCGGGGCTCTGTCCGCGCTCCCGTGCAGGGTAACCCCAGGTGTTGATCCTCTCCTTGCACTGCGCTCAAACCTCGACTGGGGCTGTAGCCGAGTCCTCGCGGGCAGGTGCTTGTGAGGAGACACTCATCTGTCATTTAAATTCCCTGAAACAAAGGCTAAGTCGGAACGCGATGCCCGCATATTTCTCGTTTGATACACCCCTGAAACGTGATTTATTTGCCAAGTTCTTAGAAATGGCAGAGAGAAACCACAGGAAGAGCACGGTGTTGCAGATGGTGGTAAAAACTGTTCTTAGGAGATGACAGTGCAAACCACACAGTGGGAGTGCAGGATAAATTCATGGCTGGAAGTGAGTGTTTGCAGAAGAAAAAGGAGTTTAAGAGGAGCTGTCTGATGGGAGGGAAGGGGGACCGAGGGCTGCGGGCTGCTGAGAGTCGGGAAAGGAGCATTGCTTAGTTGTTGTGCCCCTTCCAGTACAAGTAAATCAGTGTTTGGTGCTAGGGAGTCACTGAAAAGAGCAGACAGAAGAAAGGAAAAACAAGGAACTGAGAAGAGAAATATTTTGCTGTGCATGCACACATACACGCACAAATAATCACATGATTTTCCATCATCCAAGCCTCTAGTGTGGCAGAGGGAGGGAAGGATAGTCACATGCATCAGCCCCATAAAATCTGTAAAAGCACTGTTCTTAATTCAGCCATCGGCTGCTCCCAGANCTCTTGGCTGATAAAATATTTAATACCCATCTTAGCACTCAACATAGCAATAACCAAAGAATATTCAAGCTCTTGGCCCCCACTGAGACAGAATTCCAGTTTTGTTTTCCCCCTTCCCATGTGATCTGCTGTCTAGCCTAGCTCCAGGTTTAATGTGAATGAAAAAAAAAAAACCACACTGAAAAACAAACCCTTTTCTGGCATGCCCTGCTCCTGAAACATACACATGGTTTTCTGGAACTTACAAATTGAGCTAGCACTGCTGCATTTATTGGTCAGCTTAGTGTTTGCCTGCTTTTAAAAATACAAATAAGGTTACCTGGTTTGGATCNTGTGGCAGAGGGAGGGAAGGATAGTCACATGCATCAGCCCCATAAAATCTGTAAAAGCACTGTTCTTAATTCAGCCATCGGCTGCTCCCAGACCTCATGCAGAGAATTACAACAAAATTCTATTTGCAGACTGACAACTCTAATGCTGCTGTGTCCTTATGTTTACTTCGGTTAACTGTCAGCCCTTATAAAGTGCACTGTAGCACAGCTGCTGCTGTGGAAAAGAAAACCCTTAGAGTAGCTGCTTTGGGGGAGAGATTGGAGAGAAATGTAACTAGAAAAANTGCCCTGCTCCTGAAACATACACATGGTTTTCTGGAACTTACAAATTGAGCTAGCACTGCTGCATTTATTGGTCAGCTTAGTGTTTGCCTGCTTTTAAAAATACAAATAAGGTTACCTGGTTTGGATCCCCAAGCAGGATGGAAAGGCCAGATTAAGAGGGAATTGTTTTTTTTTTTTTTTCACAGAGATATACACTGGAATGCAACCTCTATTCCCAGGAGTGTGCTTTCTAAACAAACAAAGAAAAAATCGGTGAAAAAGTTCAACATGGGAATTCTGGTGAACAGAATAGACTTGAAGTTCTGGTAAACATAGAAGATTCTCCCTGTTATTCGCTGGTCTCGAGTTAGGAACTGAAATAGGAATAGCTACAGTCCAGCCTGTGCCTTACTACTACTAATTTTAAAAGCACTGCAAATTGTTTTTCCATGTGGGAAATTGGGAAACCTATAATCAAAAAAATTGCATTTAACCTTGACTTTTCCTTGTGGAAATTCATACAGAGTACATTACTAGTCCACAACATATGATGGGAGCTGAGTAGTGGGGTTTTAATGTGTTTTTTTTGTTTGTTTTTTTTTTTCTTCTGTAATTGCTAAATGCTGACAACTCCCGTTCTGACTGAGCAGAGTCTTTTCCATGTCTTCGGAGGGTTGGCCCTCATAGCCTTTTTGTAAGAGGGGGCAGTATCAGTTCTTGAGATTTTTATTAGATCTGTCATGGGGTTTGTTGTTTTTTTTCCATGTGCCAGCTGTCAGAATCAGGAAATTGCACCATCCATTCAGCTGCTGTTACTAAATAAGTAAATAGGCCTAACCCTTTCTGATGGGAAACTTGCAATTTGGTGAGGCTCAGAAACTGCTCATTAAATACTAAGGCTCCAAACCTTATAATTTGGAAATAATCCCTCTGAATTTTGTACATCTAGGTTTTCTTACAGAATGAATTCCAGTTATTGGTAAAGGTAGAACCAAGCATTACATTTTATTTAAGATGACCTCTTCTTTTTCCTAGATCTGGTGTTGCATAGTGCCCACAGCATCTCAACAGGACGTTCTCTTGTGTCACGTTTTTTGTATTGTGATGATTACCTTTTTTCCTCTAAATTCTAAATTTTATTTGTTACTCAGAATATCAGACACTCCTTAACTCATTCACTAAATCTTGCTTGCTTGTTCTGGAAATACAGGGAAAAGGCTGTTGAAGATCACTAAAGGAAAGAACAAATGACCATATAGGAAGAGGGGAAGATAGAAATGTTGAGGAAGAGCAATTATGACATGCAGGAAGGACAGTGTGAAGTGGTGGTAATTAGAGAAACCCTTTAGGAGAAAGAGCCCAGACTGGGACTAGTGGAGGTGGTACAAGGCAAGGCTTTTTATGGTGTGATATTGCTTAGGTTGTGACTTTAAATGTCTTATAGGGAGTTTCATGAGAAATCTGGTGTATTTAAGATGTTGAAATTAGCTAAAAGTATACTTTTCTTCAAGATTGTGAAGGACTTTTTATTATTATTAACTGGGATAATTTTTAATTTTTTTTCCACAAGTTCCTAACATTTGAATAATAATGAAATGTCTTATTAAAACTGTTAAACTAAGCCCTGTACATCTTTATGATGTATATAAATTTCTTAGATTTTAATGATAAATTAGCGTTACACCTGAGTTCCTTTTAGTGCCACTATTGTATGAGGGGAACTTAAACTGGTTGCTCAGCTTCTCAAGGCATGTTTTTCCATCTATAACATGGTGAAAAGATCAATTTACATTCTCTGAATGAAATCATAAGGAATTTTTTTTAACAGTTTGTTTACTATTATATTCTTTCCAAAATAATGAACTGGTTCTCTAGAAAAGTAATTTTCTCTAGATAGGTAGGGAAGGAATGACAGATCTGTACCTATATTGATATTTGCCTTTTAGGAACTTTGTAGAGCCTGTATGATAGTCTTTGTAAATTTTCTGAAAGGGATATTACAATGTTGTAATAATCTTCAGAGCTTTAAGCTCTGCGTGCGTGAGGTTGCTACCGCTTTATCTGACCCGTCTTGCTGCAGTCACTTGTGAACTTGCTATTCCTCACTGTAAGATCTGGGAAATAGATCTTGATCTCTCATCCTCCTGCCCTGTCTTTAGGGACTGACGCTTGTGTTTTCTGTTACTTTCCCGAGTAACCAAGGGCTGAGTGTGGTTGTGGCCATGGAAGGCAGTGGAGAAGCATTTAGGACACAGCCAGACCTTCTGTATCATCAGTAACAGCTGGAGAGAGATGGAAGAGAACATGTTTGTTTTTATGTGAAACAACTGCCCTTACCAGGCAAGGCCAGGAGTCTTGTTAAAGGGTGCTAAGCTGCTCTGAGTTGAGATTTTTGCCTGGCGGTCTTGTAGGATGATAATATATGGACCGAAAGGATTAGGAATCAAGGCATGTTTGTAGTGTTCCCTGTGTGAACCTGGATCTGTAGTGTGGGTTTATGCCCATAAAAACATCAGTTTTCTGTAATATGCTACAGTATTATTTCTCGGTCTATATGACTAATAACCTACAGTACTAAGGGGGGAAGGAAAGGTAAAAATTCAGTTTGATTCTGACTGCATTTCTAGTAGCAGAGATTTTGCTAAAAATACTGCTGTTATTGGCACTACTCGGTGTCTAATAGTCACGTAGGAGTGGCAAGGATACAGTGGTGACAGAGCTCCTCTCTCCAGCAAGCAACTCAATTTGAGGCCCACCTCAGATTAGCGTGAGAGAAACTTTTGCACCAATTGGAGAATTTGCTGTGGGAATGGAACCTTCTATTTATTTTCGATGAGCAGGTGCTTATTTATTAAGAAGACTTTGTGAAGTTCCCATAGCTCCCTGGGTTGTGATTGCTGAGATTACGCAGTGAGGTAATACTTTGAACCCTTTCACTGAACTGTGCTCTTCCATATGAAAGGAAACATTTGCTAGAGTACAGGCTGTGTTGAATTAGGATGAAGGTAAATTTCTTTTAGCTGATTTTCTTGCTTTCTGAAGTGTTACTCACCTTTATAGAGCCTCTCCACCACTTCTGCTACTGTAACAATTATAGGTTATGTACCTGAACATACAAACCCTAGTTTGGTACAGTCATGTCTGTTGGAGATGACTTGTAACATGTATTTTCTCTGAGAGGTAACCTTCAGTTTCCTGACTGAAATATTCTTCTAATTCTTGTGTGAAGATAGCTATAAGCAAATGCAATGGATGACTTAGTTTATCGTCAGAAATGTTTATATTGTTCTGCAGTTATGAATGCTGCACTGTGTTTTTCTTGACAAATTAGCATAGTTAATAACACTACAATGATAAGGCTTTTACAATTTACCCAAAAACATTCAGCTCTAGTATCTCTGGGGATTGATTTGGAATATCTGTATTTTCACAGCTGCAAAATACAGGTGGCGTGGGCTGTTGTTGAATGAGTATGACATGTTTTTCAAAGGCAGAAAAATGAAGTCAACAGTCACACGACTAATTGACAATCATTAGTGAGTTGATCTTTTGCACCAGTTGTTGGTTTAAGGCTTGAAAAATCTATCATTATCCCTGACAGCAAAAATTAGCCTGGTGAGATTCCAACTCTCAGCTGACTAATTAACTTTTCTAATGCTCGTAGACTTCCATCAGGTACACCTAGTTAAATATAGCTATGGTAAGAATCCTTAGATACCACTTGATTTGAATGTAGTCCCTCTAGGTAACTGTGGTGTCAGGAGAAGCTGAGCTCTCTATCAGCACTGAAGGTGTTAAGTAGAGAGTCCTCTCTTGATTGCCTTAGGCAATAAGGTGGTCCATGCCTAAGCTAAAATATCTTACCAGAATTTCAAAAGTGTCTTCTGGATTAGGGAGCTAGTAAGTGCTATCTTAAAAACTATATAGTGTTGTAGATGTTTCTGATTTGATTTTTTTTTTTTNTCCCATAGCTGAAAGTGGACTTGTAATCTTGTACTATTTGACTAATTTTGAAAATTATGTATCTAATTTTGTAACAACAAACTTCTTACTGGAAAAATGCTATAATTAATAGTGTTGAATTGAGGTAATGGAGTTAGAAAGATTAAAAATAAATTTTCAAATTGGTGACTATACCCATGTTTTTTCAAATTAGCATGATCAATTGACTGGTATTTCACAGCAAGAATATAAAGGTCTTTCAAGCAAAACTTGACATTTATTGTCTAGAATGAGGATAATCTAGCACAAATGGTGTATTTATAATGGTAAATAGGGAAATGTTAGATGAAAGGTAATGTATGATGCACAATATCAAGATATGAGGCACAACCATTTTATTTCTTAAGATTTTTTTTGCTTCATCTAATTCAATAAGCTGAGACTGAAACAGTGATATATTTTTGAATATTATCAAGTTATACAGTTTATACTCTGCACCCTGATGCCTTTCACACAATTTGGTCAATCACATGGCTTTGTATTCTAGTCTATTGCTATCACAGATTTTCAGTGACAACTGAATTACTTATAATGATTAGTTTTATCTTCAATTTGACCACATCACGGTGGTTCTGTAGGGGTGTACTTTGACATAACTGATCACCTTCTCATACTGTACTTTGAAATAAAGTTTTTAGTGGAAATATTGATACCTAGAGATGTTCAAACATGTTTGTACCAGATTTTATTGTTTGTTGATTGCAGATATTCAGTTGACAAGAACAACTTAATAAATGCCTGCTTGTGTTAATATGTTATGAGAGAATACTGCTAGGCTTAAGTCCTGAGATACTTTTCTGTTTTCTTGTGATTACCACACCAAACCAAAAGGATAAAAAAGGAGCAAACAAACACCAAACCAAAAAAAATCCATAAAAACCAACCTAAAAATCGACAACAACAAAAAAACACAACCCAAAACCTAGTATGATTATTGGAACTTCAGTAGTTACCTTTAACTGCTTAGGAGTTGTTAGTGGTACGCACCAGAGTCAGAATGATGACTCAGTGTCTAAGTCCAATGTGCCCCACATTGTTGACAGGTAAGGCATCTGTCTTTTTTTACCTGAGAGCCCAAGACCTCTTGCAGTGAATGAAAGGGATTTCCCTTTAAGGACTTAAGTCCTTATGGACAGCATTTGTTTGTACTTTGACTTGCAAAGCATATTAATAAAAGGATTATTCACACGCAGTATAGCAAGATTAAAGAAAAGTGAGAAATAGGAAAGATCTGGATTCAACTGCGCAGCCCCTGCAGTGCAGGGGGCCCCTCTCAGCTGCAAAGCTGCATCAAGCTGCAGTAGAGAGAGCAGGACCAGGCTGGTCATTGTTCAAATGCCAAAGTATTGAAACCTGTATCACCATTAAGCGTACACATAAGTTTTTGATGAGTGGGTGTGCACTTATGGCTAAGCACATAGCTATGTGTTTCTCTGAATCAAGTTTAAAGAAATCTAGTCTTCACACAATCAGAATGGATTCTGCCTGCTCACAAGTACATAAATGTTTCATTTTTAGGCCTTTATCTGAGAATGGTATAAAACTGTTTTGTCCACTCATTTTTTTTTTTAGCTCAGTGATTTGTCCATGTGTTTAATGTATTTGCCAAAATCCTTCCAGCCTAAGTGTGTTCTGCTTGCAGTTGGTTCTCTCAATTTGTCCTGCTGCCCTCAGTAGGTGTATTTTTTGGTACATGTTGGAGTACTTGATTTATTTATTTTGGATGCTCCTTTTGCAAGCTGTGGGTAAGCACAAAGTCTTATGTTGAATCTGACTTCTGTGATTTAGGTTAAACCAGTATGAGGCCCTCAGTAGTTACATATACAGTGATTTTGCTACATGATAAGCATAAGTCACATACTCCAACACTGGTCACATATCAAAGGCTTTTTAGGGAAACAAAATGTACCACATGAGAACTAGTCCCTTAGATAATTGCAGATGCTACCCTGCATCTTGTTTCAGTGCCATGAGTTTCTGCACTCCAGCCTTGGATATTATCACTACTCACTATGTTGTGTTTTGTAAACATAGCTGAAAAGTCTCTGTGAAAATCTTACAATCTGTCTGTTTCCTCATTTGTAACACAGTATTTAAATGGTTTACTGCATAGAAAAGCTAGTTAATACATAGTGAGATTCTGTAAATTTAATTCTCTGTGCTTTAGATACTGCTCTGTAGCTGAAATATATGAAGTAACAGTGTGCCTTAGTTCTCATGCAGTACCAATCAGCTCCCCTCTAGTCATCATGTCCCCTCCCTCCCCCATTAATTAATTTCTTTCTCTGAGTGCTGGTTTGAAATTACCTAATTACCTGTAAACAAAAGAAAACATGTTTCTGGGTTTTTTAATGGTGGAGTTTAATTTTTACTAATCTTATTAAATGATATTATTAATAAGACTTAACAGTTCTCATACAAAGAGAGAGAGTGCTCTACAGAAAACATGAATACATTTAGCCAGTGTAAAACAGCTTGAGCCATTTTCATTTCCACTGTGTATTATGTGTTTTTCTTTTTTTTTAAACAAAACCAGACATGGGAGAATTAATTTTAACTTCATGATTTATGAATTATTAATTCCTTATGACTGGGGTTATTTACATACCAAAGAGTAGTTAGGCAAAGAGCAGTTAGAAAGGTGTAGCTTTCACAACCTTTATACCAAGGGGCTGTTGTCCCTTTGTGGGGTTGCTGTTTTGCTATTGTTGGATTTTGCTTTGGGTTTTTGTTTATTTTGACAGTCAAATTTCCATCAGATTTCCCTTGTGGATGTATATACTCTTAGATGTATTCTTGGAAAGTTAGTACTGTAACTTCAATCTTGGCTTTTATATATATCTCTAGACCTTCCAATAACACTAGCAGTTTTGCGTTGTAATTTTATAGTGAATATTTTCAGTATCTTAAGTTAAGCATCTGAAATTCAACTGCTTTCCTGCAGCTCTGCTTCTTTCTGTTTCTGAGTGAATTCTGCACTGCTGTAGCCCCCTCCTGCTCATTCTTTCAGCCATTCTTTGACCACCTCTTTGTTTTTCTGTAAAATTTAGTTCCATTTGTTACCTTTTAGAGTCTTAAATATGTGACTCCTGACTTTTCTGCTGTACTACTTTTCCCTTTTCTAGTCGGGACTGTTCCCCCAAGACTGTTGCTACTATTCTGTAACCCACCTCCTTCTTATTCTTGGTCCTTGGACTTGTCTGGGGAGGTTTACCCTTCTCAGATTACCTCCATGGCTTGTTCAGTCTTTGGGGGAAGCAAGCATGGATACAGGTCTTTGATCGGTAATATTTTGCCATAATTCTTTATTCATACTGCTAAAAAAAATTGTAGTTTTATTTAAAGATGTTTATATGTTTAATATATATCTCTGATCACTGTTGGAACAGTGTTTGTCATAACTTTTGCCCCAAAATTACAGCTTATGTGGTGTCATAGAATGGTGATCTTGACTGACCCTTCCAAGCCAGACCTAGTTTGAGCTCCCCTACCACAGGCAGGAACACCTTCCACTAGACCAGGTTGCTCAGAGCCCTATCCAACATGGCCTTGAACACTCCCAAGAATGAGACATCCACAACTTTTCTGGGTAACTTGTTCCAGTGCCTCACTACCCACATGGTGGAGAATTTCTTGCTAATATATAATCAAACATGCTCTCTTTCAGTTTAAAACGATTCCTCCTAGTCCTATCCCTACATGCCCTTGTCAAAAGCACTTCTCCAGCTTTCCTCTAGACCACCTTCAGATGCTAGAAGCTGCAATTAAAGTCTCCCTGAAGAGAGAGCCTTGTCTGTCATGTTTTCCCTGATGTGGACTGTCAGTTACTTCAGTCTTTTATTTTCTGTAGTCTTGCAAACATTTATGCTCACCAAGGAATTCTGACACTGTTTCTAGAGCCAATGGGAAGTAATGATGTTACCAAGTGCCAGTACTGTTGGAAAGTACAGAAAGGCCATGTCTTATCTGAAGAACTTCATGCTGTAGTCTTCAAGTCAAATTATAAAAGTGCTGAGACATTACTGACACTGTAATATTATGGTATTTTATATGATATGATGATATCTGGGGATCTCTCATAATAAAATCTCAAAAACTATTCAAGACTTGTACTAAATTGCAAAAGAAAAGAATACAGGCCTGAGTATTAGTCCTTCCTTAATACCAGATGGATTAGTGCTATGATAACGAATATCCAAGGAATTAGAAGTGATTTGTCACTTTTTGCAAAGGGTTGCACAGAATACTTAATCCATCATTGCTTTTTCACAAAAGCTTGATCTGTGAATGAGATCAGAGATATTACTGTCTTCATAAAAATGCATATTGCCACCGTTAATAGAAATGCAGGTTAAGCCCTGGAGGTTCATCAGGAGTCAAGACAGGACTGAACTAAAACTTGCAGTGAGAGTACATGGGTTTACAGTAATGGGTTAACTTTCCTCCTCGTTACTGTCATGCATGACTATTCTTCTCTTCCCTGCGGTGTGCAATAAGCAGATGGAATGGTCAGCAAGTCAAAATATGAAGTGTTGGAAAGGTCACAGTACTACAGGATGCTGCTGTCTTTCTCATCTGTCTTACAATTAGGGTATCATGTTCTTGTAGCAAGAGTCATAATGAGGACTCTAATGAATACAATGTATATCTGTTCCTCTCACCCAGAACCTGAAAACAAAGGACAGGTGAATTTGTACTAATGAGGACCCAGGCGAGGCAGCATTTATTTATGTAACTTTACCAGGAACTGAAGTGAGACTGACAGGCCTGTAGTTTCCAAGGTCCTCCTTCTTGCCCTTCTTGAAAACTTGGACAATGCTCTCCAGCTTCCAGCAGCTGGGACCTCTCTGGATTCCCAAGACTGCTCAAAAAGCATCAGGACAGGTTTTGTGATTACATCAGCAGCTCTTTGAGGGTTCTGGGATGAATCCCATCAGGCCCTATAGGTTTGTAGGGATCCAATTGGAGCAGCAGATCCTGCAAGATTTCAGTCAGCTGGGAGTTGATTGTTCTTGCAGTAATGGTCATTCAGCTCAGGGCACTGAGATGCCCTTGGTCTGTCATCTGTGCTGAAGACAGAGGCAAAGAACAAGTTAAATGCGTCTGCCTTGTCTCTGTCCCTCTTTGTGAGGTGACCATCCCCATCCTGTAACAGGCTGATGATATTTCTACTCTGCCTCTTGCCATTAATATAGTTGAAAAAACTTTGTATTGTCCCCCACTTTTCTGGCAGCTGCAACTCCAGATGAGCTTTGGCCAAATGAATTTCCTCCCTACAGTGAGTGGCAAGCAGCATCTCTGAATTCTTCCCATGTCACTTGACCTTGCTTCCACTGGGCACACACCTTAATTTTTTGCTGTATTTCCAAGAGAAGACTCCTGTTCATCCAAGCAGGCCTTTTGCCTCTTTGGCTTGACTTCTGACATGTGGGAATTTCTGTTCCTGTGCCCATGGGAGGTGATGCTTGAGAAGTGACCAGCACTGATGGACCTCAGCACCTGCAAAAATGTTTGCCCAGGGGACCTTCCTGACTAATTCCCTGAGCAGCCTGAAGTCTGCTCTCCTTGTGTCCAGAGCTGAGGTTTTGCTGGCACTTGTTCTCTTCTTAACAGATTTTAAACTTGATCACTTCATGGACACTGTGGCTAATAGGCCACCAGTCTCCACTTCACTCATGAGTTCCACTTTGAGTAGCAGCAGGCCAAGGAGGGTGTCTTTCCAAGTTGTCTCCCTTAGGACCTGTTCCATAAAGTTGTGATCCAGGTGTTTTATGAATCTTCTGGCCTGCTTTGTACCAGCTGTGTGATACTCCCAGTTTATTTCTGGCAAGCTGAAGACGCCCATAAGGACAAGGGCAGTTGACTTGGAATTGTCCCTTAATTTCTCAAAGAAGAATTCAGTGGTGTCATCATCCTGGCTGGGAGGTCTATAACAGACTCCTGTGAATGAAATCCATGTTGTTTTCCTCTTGATTGTTAGCCAGAGGCTCTCTACTGTCATTGCATTCTAACCCTTCTGTTACATACAGTACCACCCCTCTGCATCTTCAGCCCTGCCTATACCTCCTGAAGAGCCTGTAACCACCCAACAGGGCACTCCAGTCACAGGACTCATCCCACCACGTTTCCCTTTTGCCTAAAATCAAAGAAATAATTTTCTGGACAATGCTAGGATAGAAAGGTAAAAAGCCAACTCTTTAATAATACATCTTAGGTGCACAAAGATGGCATATGCTCACACACACAGGTTTTACAAACTTATAGTACCATCTGATTATAATATCTATTACCTCATGGGGACACACCCAGCCTGACAATTATCTGTCCCCCCAGGTCCTCCCACAGGACTCCATGCATTAGGGAACGCAATGTACCTGTTGAGGGGCTGATCTTCTGCTTAGAGACCAGACCATGTGAATGTTAGAGCTTTGCTTGAACTGGATAAACATGGGTGATGGAGAAAAGCCATGTATATTTTGTTCTGATTCATAGAAGAACCTTTATGCAGTGATGTCATGAAAAGGTTTCCAGAGTTATTTTGCTTCAGAGTTGGGTAAGTATTAGTTTTGTCTATAGCAGAAACATGGGAGTTTGGTAAACATTTTTGTTAATATTTAATTTTCAGTGAAGAGAAAAAAACAGCAGAAACTTACGTAGACCACTTTTTTTGTTCTCACGCATATGGTATATATTTTTGACTGTGCAGTTTATGGGAGGAAAAATAATGGATGATGTATGAGGAAACTCCCTGAGTTATGGTCTGCAATTTTTCTGAAAGCTGTAGGGTACCAGAACTTTATCTCCCCCAGCTCACAAGCTGAATGTCCATGATTATATATAAAGTCCTTTGCATTGCCATAAAAATCTTGTAGCCAAATCAGGATGTATTTCCTGCAGAACATCTAAAGATCAGTGCAGGGAACCTTTCCACTTATTACTTTGAATCTCACTGTAAGACTCTCTTTAAAGAATTACAAATAGGAGATCTGAAGGTAGATGTCTATTTGCATATCTCCTTAACCTCCTGAAATACTAGAGTTAGTTGAATTCTTATACCTTTAGACTTTTGAGATTTTTATTCTTAGGTTCCCCTTTCCTTTCATCCAAATCCCACTCCCAACCTACCTGCCTCCAGTTAGATTTCAGCCCCCATTCTTTTTCACCATGTTTTATACTTTGTTCTCTTTCCTCCTTATGGGAGGAGGAAAATGGTCTGCTTATGTATACAAACTGTGTTTCAGAAACAAATACAGAGTGTGCAGAGACAAATAACTTGAATATTTTGTATGCTACAAAGATGTCCTTTGCCGAATGTTCCTGAGTTGGGAATTTTTTGTTAGAGTATGATTTTTTTAGCACTTAGTCAATGTAAGTTCTGTAAAAATCAGAGAACCAAGCTGATATTTCAGAACACTTTATGCTGATAAATTTAACACTGAAATGTCAAATCTCTCCAGTTTTTCAGGGTACTAAGTGTGAATGGACTCCACTTCAGGATATGACCCTGAGTTTACATAATCCCTGAATGGAAAGGTTTATATTCTTAAGGTGAAATCATACAAGCTAATTTTCTGTTATAATCACACCAGTGGGAAGCCCTTAGAACTAGGCAGTCAACCTAGTCAGTTGATTGACTCTTTGCTATTGCCTCTAGTGAAGGGGAAATACCAACATGATCTTGTTAGTATTTGGTCATACATGAAGTGGTTTCTATAGAGCTTTTCCATGTAACAATACCTGTCTCTCAGTATTGTAGATATGAAAGTATTACTGGGAAGGTATCTTGGTATAAAAGGGTTGCTTTATTAGGCTACGTTGTTGTTGTAAATGTTTCCTAATTATCTCTGTTATGGTAGAAATCTGAAAAAGTGTAAATTGAGTGCTTTGCATAATTTATAAAAGCTGAATGTTTCCTAATTAGTTCTGTTAGGTTAATGATACCGCAGCCTCATTTCTCCATGGCCCTGAGCAATGACCTTTACCCTCACCATTTTTAGCACTTTCTTTTAGTTCAAAAACATGGGGTGACCTTCCTCATCTCAAATGATCTTTGGCAGACATAATGCTTTGGAAAATGTTACAAATCCTTTCTCCCCTCTCCCTTTGAAAGTAAAGAAGTAGCCTGCTTTATGCAGGCAGAGTTAAAGCCTGATTTATACAGATCCTCTGAAGAATGCTGGTGAAGTGCATTCCTTCAGTGTTTTCATAGAAACCAATGTGAGCTGCATTAGCAGAAGATGTGAAAATGGTGAGGTGGGGGAGAGAAAAACCTCTCTCAAAAGGATTCTAAAATAACATTTTGCATCCTCGAGTAATTCCCAGCTCTCCCTGGCAACCATTCATTTCTTCCGAACAGCAGAAATTTGCAATATGAAAGTGGATTGGCTTGCTTTTCCCATGGGGCTCTGTATCTCTTCATCCACCGCCTAGGGTAAAAAGCAATGCATACGTTTACAATATAAATGTGATTTAATCGACCTCCCTGTCAGCGAGAAATGGCAAGCATATCAAACAAGCCCAAGATGTTAGGAAGAAAAAATCATAAATTATTCCAGTGATGAGTTTCTGAACAGCATTTTGGACTCCTAGATGATTCTTTGTAAAGCTGTTCCTTGAAACAATAATTAAGATAATTCTGTGTGACAAGGAGAAAAATTTTCAGCTTTGTATGAAATGTGCTTTATGTTTAGAGAGCAGAATGTTCACTGTATTGATCAGAATTTCCCTTAGCTGCTGCAATGCAAAACTAAAACTAATTGAATAACTCACCATTTTATTTCTAAGTCCTTATTTATTTTATCCTATGCAAAATCAGTTGGTTTCTAAATCAAGAATATGATAGATTTCTTTGTGGCTGTGATTATATACTGTGAGGTCTTCAATGATAGTATCTTTGAGTTGTGAATTTACAGCTTTGGGAGAAAAAATATTTATTATTATTTGGATTTCTGTTGCTTGAAAGACACTTGACTTTTCCCAAGAAGATAAGCAAAAAGGTTTTTTAGTGAGAAAGTGCTCATAGAATCCTAATGCTGCTTAGTTTGTCTAAAAGAACCACTTCCGGAATTTTTCCTATTCATAGGCACAAATTGATAGGGCTTTTTATATGCATAATTTCTTAAAAACACAGAAAAGCTGGAAAAAGTGTTCTTTTGGCAGATCGGACAGATCCTCACATGGATAAAGTGCGGCTCAAAAGACAGGGACTGGAGTTGGTAATTTCATACTGGGATTTTTGGTACTGTCCAAATCTTTCTGCGAAGTATTTGGTCATGTCAATATAGGATTACTGAAGGGTCCAGTGGCGTTAAATTTGTGTATACCAGAGAGATAGCATGATTGGATTTTCAGACCACTTCCCCTTCCTCCCTTTGATTGGGGTTATTTTAAATGCTATGTTATTGCACATATCTATTCACTATTCATATAACCCTAGAGTAGTTGGTGGATAGCTTAATTTTACTCTATGTTCTTTAGAACAGAGATTTGGTAGTTTTTTTAGTTTGCTTCATCCCTTCAAAAATGAAAAATTCTTCCTGTTGACATGTACCTTCCTTTACAATGCTTAATTTGTGCATTGCTTATTTTGGATTTTTCTCTTTTTTCTCCTGTTAGGAACTCATATATTTCTGTTACAACTAAGGTTTTGGTTAAAACCAGAGATGTTGTAGTAGATTTTTTTTTTTTCCAAGTAATTTCCCCCATTTTAATGTTTTGACCTGGTGTGGTATGTTTCTTTCAAATACTTTTGACAGAATGTGTAGTTTTTGAACTTTACACTTGGATTCTTGGCTCTAGCGCACTTTGAATTACTGCCTTTCTTCCCCTCTGGTGAATAAATTATAGTTCCTACCACTTAGAGGACTGTCATACTGTCTCCTTTACTGACCTCATGTTCTTAATTCACTTGAAAATTTCTTCTTATTTAGCTTAACCTCTTGTGTAGCTTTACTTTCTTCCTCTGCAGTGCATTTTCTTTTTGCGCTCTCGGAACTTTGATATATAATCTTCCCAGGCTTCTTTTGTACCTGATGTTTTAAGAGGTAGAACATCTTAAAGGTCTTTATAGAAAGGTGGATATCTCTAGTATCCTGGCAAGACTCCAGTTTAAGTAATTACCTTTGTCTTTCTACATTCTTCATACCCTTTGGATTGAATGTGATGGTCCCTCTCTTCCTGCCCGTTGCTATTTTGTGCATTGCTAGGCTGTCCCTGTGCTTCAGCCTGCAGCTTCCCTGCTAGATTCTCCTGTCTGATGTGCTTTGGGACAAAACAGAAACTTAAGACAATATTTATCATTTAACATGTAAGCCATTCCCCCCTGCCCCTTAATACTTTGCTTTTAGTGACTTAGAGGTTCTTTTTCAGTGCTTCTCTCTGCTGTTCTAATAGGTTTAATGCCCTATTTGTCCTACAGGGCACTTCTGCAGTATGTTGGGTATTTTGCCCAACACATTTTTCTCTCACTTCTCTTGTCATGGATATTGATTTCCTTGCCCCCATTGCCACTTTATTTTCCCCTCCTCCATTGTTATACCCCATCTTTCTTCTGTGCTTTAAAATACTCTATTTCTAGTGAGATTCTCGGTTCATACAGGACTCAGTCTGCTCACAAGTGAATGGTGTGTGCATGTGCATCCTGTTCACTTCATGATTCCACATGCATAATACTTTCCCCTACTGCCTGTACCTCAACAGGCAAGCCAAACTCAGGACTCTATGCAGACATCAATAGGTATAAGGTCAGATCCATCTGGCTTTTTGGTCTGTCTGTGTAATCTAAGGGGATAGCACTGCAGAGGGAGATGGAAATTCTTAGATCTCCACAGTGCTCCTGTTGCACAATAATGAGGAGGGGTTGATATGTCACTTATAGTCCTATTCTTTCTAATACTTTTCTGAATTCCATGTCTTGGTGCAGGAATGGATACTGTAATGAGCTGTAACAACCAACAGTTGGTATTAGTCACCTGGTCCCAAAAAGCTTAGGGGATGGGGGGTGGAAGTGCATAGATGAAGATCAGGAACAGGGTCTTCTGTTTTGTTAGTGCAGTGGTCTCTCAGAGAGGAAGGTGGCTGTGCCAGACTGCTGAGTGAAAGCTATGGCAAATGAAATAGTGTGGAAGTGCCTCAATCCCCGAGCTTCCAACCTTTTTCTTTAAGTAAGAATTTCTTCAGAAATGTACTGTGTCACAGTGAATAGATTCTGATGGCTCCTGGTGTAAAATAATTGTGTTGAACTGACGTGCTGAATGAATTGGATTCTCATGTTGTGGACTGGGATGAACATTGCAAAGAATCTTAAGAGCTTTGCTATTGTGTAAGAGTGAGGCTGATTACTTGATATAGCTTCTATGAGTCATGTTAGGGCCAACAATGAGATAATGAGACTGCCTAGGTTTGGAGCAGCATAAACATTAGCAGGAAGGGTTTTTTTAACCCTCCAAAGAGATGTGTTTTTGCTTAAGAACTACAGTTTGCATAAAAAACAAGATGTCTTAGAGAAAGTGGCTACTGCTCTAAGTATATGATTATGGTACGGTGTCATGGGAAATACAGCAAAATCAACAGAAAGTTTCAGATGGTGATGAAATGGCTTAAAAACAGAACCCATCGCACTAGAGCACTTATCTCACAAAATCTCACAAAATCTTTGCACAGTAATTTAGGGCTCATATTACTGTGTTGTTTAAGTTGGTGTCTGTAGCTATCTGTGGCCATAGACATTCACTGCACAGTTTCTTTAAGCCTTCAGTGTTCCTAAGCTCAGGGGGGGAAAAAAGATTGCTGTATTAGTTCTTCACATTAATGTCAGCAGACCCTGCTGCAGAGTCTAACGCAGGGACTGGATCACACAGAGTGGTCAATAGGAAGGCGTATAATTAAGGAAAAGCAATAGTATATCTGTCATGACCATNCTTTTCCCCCTCCGCCGAAGAAGTGAAGTGAAGGAGCAAAAACCACTCCCCAAACAAAAAAACAAAGGAACTGTTCTTAGAGCCATCAAGGTGGAATTTCGGATCATTATCTAGGTGGAGGCAGTGTCACCCCCCCCCAAAGTTCGTGTTAACAGGAAAGGAAGGAAAAAATCCTAACAAAATCCAAACTGTAACAACCATAGAAACAGTCATGTTGAACTATAGACATGACAGCATTGGTGTGAATTTGATGCAGATCCATGTGACAGTCGGGGTGTACACTGTGACTGATTCAACGATAATAACTGAAGACTTAGAGATGCAAAGCAGCATGGGGAAGAGCATAGCAAGTAGAAATTAAATATATGGTGGAGAGAGATGTGTTTCCAACTGGATTATTTACATATTCAAATTTCAATGGGAAACCTTCTCTTATTCAGTGAATTACCTGTAACCAACAATAATGGGCTTCCCCCTGCCCTACTCCAAGCTGCAGTACCAGGAAGGAAAGGCTGTTAGTCATTTGTGTTTCCTTTAATTTTGATGAAAATGGTGCTAAAAAGAGACAGATTACAAATCAGCATTAAACAGTAGGAAAACAATCTATTTGAACAATAAACACTGCAGCATCACTGAAGAATACACTTAGAAACCTGGCGCATTGCTATTGTTGTAAGCAGATGGACTGTAAGCACTTTGACTGCCAAACCTCCCCAGACCCCATGCACCAGACGTGGCTGTGTGGCAGGACATTTGAGTGAGTGGCAGCTTGCTAACTCCTCTCTGCCTTTTGTTTTTTACAATTAGGTGGATGTAGAAATTAGTTTCTGTATACATGTGTATAAATAAATGTACATAATCCTGATGGAAAGGCTAATAGTAACAGTGGCCTCACACTCATGTCATATGGATAACCTGCCACTTTTACTTACATGATTGATTCGTGATGCAAATGGTGACCCACAATCTGATTGTCACAGCAGCAGTGGCATCCTCTGCCATGAGCACTGCCTCCTTCAGGGCAGGGCAGACCAGCAGGCCTGGGCACCAGAGCGGTGATCCGGGAGTGCCTGTGCGTCCCTATCATCTGGTGACCAGAAAGTGTTTCTAGAAGCAGAGCAGTGTTTCTCAACTGGTGGACTGTGGCATTTGAAGGAGAATGAGATTTATTTACAGTAACTGTCAGAAGTGAAAAGGATGTTATTACAAGTCTTTTTATGACATAAACCAAAACTGTACTCCTTCACACATGCTCTTCAAGACCAAGTAGCTGTGAGCCTGTTGCTGCATGCAAATAGCATTTTAGGTTTTTCTGTGTAGCATATTATTATTCTGATTCTTGTAATAATGT
Source organism: Grallaria varia (assembly GCA_013396735.1). Taxonomy (NCBI): domain Eukaryota; kingdom Metazoa; phylum Chordata; class Aves; order Passeriformes; family Formicariidae; genus Grallaria; species Grallaria varia. The sequence continues at coordinate 140,740 of VWZG01000869.1, forward strand.
AAGACTGTTGTGGGAAAAGAATCCTTTGAATATGGATCCTTTGACACGGAGTCTTTGTTCTGGAGTAGTGATTTTCACTAGTGACTGTTGAGAAGATCAGGATCTCCTACTACTTGGGACACCCCAGTTGGAACAAGTGCCATAAACATGCCAGGGTCAGTCACCAACTGCTATGTCTGGCACAAAGAACCATAGGGCTTAAAAATAATCCCATATAGCACCAGTTTATGACTTTCATTTTGGATTGCATAAGGCCACCTGAGTTCTAAATACTCTTTTAGACAACATTGTGCAGTCTCCTCCTGTCAGTCAAATGATGCCAAAATTTTTATTTTAAACCTGAAGAAAAGAAATAAAAATATATTTCTGGTGAACAAAATGGTTCTTTTCTTATAAAATGCAAGTACTGTGGTGTCTGCTTTCTAGGAATACTTTGTGTTTAGACACGATAATTTTGAGTTTGGATGGCAGATACTGGAAAAGATTTTCTGTATTTTGGTGAGTCCATTTGGTGCTAAAAAATTTTCTGAGAGATATGAAGGCAGGACATAATGAGAAAGAAAGAATGAAGTGTACTGAAATAAAAGGTCATGAGAGAGGTGGTTTCAAAAAATATGTAGGAAAGGAAAGATAGAACACTAATATCAACAGGCCTTAATTGTAACACTAAGGATCTGGTGTGCATTTTGGAACACAAAGAAATTATGTACTTTGGACCTTTAAAGGTTATTAAATGCTTTTAAGATAATATAAAATTTATGTATTAACTTCTGTGTAGTAAGCATGATAGGCATTTTGTGTAGTAAGTATGATAGGTATCATTTGCCATTCTCTAACAAAATAAAAATGGAATAAGTAAAAATCTAACTGTAAATAAACACTTATAATTTGCTAATGTGTTTGTATTACATTGCTCTAGTCAGGACTGGTGTGCACATGGACACGTATACCTACCTACACACTGTACCTGTGCAAGTGTATATGTGTCTCCTGAAATACGCAGGACGTTCTTCCTGTAAGAAAGGAGTTACTCCACAGCTGGTGGAAAGGCACCATGAAATATTACATTCCAGGGCTTAGACTACTCATTGAGAGGCAGGCTTTAGCAAAATAGCTCAAATACAAATTGGGAATAAATCTGATGTCAAATATTGACATTTATTCAATGTTATTCCCTCTTTTCAGTCATGATCCACTTCTGTGATGATATTAAATCAATCTACCTTGGTTGACTCTGCTATTCTCTCTCTTTGCTACTTCTCTGCTAGTTCAAGCAGATACCTCTGGACAAAATGATACAGTGGTACTTGCACTACTATCTCTGAAGTTTTGGTGTCAGTAGAAGGTAAGTGCATCAAAAGTAGTATAAACTGCAAGCCATGAATATAAAAACTACTGTCAGAAAAATGGATGGTGGAACGAATGTGAGACCACTTAATGTTAGTCTGAGCTCCTAGTGCATGCTCAGTTAATTGAAGCACTCCTTCTATTAAATATATGTATAGTACACAGAATTCAATGTTCCTCAGTATATTAGTATATATACTTCCTCATTAGTGAATAGGTATCAAAGCTAACTATATATACCGATGGTGTTATATTTGCTCTTAGTTCAGAGTTGGTATGCCAAATGATTCCAGATTTGGCCCTCATTCTGTCAGTATGGGCAACTATTCTTTAGACATGTATAATTTTAAACTATCACAGCCCGTGTATTTTCCAGGGACCAGAATCAATACTGATTTTGGTTGGAATATTTTTCTGGTGAGGTTCTTTTTGTCAAGTTCACAACTAATGTGTGTTAAAGCCATGCAACTTGACATATCACTGTCTCATTGACATATTAAATATAGGTATTATCCATTACTATTAACCTTACAATTCTTAAGTAATAAAAATTCTTCATGCCTCTTTAGTGGCTTCAGGTTATACTGTAACATGCAGTATTGCAAAATAGGGAATAAAATATTGCTTGGAAAAAAACACCTTATCAGACAGATCTCCATCATCTTCCCCAAAGTACTCTACTAAAATGCTTCACTTGTGATGAACTGCTTAGGGCAGTATCCATTTCCATCCAGTTTTTGGACCTCTCTGGAGATTTCTTGGGAGTGTGCAACTATAGTACACAAGCTGGAACAATCCAAATAAATATTAGTGAGTTTGTGCTCAAACCATGAGGGTGGTTTGACACTCTGTGTGTTTCACTGATCTTGTTTTCTAGAGCTCCAGCAAACAGAGTTGAAGCCTCACTAAAGAGAGTGAAGTGGGTTTGTTGCTTGGCTGTTGCCAGTTGTGAAAGAGGCAGTGTTTACCTGCAGTTCCCTTCATGAATGCAGGCTGATTTCTGCAGCCTCATGCAAGAAGACCTTTACAGGGACTCAGGAATTACTTTTTTTTATTCCTCAGAGGTTTTGTGGTGGTTTTCTGTTTTTGTTCTTGGTTTGCTGGTTTGTTTTTTTCTGGTTTTGTTTTTATTGACTGTCTGCAGATCTGAGAAAATATGTCATCTTTTATCAGAATAACATGCTTGAGTTTTTCTCTATGATCTTGATGTATTTTGGAACTTCTGACCCATTCTTTTTAAAATTGTAACTCAAGGACAAGGGATTCCACATTTAAGCTGCTTGCATTTTAATCATTATTTCATGCTGTTCCTTAGGTGACTCTCACTTCTCTTACTATTTTTCTCCCTTATTATATTATCATCTAACTTTTTCTCTTTGGACTGCTTGCTTTCATGAATATGGGTACCATCCTGAAAACAATTCTTCTGATCCACAGGCTCTTTAGCTCACTTCCAGACTTCTCTGATCATTAGAGACTGTTCATAAAGAGGAGAAGTACAGCTGAACGGAATAATTCCCTTTAGTGACTTCTAGAGGAAACAGACATTGAAAGGGCAAAGCAGAGATACTGCACCCCTCAGTAATCCAGCCAAGAGATTAATAGCCAAGATCAAAATAGAAAAATATGATTATTCTAACTTCATTTTCCCTCTTGGAAAATATAAGAGTTGGCAAGACCATCACAATCCTGATTCCCAGGTTGCTATCTCCCTATCACACTTGTGTGACTTGAAGCACATGGAAGCCTTAGTAGTAAAAGTGAATAATTCATGGTAAACACCTTATTTGATGAATTACTGAGGCCTCTTTTTCTGTTTGTGCAGAGTTTCTAGCAAATGACCATCTCTTTCAACTTAGGTATTATTGAAATTTTCTCAACCATTTCCTTTTTTTTTGGGTTAGGAGGCTGATTTACTGCAAGCAGCTTTCCAGGTACTGAACAGTGACAGGTTCTGGGCACTTGAGCTGATCCCCAAAGCCATGTTGGGGAGAGTCTGTGTCTCCCAGCTGGCTGAACATTACCTTCACACTGAGGAAAAGAATTCAGAAATGAGTCAATGGTCATGCTTTGTTTTTCATATAGAGAGGCAGTAATGGATTTGAGATTTCCTATAATTTCTTGATCTTTTCCACTTCTGGGTAAGTGGCATTGGATGAGGTTTTCATATTAGGTAAAAGGCTGAAGGAAAATGTATTGGCTGTGGGTAGAGTTAGTTTTAATTTCTTCTGTTACATTCATACAAAGTAATTGTTGCATGTTTACGGGCCTATTAGGAAAGGGGACAGTCAGGCCCCTATCTACTGCTTGTAATTACTTTAATGTTGAAACGACATAAAAAATGTGCAGCTTTTTTATTTCCCTGAAATTTATTTTTGTTTCTGTGTTAAGCCTTGTGTCATCTCACCCCAAATCTTCATCTTTTGTGGTGGAAAGCCTTTATGAGCTTAGTGAGAAAGAAAAATTTTATTAGGATTTGTAAACCCCAAAATATTTGCAGGAAGTACAGGCTCTCCAGAGCCCGTTCTTCGACTGAATGTGGGCAATGAGGAGCAGACCTGCATTGGGCTCTGTAATGGCACTGACTTCAGTGAGGGAAAACTGGGTTTGGAAATGGAGAGTTGATAAAATCAGCTGGTAAATTGAATAAGGGAAGAATATTTGGTAGTCTGTAGACGAGGCTCATGTAGTAGTGCTGAAACAGAGGTTAAACAGTACAGCTTTTGTTCACGGTTAATTATCAGAGTTCCTTTGTAGAGACTTTGTGGATATTTGAGACAGAGGGGACAAAGTAACAGTCAAGGGGTTGTTAGTAGGTTAACATCCTCAAACATTTAGGAGAGAGAGGAATTTGTAACAGTAATCCTTAGCAATTAATTGTCTAAATGGTTTCTGTTTTCTGGAGTGTTCTTGTGCTTAGTGAGTTGTCTAACTGTATAAAATTACTTTATGGAAAGCAAATAAAGAAATTGCCTTACAATTGACATGATGCTTGATTTTGGTCATTTTTATTTGATTAGCATGAAAAGTGGAAAGCAATTCCTGGAGGCAGATTCTTGTGTGAACAAGGCTTATCTTTTAGCAGAGTTATCCTCAGAGCACATCTTAGTCTGTTCTGTATTTTCTGCTGAGGTGAAGAAATTTGTGCTGCATACCCAGGATATATTACTTCAATTAACCTGGGTAAAAATTAATATTGCTTGTTTCTTCATGAAACACGTTGAGCTAGGAAAGAATTGACAGAAACGGGAATGCAATAAGTTAAGGGTGCAATTTAACAACATGTCCAAACTATGTCACAAGAAATTATTCGGGATTTTACTTGACTTATACCTTCTGATTTTCCTTAGAAAAGGAGTTGTTTCCATAGTAACAGCCACATTACATGGTTCTATACTTATGATACCTCAGAGATAGACCAGTATTGCAAGGAAATATACTTCTCAATATGTCATATAAAAATCCTGCACTTGTTAGTAAGAAGAAGCTTATTTTCAGCAAAGTGAGACACGTGTTTGAGGTTTCTAGGCTATGGTTAATTTGTTTATACTCTTTTTCTGTCTCTCCCTCATTCATTATAGGTGGTGCTTATATTGTTGCCTATTAAGATGCCTGACACTTCTTCCTGTAGGCTTTTGTCTTCAACTGCTTACAGCTTTACCAAGTATTAACTGTTTAGACTCATATTTTCTGTTCATGGTCTCTGCCGTTTGCCAAGTCCTTTTGAGTATCTCATAGCTGTGTGGCTATTTCTAAGAAATATTGTGCTTTTTCCTTTTTTCCTGGGTTAATTGCATGTTGGTTCCTTTTTTAAGATTTCTGTACTCCTTGTGGACACAAACCTGGTCTAGCACGTGCCTTTTGCTTTGTGAACTTCTGGTACCCTCTAACCGCAATCCTGAAATTTCACTTGGTTAAAAATATCTGCAATCTCTTAATATCCAAGTTGAGTCTTGGCTTTTGAAAGCTTCTGGGATGGCTTGGTAATGTGCTACTCAAACATTCATATATTTATTAAGTGCATGTGTATGTACAGACACGGTGTGTGTATTTATGCACTTAAATGTTGCACTGTTTGTCTGGAGAATAACAGGTATTAACAGTACTGTTCCATTCGTGTCAGAGGAGTAAGAGATCAGAAATAGATATTAAAATAATTGGAAAATGAAGATAAGATATTACTCTAACTCTTAACAATTCAACTCGTCAGTGAAGAATCTGGACTGGTAAGGAGCTCAGTGTTTGGAGCTTGTTAATTTGCAGCCAGTTCAGAAGCTGTTGTGGAGACTTAATACCTCAGATGTTTCTTAATGAATTTTAAAAACAATGCACACTTGGTTACTGCAGACTTGAATGCTGTGTGGTGATTCGTTCTTGTCAGAAGACGTCTGAGTTGTTGTTTCTGAGTTGGGTGCTCTTCAGTGCACACAGAACTATTTATCTGGTCCTTGATGTAAGACACCGAGGTATTTTCTTATATCTTAGTATTTCAGTATTGTGCTTTATTTTGTGGTGTTTTCTTTGTTTGTTTGTTTTGGTTGCACAATCTCTGTTTGCTAAACTACAAAATAATGCTGTGCCAAAATACATGAATTAGCTCTGGAATACTAGTATGACTTCTTTTGGTACAGTACTCTGTCATTGTTAAGTGCAGTTAATTTGTCTGAGCCACAACACTGCACAAGTACTGATCCTGACACCTGAATTCTCTCATTGGCAGCTTGGAATATCGCATTGTATTATATAGGTCTAAGTTGTGCATCATTTACAAAATTCCTTCTGGTCGCACATTCCTTCTGGCATCCAGAACTGGCAGAAATCTGCTGGTGGAGTCCCTCAGCTGTTTCTTCTTTCTGTTTTCTGAAGAGAACATGTGGGGTTGCAAAGGTCGTGTTATTTAGTACAGAAGTGGCAAGTGAACTGTTCCCTCCTGCAGCCTCCCTCCCTCTTCTTTCACGACTGCTACTTTGATTTGTCACTGGGGTAGTCTCCTCCAGCCACCTCCTCGCATCACTACAGCAGTGCTTTGTCATTTCACTTCCGAGTGCAGATCTGAAGGGCTCGGTTCATAGCAGGGAACTGCCATTCCCAGCCTGTCAGGCAGCAAACAAATCCAACTCAGTAACGTGAGCAAGATCCCAGTAATTCATGAATCTCTGAAGCACCAAAGATAGCAAAAGACACATTTGTAGATGGGCACAGGCTGTGTCATACTATCACTGTAGCACTTTATTTTGACAAGCTAGCAAATTTTGTGGTTGTTTTCTTCCTCAGAATTTCTGTATGTCTCAAACTGTAACTCTGGCGTTATTGATCGAGTTGTGTGGGACAGCAAGTTTGATGTGGGAGGTTTTCAGAGCACAGCAGTGGAGTCACAGCTGGGCCGCTCAGTCCACTCGATCTGAGTGGGGGACACTGTCTTTCCTCAAATAAAGGTTACACAGGGAAATGAGCAAAAGACAGCAGCACACAGCAGCCATAGTACAGGGCCAGATGCTGATCTTGTTAGGTCACTCCATTGGAATAATTGAGGTACTTTTTCTTGCAATTCCTCCTTTAAGGGCTGGGAAGCAGTGTATTGAACACAAGTGGGAATACAGCAGGAAAATAAACTTCTGTCAGTATGTTTTGGGATGGAACTATAGCTGAGTGTGTAGCGTTCTTTTCAATGATGATAATTTAGAGGAAAGCCTGGAAGTAAGAGCTGCAATGTGGAGTAAATAGTCTACCTAGTTATTTGCTTTTTCCTGTAAGCTCTCTTGGAATCTATCCATGTATTGTCTTCTCTTACCTTGTTGTTTAATCTGGTATAAAAAGCCATTGTAGCAGTTAGAAGCTGAGGCAAGATAAATAAGTCTAAGAATAGATGTAAGCTTTTAAAAGTGAGAGTAATTTATCAGTACAACAGTGTACCTACAGCTGTAGTGGGTGTAGAATACAAGAAAGCTTCCAGCAGACACTGGATGTGTTTCTAGTAGATATATTTGGCACAGACCTTGATGCGGAGTTGACTAGACTAGCAGCTGTGGCATGTGCATACTAAGTCAACCCATGAGATGAACATCTGTGAGCCTTTTGGGAAAAGATTCTCTAACTCCCATTTCCCTTGGCTGTTTGCTTCAGCTTCCCTAGTTGGCAGTTATTTTAATTTTACCTAATATCAATACTGCCAAGTATCTGCAAGTGTAGATTGATCCTTTGATCTGGATAAAAGTAGGTAGATATAGAAAAATGAATGTCTATTATAAAGAAGTAATATACTGTGTTATCAAAGTGGTAGCTTTTAATACTAGATCATGAAGTTACATCAGCTAAGGAATATTTTTTGTGTATATACAGATTTCATTGCATTCATTTTTTCAGATCTGTTTGCTGGATCATTGCCTTGGTTTTCCTCTGTTTTTGAGAGGATTTTAATCTGTGCTAAAAATTATGAAATTCACACTTCAAATAATACTGTTTATTAGGATGAAAATATGTATGGAGCCAGATCTGAAGGATCCTGATACTGAGACAGGGTCAAAAAACAGATGATAGTTTTGCTAAGAACAAGTGATCATCTTCAGTAACATACACAGAAAAGATCAAGTTCTGGTTTTGGGACTCTGCATGGGCATTCACTGCCAAGTTGTGAGCTTTAGGGGTCTTTATCTTGCAATAAGATTGTGATTCAACTATTAACAAGGTAGCTTATTTTAAATGTATTGCAACCAAAAAGTTGTGGTGATTTATACCAAAAGGAGATCTATCCAATACAATATTTGTATCTTTATAGCAAGTTTTATTGTTAGTTATGTAACTCTTGTTTTCCCTTAATGATTTTGCAGTTAAGTTTATACTTAATGTTTGTTCTTAGTTACAAAGTTGAGTATGTTTCCAGAGTAAGGTCTGTCACCTATTTCTGTCTTTAAGTTTCCATATGAGATTTTTGTAAGAGTTTACATAAGAAAGCAAATGCACAAAATTACCCACAAGGTATATGTGGTTTCTATAGACTGTTCACATGTGATAACTAGGACAGAACTGCAAATATCAAATTACAAGATGAGTTTTGTGTCTGGTATATACCAACTGTACTATGTTGCTTTCAAGCAGCATGATACCTTTTATCAGAAAGGGAGTAATAATGAATCCCTGTGCCAATCAACTCTACAGACTTGAATGGAAAAAAGAAAATAGGAGGAATGAATTACATGGGTAAATAACTCTTTTTTTTTTTTTTCCGAACCATATAAGAAAGTTCTTCCACTTTTAGTCTCTGATCATCTGCATTATCATGCTTACAATCCTTTTAACCTTCAGCAGCGTTGTTGCAGTGCTACCACATAATTATGCTTTGTTTCAAGAAAGTCAGAAAAGACAGAGAGAAAAAAAGAATACAAGACCAAGCAAACAGAAATAATGAAGTAAATGTTTTGTGCCCTGTCCTGAATGAAATTTCCTTCACCAAAGCAAAGCTTTGCTGCTATTTGAAATGCTTACAGGGATTGCTTCCCTCTTTTCTTTTGGATCCACATAAATCCCTACTGAACATTTGTTCATCTTGCAAACAATGTATTGGAAAAATGCTTTATCAAAAAGACTTGTTCTCATCCATTCATGCCTTCTCTATGGTCTGTCATTTACTCTTTCACATGCTATATTGCCTCCCTAAACACGTCGCTGCTTTTTTCTCCTCTGCAATATGTTTGTCACTGCTGTTTCCAGGTGAAAGAGGTGGCTTCTATTAGTGATTGTGAGACCCTTCCCCTTATCTTCAGCTATGCACAAAATTGTCCTGGCTTTTCAGCAAAGAGATTAGTTTGTTAGGATACCTGCAAAACCAGCTAAGAGCAAGGCGGAATAGTTGCTGTGTGAGATGCAGTGTTTCTGCACATCACCAATTTGCCAACCACTTTGAAAAAATGCTGTTAACAGTGCTTCACACAGAAAGAGATTGAAACTATCCTATTGCTTCTTCAGAAGGTTCATTTGCACCTCTTGATGTAAAACTGCTTGAGCTAGGAATGGACACAATCTTTACAGTTATCAGATCTCCTGACTTAGTTTAATTATTGTTAATTGCTGAGATATTTGTTGGCTGATCCTTAGGCTGTTCACTGCTTTCAGATCTTAAAAAAAGAATAATGATCCCATCTGGGGAAAACAAAAAAAAACAAAACCCAAAACCAGTCAAGATGTTTGGCAGTTATTTGACTGTATGACTGGAGTCCTAAACTTCAAAAAAGGAAATTACTTTCTTGCCCTTGACCTTTCACATTAGCGTTTATAGCTCTTGTTGCATTATTTCCCCTCTTTGACAGTTTGAGTGTGTTTGTAAGGGATGTAATTCTTCCTGTGTTAATGGCTCTTGTTTGCACCTGAATGATTGTGTAAATGTGCAAGGGGCAGATGGCTTGAGCTTCTTCCCTTAACTCGGGCCTTTTTTCATAACTTCACCAAGAAATCTGAACTCTTAGATGTCTGCCAGTATGGTTCTGAAAAGGTATCTGAACTGGTTGGTGTAAAACTTGAAGAAGAAAATCATGTGTTTCTGCTGTAACAGCGTTTTCAGTTCCCTGTTTTACCAGCTGCTGCAAAATAGCTTTGCCTTGATGGTCTGGTACATTCCCTCACCCTTTTGCTTTTATTTCCAGGAAATATTTGGAGAATCTGCTTAGGAAAGCATGTTGAGAAGGGGAAAATATTGAAATTGTGTGCAATCAGGAGATGTTATAAACTGAGCCATAGTGACATGGAAGAAGCTGTCATATTCCTTGTAAATGGTATGGCAACTTAATCTTAGTTAACAAGAAAAGGTTTCATATACAGTTAAAGAAGTTATTTCACTTAAATGCTGGTTGTTTTTATGTATCTAGTCTTGAACAAATATCGGCTTCAATTTCTTGATTTTACACAGCAGTTTCTTGTGGAAAGGAGCACTAAAACCTTTACAAAAGAAAGATGATACAGTTGAGGTTTTTCAGCCTGTACTCTTATAGTGTCAGTGAAGAAACACACACAGCAGATTCCTCTGTCAAGAAACTATTATGTCACCAGAGAGATGTAACAAAGATGGAATAGGGAAAAGACAAGGAGATTAAAGTGATCAGGGTTATTAGTCATACAGGCTTCTGCGTTGTCTATGATTGCATTCTGTAAGACTGTTAGTCAACTGAATCAGCAGTAAAATGATGACTTGTGTGGTGACTGGACAAGCATGAGGTAGTTTGAACTGAAAGGTAAGTGGTGATAATGTATGTTTTTGTCACATTGTTCATGCAGAGATTCCTATTGTGATCTCAGAGACTGCACTTAGGAGAATTCACTACTGTGTTGTACAGACAATTAAGAATGTAATTAAGAAGATGGACTACTAAAAAAGAAAATAGTTAATAATTAAAAGCACAATGAGGGAAAAATATTTCTGGTAAATAGATATAGGGAGGGAGAGGGAGCAAATATTTCTTCAGAGCAATAGAAAAAACCTTTGTGTAAGTCAATCATAAGATGGCTAATAAAGAAAGAGGCAAGAGTAACAGCAACTGAGAGAAATGGAAAAAAGTCTTAGCAGAAATTATAAGGCAGCAGGGTTTTGGGGTTTTGTTTGTTTGTTTCTTGCTTTGGGTTTGAGTAATTACTCTTTTGGACCAATTAATATTGGACATACTGAACATAAGAAACATGATCTACTCAGCTTAGAGATGACATTTCATAACCAGTACTCTCCTGCCTACTTGCCTGCCACCCAAACTCCTGTTTCTCCATTTGGGAATGAATTCTAATGATCTTTCAGGCGTTTAGAAGTCTGTGTTTTTGACAGGCTATTGAAAATTGTTATCTATTTCTGATATGTTCTCCTTATACAGATGGCAAAATCTATTTGAGAAAATATGACAGTTAAGTGATCATAGTCAAGAATCTTACTTATGAAGAGTATACCAGAGAAGACAGAGAAATTCTGATGAGTTGGCGGGAGTGTTTTGCACTAAGTGGACACTTAGTGAGCTGGTGGGAATATTTTAAATGGCAAATCAGGTGTCTTAGCTCTGAGTTGGAGAGGAGAATCCACATAGAAGTAAATATTTCTGACCTCTCAGGATCCCCTGATTTAATTTGCAAATGGCAGAAGTGTTACCTCCAGACAGTAACACTGAGATGGTGTCCTTTATCCCAGCAGGGGTGTCCCCAGTGTGCGGAGGACACACTGCCCCCTGAACCATGTGGCTGTCTAAGAGCAGGGAATAGTCATGTTGCAAGAGGGTGGTGAAGTCTCCTTGTGTGACATGACTTCATGTTCTGTGTCCGCTGTCTAGAGACCATAGTGAGCCAAGACAACAACAGAAAATAACGCTTTGTGTGCAAACTTGAGTTTGTCTCAAATCACACTGCATATTCAGGGCTCGTGGAGGCGATTCTCTTCCCGTCCCCACCTTCTACCACCCACACCCCTTCTGAGAAAGGGAATTATGCACATCAACTGTAATGTGTTCTGGAAGTCCTTGATCACCGCAGGCTTTTGTACTTCTGGTGCATAGTACAAATGGATGCTGGAGATGTGGCTCAGGTTTAGAGGCTAAACAAGCTTGGAGGCAGGTACAGCTACCACCAAAATCCAATTATTTTGCTTCTTCCTTCTCCATTTGAGATAAACAGCAGCTACCTCTTCAATCCCCAATACTGCAGTAAGTGGGTGTCAGGTAGCTCACTCACTAGTACCAGAAAAGAATCACCACATTTTCTTTCAGAAATTAAAAAAATTTGGCTTTCAGTTTGCACTTGTACAGAGATGGGAAAATCTTGTCTCCTTCACTGTTCCTGTGATGCAACTACTTCTGATTTGCCATATCTCAACATTTAAGAATTTCTATTTTGTACATGTACTTGGAGATTTTTCCAACATCTTCTGATGAACACAGGGATTTGGCAAGAATTAAGTGTTCTGAAATGTTGGGACATAGTGACTCCTTAGAGTAACTGCTTTGCAAAACTGACCCTATCTGATGGTTTTTTCTGCACTGGAAGATCTTTTCAATTTGTAAGAGTCCAAAAGTTTTTAAGTTTGAATTTACTATGCAAAAACCTCAACCTGCTCAGCTTTTTAGTTAATTTGTACTAATTAGAGCTCATTGTGAATTGTTATTGCAGTTTTATGTTGCCATACAAATGATTAAATCTCTACAGAATCACTCAACTGTGCCCTGATATAAAAACTCAGCAGCAGTGTGTATAAAATTAATATATTGTTAATCAGCTAGGATTGGAACTGGGAGGTAATTGTTTTATTTTACATGTGTACCTGTTATCAGTCTAAAGCTATTAAAATAAAATATATGCAGAAATTGGGTAAGTCTGTAGTGGCTCACTCTAGGACCTTATGCAGCTCAGCACTCCTTTTGTGTACAGAGTAGAGCTGTTTCAGTTGTGCTTTTCTTCAGGATGTTTTTGTCTTCAAATAGCCTTTACCCCTGGGCCTCAGGGTCACGCTGTTTCAAACTCAGTGCACTTAATTTAAATGTGTAGTATGTGTTCATAGGTGATCTTGTAAGATTTATGTCACTGTAGGTGAATCAGAGTTCTAGGTATTATTTCTGATGGGTGATTCAGGTCTTGATTAGTATTTCCTGCCCAAAATACTCAAATCAATTTTAAGTAAAGATGAAATTAGTTGGTAAAGTTACACTGTTATTTCTACTAAATTTAGAATTTCTCTGTAAACATTTCTCTTTTTATATACGTATATATATTTCAGAAAATATATATTGAAGTATTTATTGTGATAATCAACAGCAGTCTTGAAAAAATCTTCCAGTTTTGTAGCTCTGATCTATGACAAATACTTAATTTCCACTACAGGAAAATCATCTGATAGTGTTTTGACTTGGCCAGTATTAAATAGTATTTTTTTAGAGGTACTTTGTTTAGTGATACTGTGAAAGGTTTATTGTTTTGTATGTGAATTAGAGCAGATAAGAAACCTTGAGTTGGATAATTCACTTCCAGTGAAGAAATACCAAAACATGGTGAAAATCTGTTTTTGTCCATTAAGTAAGGTTTTTGCACTTAAAATTCACTTGACAAAGATCTTTTTGAATAGTTAGCTGCTATTGTAATATGATTTCTGTTTCATGGACTTGTTCTTTAAATAAACTAGGAAATTTTGTTCCAGCATTGGGGGAAATAAAGTTAATACATCACAAGATTTTATGTGGGAAATTAGCCTAGTAAATGAAATCAATTACACATTCCTTAAGAGAAATTTGGAGGCAGAAGTTGCAAAATTCAGTTTTGTGGTGGGTTGACTCTGGCTGGATCTGAAGTGTCTACCACAACCTTTGTATCATTCCCCAACTCTGGTGGACAGGAGAGAGAAAATAAAATGAAAGGTCTGTGGTTGATATAAGAACAGGGAGAGACCACTCACTGATTAGTGGGCAAAACAGACTTTACCTGGCGAAATTAGTTTAATTTATTTCCAATCAAATTAGAGTAGGATAATGAGAACTAAAGCCAAATCTTAAGAGCACCTCACCCCTCCCTTCTTCTTGAGCACAATTTTACGCCATATTTCCTCTACTTCCTCCCCTCCAGTGGTNCTGAAGTGTCTACCACAACCTTTGTATCATTCCCCAACTCTGGTGGACAGGAGAGAGAAAATAAAATGAAAGGTCTGTGGTTGATATAAGAACAGGGAGAGACCACTCACTGATTAGTGGGCAAAACAGACTTTACCTGGCGCAATTAGTTTAATTTATTTCCAATCAAATTAGAGTAGGATAATGAGAACTAAAGCCAAATCTTAAGAGCACCTCACCCCTCCCTTCTTCTTGAGCACAATTTTACGCCATATTTCCTCTACTTCCTCCCCTCCAGTGGTTCAGGGGGACAGCAAATGGAGGGTGCAATCAATGCATCACATGTCTCTGCTGCTCCTTCCTCCTTTAGGGGTTAACTCTTCACACTCTTTCCATGCTCCAGCATGGGGTCCCTCCTATGTGGGACTGTTCTCCATGAACTTCCCCAGTGTGGGTCCTTCCCATGGGCTGCAGTTCTTGAAGAACTGCTCCTATGTGGGTCCCCCATGGGGTCACAAGTCCTGCCAGAAAACCTGTTCCAATGTGGGCTCTCTCCCTGTGGCCACAGGTCCTGCCAGGATCCTGCTCCAATGTAGGCTTCCCATGGGGTCACAGCCTCCTTCAGGCACCCACTTGCTCTGGCATGTGGCTCCTCCTCTGCTCTGCTGGGGGCAGCCGACTCTCCTGTCTGTTCCAGGAGCTTGCAGGGCGATTTCTGCTCTGGTGCCTGAAGCACCTCCTCCCTCTCCTTCTTCACCAATCCCAAAGTCTCACATGTTCTCCCTACTGTCTCTGGCTGTTCTGGTTGTGCAATGACTTCCCTCCATTCTTAAATGTGTTATCCCTGAGCCGTACCTGCCATCACTGATGGGCTCAGCCTTGGCCAGCGGTGGATCCCTTGGAGGCAGCTGGCATTGGCTCCATCGGACATGGGGAAAGCTTCTAGCAGCTCCTTACAGGAGCCACCTCTTTAGTCACTCCACGAACAAAACCTTGCCACTCAAACCCAGTTAAATTTTTTGAAAGTGAGATATTGCAGTTGCTTTTTCTGAGACGCTGGAGCTTACAGAATGGCATGTCATCATTATCTTTTTTGCATTTTGAAATTATAATCCTTTGTACATCAAAATTATTCCATTGAGTGATAGAAAGCTAAAAAAAATGAGAACTAGAATCTCTGTAAAATATGAGTAATTGATGGTACTGGTCACTTCTGGCCTGCAGGTTCAGCTGCATGTTTCCTGGTTATTAGAACCTGAAAAGAGCTGATTTTTTTCACATCCAAATATCATAGGAAAAAAAATCATCAAACTGTCATTTCAGTCAGCTGTTTGGCAGCAAGGAGTATGACAGAGATAAAATAGTACACTTGCCAGCCCTTTCCTGCTCAGTGGAATTCTCTTCATGCATGTTAGGGTTTCTTGTTAGTACTGAGGTCATGCTCTGTTTTTGGAAATGATGCTCAGATGTGTGGCCCCCCACCTCAGTTTCTGCTCCCTCCCTGTCCTGTGCCCTTGACACAGTGGAAGAGGTTCCAGTCACAATCAGCAAGGACGTTGATTAAATGTGAAGTGAATACATACAGAAAAAGTCTCACTAAGCCATTTATTTGATTTCTTATGACACCTAAGGGCAGTTAACATGCTGACTGATTTGGGGGTGATAGGTGCGAGACTCAAGTAATAGGTAACGAACATCTTGAATTATGCTTTAATAAGCATCACATTTCAATGTATATATAATATAATGCCTTGGAGGAGGATTTGAGTCTTGAGATGGAGCTGTAATTCCATCGATGCAGTGCTGTCTGAATGGAGAGACTTCATTTTGTTGCTTCAGTCTTACTGTGCTGTGGTTTTGCCTCTCTCAGGAGATTTAGTAATTTTTTTATTGTATGCCTTATATGAATTTAAATTGCTTATTCCTTAATGAAAGCCCAAGCATTTGACACAGTCTGTGGATTTAACACCTCTTTTAGTGTTACACAGTAGGGTATTGGCTACTCTTCAAGTACATCAGGGATGTATTTCTGCTTGTTGGTTCTTTGTGAAACAAAGAAAACAGGCTGTGAATTCCCACCTCTGAATACTCTTTTTGCTTGGTCCTTGCAGTGGATTCACAACTGCATGTCAAGAAATTCAAATTTCAATGTAAATCAAGGTGTGGTGGAACAAAGCATTTAACGAATGATGCAACTGGTATGTTGTGCCGAGGCTAGGTACCCCTTTAAGGGATTTCCTTTGAAATGGTTTTTCTGAACTGGGCTGAGCATCAGCAAAAGTTTGAAGCAGGCTAGAGAACTGAATAGCAAAATGGGGTCAGGAGGTACTGACCCAAAGAATTCAAGGTGAGAAGTGGTGTGGAAGCCAGAGATATTTGTTTTTCCTGAGCATTGAAGGGTAGATGCCCTGTTCCCTGTTACTACCAGTGAAGGGCACAGTCTGCAAACAGAATCTGTGGACTACTGTGGTGAATTCACGTTGGCTGAATGCCAGGTGCCCACCCAGCCACTCTATCACTCCCCTTCCCAGCTGGACAGAGGAGAGAATAAGGGTGGAAACAAAAAAAACCCAGCACAGATTGTGGGTTTGCAATAAGGCAGTTTATATTTATACAAATAGCAAAAGCAGGGTGTGCGAAGCAGAAGCAGCAACTAATCTCCACTTCCCATGTGCAACGATGCAGGGTCCCTACGCATGTGTTGGAGGTTAGCAGGCAGCCATCAGAGACAATGAGTGCCTGCCTTTCCTGCTTCCTGCCCCAGCTTTTATATCTGGGTTGATGTCATATCGTATGGCATATCCCTTTGGTCAGTGCAGGTCAGCTGGCCTATTTGTGTCCCCTCCCAGGATCTTGCCCTTGACTCAACAGTGAGTGCTGCGCTCAGTGGTAGCCAAAACATGGGTGTGTTATCGACACCAATGCAGAGCACAGCACTGGGAGGGCTCCTACGGGGAAACAAATTCTGCCTCAGCCAGACCCACCACAACTACGCTGTGCTAGGAACGGATGCTGAAATGCACCCTGCTTGGCCAGTAGCGTTTATACAGGCGCTGGGTGTTGTGTGAGCATCCAACCCTCAGAAACCATTTGAGAGGAAAACTGCTTTTCTTCCCTGCCACTCAAGAGTATGTGTTTAGTAATGAGCCCTGAAATGCAAAAGTGTTATTTTCTTTTGCCAACAGTAAAATCATCAAAAGTCTTAAAAAATAATTTTGAAGCAATTGTTTTCAATTTTAAGAGAATTTAATTTTAGATGCTCTTAAAAATGATCATAAGAGCGGTCTAGATCTCGGC
Organism: Grallaria varia; assembly: GCA_013396735.1. Lineage (NCBI taxonomy): Eukaryota > Metazoa > Chordata > Aves > Passeriformes > Formicariidae > Grallaria > Grallaria varia. Next base: position 157,938 of record VWZG01000869.1, read on the forward strand.
TGACATAATACTATTTTCTAGTCGGGCGAAACTTGGGCTGTGAGGTGAAAAAAAAAGATGTTACTGTATTGTGGTGTGTTTGCTTAGCACTCCTCCCTTAGGGAACATATGGATTTGTTTTTGTTTCTAAACCGTGTGCTTTTTTTCATTGTCTGGATGATCCTGTGAAACTGGAATCTTCAGCAGCCTTGGCTCTGTGTTTTACTTCTGCTATCTGGGGCACACTGCCTGATCTCCTTCCCTTTTTTTTCCCCTTCCAGTGTGCAAAATAGCAAGTGGAAATTTTCAGCTCTTCAAGCTATACCAATACAGTGCAGTGCCCAGTCCCTAAGTCTGGCTTGGTAAAATACCTACCCTTTTGGAGTCACAGACTAATTTGAGCCACATCAATGAAGAGATTATTAAATAATGGAGCTCTTCCATTTGAGAAGCTTTGCCTCTGAGGCACTTTTTTCTTTTACCTCTGATTTTGGCAACACTAAAACAATCAATATTGACTCAAAAAATATAGGCAGTGAGAAAATATTTCTCTTCTGGGGGAATAACTTTAGAATGATCTCACTATTGCAATGCCTTGTTAGTGACCGTTCCCTGTGTAGATGCTCTCCCACTGAGTGTGGATGAAACTTTCAGCTCTGACTTTTATCTGTCATTTTAGAGCATTTAATCTCATTGTTCCTTTTTATACAGCTCTTCTTCAACTAGTAATCTTCCTTCAAATAGTCCACCAGTGCAAACCCCACCCCTCTTGCTGGAGGACACAGCAAGAATTCTCTTCAAAGGATGGTACTTTTTGTCCTTGATGTCTCTCTTCACCCCGACTTGTCTGTAGCACATTGTATGAACAAGTACCACTAGTAACAGTTCCTCCTGCTTGCTGTCCTCCACTAGATTGTAACTGGTACCCAAAATGAGAAGTTGTCCTTCCAGTTAAGCCCTTATCTCCATTAATAAGATGGAACATATTAATTAAAAAAGCTCACAATCCCTGATGATTGTAGCTGATTAAATTACATTGTTTTGTGTCCTTATTAGTAATGTTTGATAGTGATAATTTTTGTGTTGAAAAAAAATCCAACAAAATCATTTCAACTTTTATTGCCATTAGTTCTCTGTTGTATTTAGAAAATGAAATGCATGCCTCCCTCACAAGCCTAATTTTAGTTCTTAATACATTGCTTAGGAAATGAAGACAGCTTTCTGTAGCTAAATAAGCTATTTTCTAAGGTGTTTAATTCTTTGACTGAGGCCTGCTATGTACAGTGAAATGTATGTATTGGGTCAAAGCTGTTGTGAACTTGATTCTCTCCAATCTGTTACTATTCCCAGTTACGTAAATTCTGATGAGTTGTGTTTATGTATAAAACTCTTCTTATGTACAAATCTCTTTTCTAGCAAAGCTATTTAAAGATCTGCCGTGTGACAGTGTCCCTTCTCAATAACAATAAATATTCACTAAGGAGCCACGCTTCATGTGTTCACCTTAACCTTAAGTGTTCTTTGTAGCACATAGCAATAAAATGAACAGCCTGACTTCCAACTTGCTAAAGGGCACTGAGAGGAAAGGAAGCAAAAACACTTCTAAATGAAAACCAGTTTGCTGTAACAATCTTGCTGATGGGTTTCACTATTAGTCCTGATGTCAGTGCAGAATGCATCTTCTGCCCTGAGCCTCCTGGCAGGCCTGGTTAACCTTTAGTTGCTGTGTGTCAGACACATAGGAAAGTTACTAGAAAAACAGCTTGCAAAGTATTTGTGCATTATAATTTTGTAGCAGTGTGTGTGTGTACAGAAGTTCCATATGATTCCCACTGTTTGTGTTATGTATTACAGTAGTATTTTAACAACATTAGTAGTTTTCAGTACCTTCAGAATTTGGGGTGGGTTTTTGTTGTCTCAATTGTTAGCTATGTAAGAAGCAGGCTGGTTTTTTGCCACTCTTCAAATGCCTCTTAATGTTTCACATTTTATTGACAAGAAATTTTAAAAATGGGTATATTAGCTCTTTGGCTTGCTTGAAAGATTTCTACGGAGTGAAAAAAGATCCATGCTTTGTGTTGTGAATGGGCTGATGTGAGCTTGGGGGATTAGCATCTGAGTTGCTGGGCTCACCATCTGGGTGAATAATTTTTCTTTTTTAAGAAAGGGCTGTGAAAGACCTTGAGGTCAGTGCAGTTTGAGAGAAGTATTCACCAGGAGTCCAACTGAAAGAACCTCTGGCATTCTACTTTTATTTACAGGCTATATTTCCAAATAAATTTAATGGAGTCCAGATCCTCATTGTATATATATCTGCTGATGAAGTGAGCAGAATTAAAAATTGCCACAACAAACTTTGTCCCCTGCAAGTACAAATCCTTGCCTCCCAGAGCTCCATGTGTTGGCTTGATGACAGTAGGAGGCTCTAGAGAGAGGGGCCCTTCTGCCTCTCTCCCTTTTTGCTTCTGATTATTTTTTTTTTTAAAGGAATGAGTCTAGCTGTCCTGTCTGAATGAATCAATGCTCAAGTTCAACTATTTTCCTTCAATTAGACTCCAGGGAGAGAGGATGTCTTTGGTACTCTTCAGGAGTTTTGTTTCCTGAAATTTGTGAAAACTGCTTCCTATCTGGATCACAGTTTAGGATAAATTCATGCATCATACTGTGTGTCAGTACAGTTCCATGTGTAACTTGAAATGGTTTTACACAGGGAGATGGAAAGGATCACATTGTTGTATCCCCAAAGTAATGGAAAGGATCGCATTGTTGTATCCCCAAAGCAATGGAAAGGATCACATTGTTGTATCCCCAAAGCATGTGTGCATGTATTCCCAAAGGGACTACATGGCTTAACATTGTATTATAAAAGTATGTGTTTTATGAACTTGGTCTCAGCAGATGTGAATACACATAAAATACTGTTGCTTCTTCTCTTATTAATTCATAGTAGTTATCTTTGATTAAATTGCTGTAGTAACTAATTACTGAGTTACATGATTAGTTCAGACTTCTTTCCAACAAACACTCTGATAGTGAACCCTGCTCCTGTATTCTCTGAAAAGCCTGGCTTGAGTGTTAAGAGTTCTCCCTCCACCTCCTAAAATGGTAAAGAAACAAATCAGGTGTATAAGGGTAACAAAACTGGTGAAGGGATTAGAAAACTTGTTCCATAAGGATTAGCTGAGGGGAACTGGGGTTGTTTAGTCTGGAGAAGAGGAGGCTCAGGAGGGTCCTCATTACTCCCTATAAATACATGAAAGAAGGTTGTAGTCAGCTGGGAGTTGGACTCTTCTACTGAGTCTGAAACTGAGTTAAGTCTTCTTTGTCTGTAGAACTATTTCATTTTTGGCATCAGCCTTCCGTATTGAGAATAGATGATATAGTACTTTCAGGAAAATACCGTGGGACACTGTATTTGCAGACCACTTGTTTGTGTGGTAGCTAGTGAAAAAGCAGCAAAGGACAGGTTTGATAGGGGACAGCTGGAACAGAAGAACACAGGAGTACAGAGCAGCAAACAAGTACATCTGAGAGTTTAAAGGAAAGTTAAAAAAAAGTACTAGAAGGATGGTGAAGCAAACTAATAGACACTGGGGAAAGAGCAAACAAAAATCAACATATTTACCATCCAGAAAGGGGGAGAAAACAAATTATTAGCTGTATAAGGGAAGTGGAGAGAAAGACTGGAAATGAGTAATAAGAAAGGAAGGAGACTGGGAAAGGGAGATGAGGGGTGCACTGGAGCTGCATAAGTAAAGAAATGGCTATTTGGGGGCTGTTACTGTGTGTGACCTGCTGTGTAACATTAATACAACCAGCTCATAAAAAATCAAGTTATCTGTAGCCATAACTCAGCTAGCTCTCAAGGTCAGATACTTCTTAGGAAACAGCAGCACCTGTGTTTAGCCTGGTGGTTTTTGGTGGTGTTGAGGCTTATGCAGCCTTTGCTACGCTATCCACAAAAGCTCCAAAAATCTAACCCAAATGTATTGTGAGAAGAAAGCTCCTTGCTCACTCCTTCCCATGCCTTCAATGGCTGAGCAGGCTCTGGGTATGAGGGAATGACAGCAATACAAAAATCAACTCCCCTCCCGCCCTTTTGCAAAGCATGTGCAGCTTTAACTCCGATCCACCTCACTGGTTGTCTGAACAAACACTTGGAGCAGTGTATAGGCTGGAATGTGTAATGGAGTGTGCAACAACATTCTTAATAGCAATGGGTGCAAGTTTACTCCAGCATAAAATATACATGTCTGTAGCCTCAAACAGATGCTAGTATTGTCTTGGTGGGATTTTGACTATGTTCTGATCAGGGTTTGTTGTTGGGATGTTGTTTTTGTTTGGTTTTTTTGTTTTGTTTCAGCAAGTTAGAAGCTGAAGACCTTTGTGGTTTGTGCAGTTCTAGATCTTACATTAAAAAAGTTTTTTTTGTTTTAGTCCTGTGATTGAAGTAAAATTCATTTGTATCTCTCCCAACCTGTAATTTTACCTTTCAGATCAGTGTTTCCAAAATAGGAGGCTGAAGTAGTAAGTTATGGATTAGGAGCGCTGATGAGCAAACTTCTTGAATGTAAACTGGTGGAAAAAAGATTCCATTTTGTAGTGGTATACTGTGCTGCCCAAATTTGAATTGAACTCCTGAAGCAAACTCACTTGGATGGTGAGCATGGGAAATGCTACTGCTGTGATGTTTCCTATTTACTTGCATTCTAACTAGGAATGCCTGCTGTATGTATTCTTAACATATGTTAACCTCTCTGCTGTAGTTCTTGCCAAGAAACTGTCACAAAGGTTATTTAGCAAATGAAACAGCATAGGAAACATTCCTGTTGTACTGGCATGCCTGCTGTAACTAATTGGGCATGTATAACAGGAGGGTGAAGATAAATAAAGCTACATATGTACACGGTTTAGGTAAAGTGCGTGATATTTTGCATCATTATTATAGTCTTTTTAGACGCTGGTGATCTCCAGAAAGGAACAAAACAAAAATGAGCTAAACAAGCAAATGATGGGAATGAAGTCCAGCATGAGCCTTCTCCATGGCTGTGTTAACAATGCGAGGCAGAATCATGCAGGGCTGCTGTTGTAACTATCCAAAGTAGGATTCTTTTGTGTGTGGATGGGTGTGCATACTTGTAATCTACATAGTGTTTGGGTTTTGTTTCTTTTTCACCTTTTCCTGTAAGGCAGCCTGCCTCACACTCTGTGGCCCTGAAGTGGCAGCAAAAAATTGCTATTTCATTGCAAAACAAGGCTGTGTTTGCAGGGATTGCTGTTTAATGTTACTTTCTCCAAATAAAGGAAGGGACTAATTCCTGCTGAAAGTGTCTTGGGTTTGCTCACTGAGCTCAGTAGTGAGATACCCTTCTGTACGGGTTCCCTTCTCAGAAAATGTGGCTTTGGACATTTTTAAGCAGAGGCAGCATTTCCAGGCAGGGCTGTAGGGCTGAGGAAACCCACAGGGTGCACAGCAGTGGGGGCTTTATGCCGGGAGGAGAAAGGCAAAGGGGAAGATGGACTAACTGACAGTACGTCATGTCATGTTTCAAATAGATTATGGATATACTAAGTGCTCAAACTCTCAGATCTGCTATCTGTTTTCCCCTCTGGTAAATAAACAGATTCTAAATTGAAGATGATTTCCCTTCCTTTCCCCTGGACTGTTTTCTTCCAGGCATGCAAGGGATTTTTGGTTTCTTTATTCTGGAAAGTTTCTCTCAGCTCAGGAATGCTGCTTGGCTCAGAAAGCACAGTAACAGTCAAGAGAGATTGAACTATTATCCCTATGAACAGAATTAAAAAATAATATGCATGCCATTGTGTTTAACACTTTGTGGTGTCTGCCTCTTGTTTAACTGAGACCATGTGGTGGAAACAAGATCACAAGTAGGAAGTCAGTGGCCAGTAAGGCAATATAAACTAATGATTTCCCAATAGGCAGAGCAAAGGAGTGTGTGGTCTTGTAACTTTTATTGTTAAGTTTAAATTACAAAATAGATTTACAATAATGCTAGTTTTTGTTCCAGACACTAAAATTCTTCATCACTGTAGCTTTAGTATTGTAAGTGTTGGCCAGTATTGCACTTCCAACAAGAGAAATCATAAACAAGTAGAAATAAAATAGGAATTAAATTGCAGATTGAGAAAAAATTACAGGCTTGATGTCTGTGTATATATACACACAATTGTTAGCTTGTCTCCATCAGCGTAGATTAATTGAAATTGGTATAAGCACCTGCCTTTACTTACCATTTTAATATATCTTTATAACTAATCATGAAATTTTAGAGCTGCTTGAGAGAATACCCAGAGAAAAGTATTTTCAAGAGTTCTAGGCCAAAGATAAAACCAACCTCATAAAACAAGTTAAGAAAGTAAATCTAGGGATACATAGTTATATAGACATGATTTAATTAGTAATATCAGCAGAAGAGACTTATAACTGTCCAAATGCCTTTAAAGGAAGGATTTGGTGAAAAGAGTAATTCAAAGTGCTTAGATTTAACAGTATGTTTTGGGTTATATGTAAATAAATTAGATATTTCTGACTCAACTGTATAGTGAAGTAACAAAGAGTGAGATCACTTTATGCCTGAGGCCCATATCTTAGGTCCGTATCCACAGCCAAAGCTTCTGACTTAGCACGTGCACATCTGTGTGAATTCTGGATATGTTCTGCTCTGTGTTGAGATGCTCAATTTTATTGCTTTATAGGGTTTGCACTCTGTACGTGGAAGGCTGGTTGCTGCCACTGCACAGTATGAATGAGTCCCTCATTATGGATCAGTTCTCATGAGTTACTTAAGTTCTAAATGTGTGCGAAGACAATGCTAAACCCAGTGTGTCAAGATGTACAGATCTAGGGCTTTTTAGCATTAGTTTCCACATAAATAATGCTGCTGTTCAGGTGAAACTCAAAATATTTGAGAAAAGCATCTTGGGCTATACAATGTACATTTCATACATATTGCGCTGTATAAAATTTCATACATATTGCACTGTATAACAGGTTTCAAGGAGGTCTTACTTGGATGTATGTAACAGATTACAACAGTTTACTTAGTAACGCTTGGACTCTTCATGTATTTAAGACTGACCTCTTGATCTATAGGCTCATCCAATTTACTGTGTGTGCTGTTTGCCAAACTTTTGTATAGCTATTTAATTTAGTTTTCCTTGAATGCCTGGAGGTTGGTGTTACACTGCATATTATATGGATGCTAACTAAATGAATCCCTGGATCTCCTGTGGGAAGCAATGTTGCTCACACATTGACTCTGGTTTGATGGTCCTTTGAAGTAGAAGTGATTTCTTCTCTTGTCATCCAGGGCTCCTTAAATCCTGAGCTATCAACTGCATGAACACTGGCATGCCCTTTATGAAGCCAGTGGCAGTCAGTGCATCACACTCTGCTGCAGTGTTTTTGTTCAGTTTAAGGCAGACAGAAAATAGAGAATGATAGTTTAAAAAATGAATGTTACAAGTTTCATTTCTAGCCAAATCATTTTGGCCTTCCATCTTCTGATATCTGGTTGTATCCAACCTAACCGCCCACTAATTCCTATATGTGAGCCTTGGTTGGCTCCAGCTGTAGACCAAAGATGTGCAAGACATAAGGCAGTTTGCCCAAGGTAGCTTCTTCTGTGTTTTTGGGCAGTTGCTGTTTGGGTTCAGTAACAGTTGATACTGTTTTTCATTCTCGTGGATCATTGTACCCATGCTCTCTACACAGAGGTGGAAAAATAAGTCATTGAAACCAATCACAGTTCTCCTGTAGCTGTTCCTGTCCTCTAGATGTAGCAGTGGCTTGTTTGGTTTTGTTTTTGTGTTTGTTTTCTTTTTTTTTTTTTGAAAAACAATAGTAAAGCTTTTGAAGGCTGTTCTTAAGTAAGCAGAGCTAGTATCATGGAATGTGATCCTGAATTTCTTGCCATCAGGAGCAGCGAAGGGCAGGTACAGTTGCAGATGCACGTTTGATGCCTGCAGCCTGTGGGCTGCTGCGATCCCTGTTATGTTGTGCTGTGCACGGCAAGTACCGAGTCACAGCAGCTCCAGCTGCTGCACTTACCTGCACATCTCCTTAGTTCTGCCTTTGCAGCTCCGCTCTGGATTTCTGAGTAGTGTTTTCTATTGTGTGTGCATGCAAGTGTCTTTCTAAAGCTGCTTTTCTGTTTTCTTATTTATAAAACTGAGGGTTTAGCACATGAGCTGACATGCCACAGAGGTTTCCATGCCCTAAGCTATTCCAAAGGAGTGTGAAGACTAGTGAACTTGGCATTTTAGGTATTCAACCTTCTACTGTGATTCCTGGTGGAACAAATCGTTCAAAGCATGTGATGTTAAAACCCAGAAAAGGTTAGAGATAAAAGAAATAAGAAAAATTGCAGGATTTTGTCAGATGTATTTATACATTTAAACACATTTGCATTAACTTGTGGGGTTTTTTTCAGAGCATGTTGCAACATTTCTACATTAGTAATGTTAAGTAAGACACCTCAAGTGGAGATCATATTTTCCTGGGTTTTTTATGTGCTGCAGGTTGGAGGGGAAAAGAATGAAGGGAGAAGACAGATGATCATATGCTTTCCCATGTGAATTAAAAAACTTTGTATTGCTGTAAGCTTGTCTTTCTAATGAACAGAATGTTTTAAATTCCTCTTGCCAATTTTTAAATTTCTCACTGTTGTTGGGGCACACAAAATTCATCGGAATGAGCCACATATGATTAGTAGAGCAGAAAACTTGGGAGGAGAGCAACAGCAGATTCTTTCTGCTTGTGTCTGGCCAAGAGGCGGAGATGCACATGATGACTTTGAAGACTGTCATATGTTGGCAAAAATTTCATTCTAGGACCCATGAAATTAATCTCCCTGTTGTAATAACAGTCTTGAATCATGAAGGTCCTCAGAAAGTGAAAGACTTTGCACAATTTTTTACACCCCTCTGACTTGGTGGGTGAATTGAGACAGCTCTGAGTTCAGTCCCTTCTTGTACTCCTACTACATGGTGTATTTTCTCTGGGTGTTGTCAATCCTAATGTTTTCAATCCTAATGATATGGAAGATTAATGGGGAAAGAATTCATCAATCACTTTGAATAAACCCAAGTGATGGTAGCAATCTGTTTGCCAACTCTTGTTTGTCATAGGCTTCTTCTTAACATTTCTTAACATTAAGTATTTTTTGGTACTTCAGCATAGCTCTGCCAAGCTCCTCCATAGCTGTGAGGTACAGAAATAATTCCTAATCACTGTGTCTCAAATCCTCATTCCAGGTTTTCCTCATTCATTTCCTGTGTTTTTGAAAGAGATGAAAATTTCTTTCCTCCATTTCCTTTCCCTCTTCCACTTGAACTCCATATTCTGGGAAGACAGTGCATATGAAAGGTGTGTGCTTACCTTCTTCATTATTGGTATAAAATGTTCAAGAAAAGATCCAATGACAAATTTAATTTTATACTTGTTAATTAAAATAAAATTAATTCTTTGTAAGCAGAAAATATTTTCTAGAAACAAAAAAGCCCCAACCCTTTCTACTTTGTTTACATAGCTAAAATCAGGTTACTGCCAATGCATTTTTATGTACCACTGTCTTTGGTTTGCTAGTGGTTTAAACTGGTAACTGTTAAGGCAAATTCATCACAGACCTGTGGAGTTGTTTTCATAATAATCAAAGATCGTGTATTTGTCCTTCCTGACTATAATCAAATCTGTCTCTCTGACTTCCTGTTTTCCTCAGGGGTTTTTTAATAGCAAAAAAATAATACTGTGTTTTCCTTTGAAATCTAAATGCATTTATATTGTTACAAAGCAATTTTCTGATCAGATATTACATTGCTGTAAATTCTATGCAAAAATCAGTTTGGGACTCTGAGTAGGACTGAAGTATATGTGCAGTGATTTGGGGGTTTATTAATCATTAATAAACAATTCTCAGCAGCTCTTTTCCTTCCAAGACCTTGATGAAATAAACAGTTAAATTTTTATACCCTGAGGCAATGAGGCAATTGTTAACTAAATGGATGATGAGTTAAGCAGTGCAGTTATTTGTTTTTTTCAGAATAATTTTGTCAACAGCTCTCCTTTAGTTGGTAACATTCATAAGTGTGTGCTAAAACTGAGCTTAATTTTAACTTGCTGTTTTTCGCTATTGTCCTGATTTCCACTTAAATGCTTACACCTTGCACCAAGAAATTTGGAGGAAACTGCAGAGTTAAGACCAGCAGCGTCTTTAACACTGCCTGAAGATGCTGAGTAGTATGTCTACTGTGCATTTGGCAGCATGTAGTTCCACTGAGAAAATTAGAGATGGAAGCAGTGTACCCTATAAATACTGTGGAAACTCCACTACTATGAGGTAAAAAATCATCTTGTTGCAATATTAAAGAAACAAGATGAGTTGATTAATTCTGTAACTGTACATATTATGTATCTATATATATCTATTAATTTTCGTGCACACCTGTCTTTGTGAGTCATCCCTATATGTGAAGACAAGGTTTTTGCAGGCATTTTGAATAATTTTAACTTTTGGGATTGTTCCAAGTCATCTATCTATAATAGTTTTGCATGTGATTTCATGTATTTGAATTGAGGTATTGTGATTTAATTACAGGCATGGATCAGTTAATTTTAAGTGATGTTCCATTCAGTGTCTTTGTATACCAAATCTATGTTGAGTGTAGCAAACCATTGCTGAAGTAGCTAATTTGTGAACATCACGGAGAGAAATTATGAAAAGAAATTCCCAAAGTAGATTGCTATCACTGCGCAGCATTTCAGTGGACATGGTGGGTGGCAGGTGATATGTATTCTGTAGTAGCAATTTACAGTTCTTCCGCTGTGCCTCTCGATGGGGGCCTGGCTATATCTGTGCAGTTACTGGCAGTTAAGAGAATGCAGAGGCTCCCTGTGGCTCATTATGGGTTGTGAAACTTGTTCAAGGTACTGCAGAAATAGTGGCGAATATATAGAGTTCTGTGCTGCCAGGTCTGTGTTAGAGCTGGCTTGTGTAAATTGACTGTAGAGATCATTCTTATCTATCATTCCAATAATGTATTTATCCCTTTGCATAGAATACCTTGAGAATCGGTGGATTCCTGAATTCAAAGACAAGCTTTAACAAAGCACAAGTGAATGCTGGGGTGTGACTGGATGAAATATGATGACTTTTCATGTAGTGTGTCAGTTCAAGGCATGATAATTTCTAATGATCTTGAAAGACACAAAGCTGTAAAGAATATATTATTCCATTCTTCTCCTTTTCTCATACTCTTCCTCCTTCCACAACTCCCTTTCCTTTAGTGGATTCTTAAAGCCTCTGAAAAATCTGGCAATGGGAGTTCTTATCCGTTGGGACGTGAGCTTGATCTACTGATACAGCTCCCCAGAACGTCAGCTGCCAACAGCTGGAAACCAAGTTCTTGCATTTTTGTTGGCTCTGCATTAAGCAACAGGAGAATAGGTTACTTGCAGGGGAATTCATTCCAGGTAGTCAAGACACAAAGATCAACATCACTCAGCAGTAGAACTGAAAGAACAGGAAGCATTAAATAACAAAGCAGGTGTGGAGCTGTGCATACTGAACAGCATCTTCACGTAGCAGCAGCAGCAAACCACCTGTGTTCTCTGAGCACTGCTGTGTCTTGTAACCTGTGCGCTCTGTGCATGATCAACACAGGGGAGTGAAAACTATCTGTGAAAACAGAATACTTCCACATACTTTTATACAGAGCCCCTTTGGAATAACTACAGTCCCTTGCTATTTGTCTGTGAGCACAAACTGAGATTATCTTCCTCCTCTTGCTTCGTCTGGCACAATTCTTGAGCTCCTTTAAAGCACCTCATAATATAGAGGAATTTTCTTTCTGACCCATGAGAGATCCAAGGCCTCTGAGCTCTAAATAATCCAGGCCAGCTTGGATTGCATCTCATCATTGTCTATCAGATGTTACTGCTTTGTAAGACCATGAAATGCTTTTACGTAAAATTTGTTTCTACTGCTTGGTTTGATTACATTTAAGGAATGATGACTTGACTCTGTGCATCATGCAAGCCACAAATCATTTTAGCAGGTCCTCTGTTTATTCTCTTCAACTTAATAACATGTTTAATTCATCTTGCATGAAGGAATAGAACTGAAGGAAGGACCCTTCTCTTCTCCTGTCTTTGGGATAATGAGAGGCAGTGTTTAAAGAACACCAGTTGGCACTTTACATCTAATTCTATATGTTTCCTGTTATTTGGCTGCCAAGATGATGTGTGAAGGGTTTCAAAGTAAGATGAATCAGGATTAAACTGCAAATAGCACGTGCCTTTTTTCCTAGTGTGTTTGATGTAAGGTGAAATACATTTGCTAAACCCTCGATGACTGTCCAGAGACATTGTTAGAATGAATCATCTAGATGTTTTCTGAAAGAAAACATACAATATCTTATCATATTGTTTTACGCGCACCTGAGCGGAATAGCCCAATTCAGGCAAAAATTTGGTCAATGCCTTCTGAAAATTAAGCTCAAATGATTACTTGGGAAAGAGCTCTCCACAAAGAACTTATTCTTCCTAAGAGAAAGAGAACATGACTGCAGACTGTTGCTCCTCCGTGTTCACCCTCAGATGTTGGGTCATTTCAAATACAGTTCCACAAAATCAAGGAAAAAAGCCATATTTTGGAATAAATGTACCATGAGCCAGTTTTGACATTATTGCCCAGCAGAGGGGTTCCTAAAATGCCAAAGGAAGTAGGACACTACTCCATGGCATTAAAATGAAGGAGAGCTGGTGAGGGACAGCAGGGAATCAATTTCTACAGAGACATAGAGCAAATGCAGAACTGAGCTTTCAACTTCCATGTGGAACACAACTGAATCTCATTTGGGCCTTGTCTCTTTTGCCTTTCAGTGGGTTGCCTGGACATCAGCATGGAACATATGAGGTGAATGTGTAGGATTAATTTCTTTGTACTGATTGTAGCTTACTGAGTGTTTCTATTTATTAAGTACCTATACATAATGCACCAGCATATAATTCAGAATAGCAACTTCATCACATTGTTCTGTGTATGTAATTATGCAAAGTCCTATACAGGATACACACCATAACACAAAGAGCAGAAAAATGCTGTGAATTATGCAATGCTGAATGATTGAATTCTTCCTGCTTTCATGTATATTTTATACCTCAAGTCACAACTTCCAGGCCTAATGCATTGTCCTAGTTATAGTGGCTGGGACCAGTTTATCACTGTGTGGGCGTAACTGTGTATTCTATACCCTCTCTGCCATTTATCATGAACTGTTAATGATGCATTGTCTGCAGCAGCTGCCCAGGACACATTTGACACCTCAGGCTATGAACTTGGTGCATGAGAAAACAGAGATAAGAGGGTTCCCTGTCTTCACACCAATGATTCAGGTGTGATAACTCCCCTCCAGGAGTCATCAGCACTTTTGGACCCAACCTGAGGGGTCATGCCTGCTAATGGGCCATCAAGTAGACCAAGATGTCCTGTGACTCACTGAGTACATTGCCCACTGTGAAACCCCTCACCCTGGGGGAGGTACTGGGTGTTCCCATCTGAACCCAAGCAAATATAAGCTTGGGATTTGGAGACTTGGAGCACTCATCCGGTCGAGAGGAGGACCACAACCTGAAGAGGACTGCAACTACCACTCTCGACCAGACTTGGACCACCAACCTTTTTGGAAGGAAACCATGTTTTCCTTTTCTTCTTGCTTTGGACTCGAGGGGACCACGTGGTGCTCAGCACAGGGGCTGGGGAGCACCATACTGTTGTGCCCCAGGGGGCTGGGTCGTACAACTGGGTTTTGTGGGCTAAAACCAATTTTCCTTTGTATCAGTGTATCTATTGTAATCTTTTTATTAAATTGTAGTTCTGACTTCTAAACTCTTTTGATTTTTGTTCATTTCTCCTGCCAGTTTACTTTTAAACCAGCACGTGTATACACTGATAATTTGTTTTCCAAACTGTCAGCCTTATTGCATCCTAGCCATCTTTAAAACAATTTAGAGTGTAATATTTGAAACAATTATAGGTGATTGTGGATTGATGTTTCACTGAAAGCTGATTTTATTTAAATCGTGGTTTCATATCCATGATCTGCTAACATTTGTATAATTGAGTGACTGGTGAATTTTAAGTATTACTGCTAACTTTAATAGTCAAACTGTTTGTGGGATTGTAAGCCTGTTACTTTTCTAACTTAAGTTAAAAACTTAATTCCTACCTTCTTGAACCAGTCCTTTCTGATTTAAGTGCTAGTTCTTTGAGTTGCTGAAAGGTTCTTTCTCCTTGTGGTGTGAAAGTGGAAAATATTGGAAAGAGATGATGAGTTGGGTGTGGTGGCTTTTTCTGATTTGGTGTCATGTGTCCTCCCTTTCCCCAGATTTTTTCACAAACGCTGTGCTGACTAGACTTTGGAGCTTCTTGGAAGAGCTTTCGGAGTGAAATTTAGGCAGTAAATGATTGGAAACCATAATAGCATTCTTGGCATTTGCTTGACAGCGTTACATAATCAGATGCGTCCTTTTAGTTAGTGGCTTATGTCACTAGTTTATAGATTTTTAAATGTTTCACTCTGCTTGTGTGCAGCTCTGAGGCTCAGTCTTATTGTCCTGGAATTGAAATGTCTGATCTGGCAGGTGTGCTTCCTCCCTACACCCTCCCCATGTGTTTCAATATTTTGTCTTTTAATGATTTTGTTGGAAAGGGTAAATTACTATATGTTTCAGTGCAAGAACAGTGAAATGTCAGTGAAGTTGTAACTTCTTAATGTAGACATTATAGAAGTGCTTAGTCCCAGCTTCTACACTAATTTTTGACACTGCATGTACCTGAGAAGAATATATTGTCCTACTTCAGAAAGTTGTTTTGGCAGGGTATTATCTGGAATAAAGCTCTGTACAGGATGCTAAGGTAGCTGTTATGTAACAATGCTCTTTAACCAGGAAAGATAGAGTGAGCAAATAATTGAACCTAATGATCAAGGACTTCATGGCAATTAATACAGGTATTACTTGTTGATTATCTGTTGGAATAATTAGACCACCTTTTTCATTTAAATTGCACAAAATCTAATAGTAATTAACATGTATATCTACGCTTTTGGGGGTTACTTGAGAGCCCCACCATCAAGAAAGAGAATCCTGTTGTGTTTGTATAGATAAATATAAAATAAGTAAATTATTCAAACCTTCCTTCCTTTGTAACAAACTACTCTTAGAGGTGTATCTTCTAGGAAAAACATGGTACAATACCTGCCATTAACATTTTAGTTCTTATGTTCCCTTTATGGTAGGATATCTGGTCAGTTGCATGCATTGCAAAATGCAATAATACCGTTAATTTCCATCTGCTCTGAAAACAGCCTTCAAAACAGACTGCGCTCCAAAAAAGGAAAACTGCACACTGAAATCAATGACCACTGGAATACTCTGAGGGCACAGTCAGGCCAAAGTTTATGGGGGTATCTCATGATCTGGAAGTAAGTTTTGTTCAGTGTATGATAATTTTATGTCAGCTGCTTGTTGCTAGGAGAAAATAGGCTTACAATGTTTCTACAACAAATACCACAGAAACATTTCTCCATATTTTAATGCCACTGATATAATCATATTTGTGGAGAAACATACAAGTTAGTAATGAGATTGGACTCCAAACTGCTTGAGTTTCCACAGGTGATTTTGAAGACTGAGAGGAGTTCTGGAAGGATTTTGTAGTTCAGTTATTTATATCTTCTCTCCTGGTATCTTTCTGCTGTTTGTCACTGGGCTCTGTAGCATGTTTTAACCACATGTGCAGCTATCCTAGGAAAATGAAGAGCTCTGATTTTGAACTTATAATGAATCTGTAGTGAGTCTTTGTTGGACTTCAAATGTGGATTGGCTGGTGACACAGTCCTGCTGCAGTAGGAAATGGTACTGGGTGCAGTCAGAGTCAAGCCTGTGCCCCATGAGTGCACTGCCTAAACATGGTGCTACCAAATAAGTAAATATTTGTAGCTATATTACATATATAAGTTATTATTTTGGGCATACTTCACTGGCAACTGTAAGATGGTGTAAGTCTGTATCTGCAGTGGTTATACTGTCTCCTGGTTGGTGAGTGTCTTTCTAAAAGTACCCTTTTTTGTCTACTGATAAACAATGCAGTGTATTCATTGCACATGTCAAACCCCTTGTCTACCTATTATCTACCTAGGCTAAAAAGATATATTGTTTAACATTTTGTAAACCTTTAGAAGTGTTTATTTTTTCCACTTTCTTTCCTCTTTCAGAATGTTATGCATTTAGAGAAGAGAATATGCTGAAATCCATTCTATTGAACCATCTGTGAACAAGTACAGTATGAGCCACTTGTGCTGAATATCCTCTCAGCTAATTATCTACAAAAATTTGTCTGCATAGCTTGCTGTCCAAATTGCTACCATGCACCAGAAGTAATTCACTGTAGAGAGAAGGAAATAGTTTAGTAAATGTTATTACAGAACCAGACACTTGAAAAGATCTTCAGGTACTTGATTCTTAGCTGAAGCAAAGTATAATTTAAAAAAACAGGAAGTGGGTGTTCATACAAGTGCTGTGTGGAGAACATAAAAGAATGAGGAACATATTGGATGAAGAAACAGGGAAGTGTTTAATTGGGTTTTTTTTTGGTTTTTGGTTTGGGGTTATGTTGTACATTTTCTCTTGATTGCTGTTGGTAGCCTGTGTCTGAGTATGGAGTGGCTATTGTTCTCTAAAGATGATTTGCATGACATGAGAGGAGGTTTCTGTGGACTTGGTTCGTATACATAATATTTTAGGTGCTTGGCTAAATTTAATTAAAACTTCAGTGAGTTGCACTGTATTAAAAATCATGTGGAACCTTGATTGTGTCAAGCATTCCACTGAGTGTGTCCTAGCTCATTGCTGAATATACTTTTCTGGTGATATTTTGGTAATTTTGCTCCTTTTGGGGACCAAGAAAAAGGGGTGAATAAAAATGTTTTATGATTAAAAGAAGAATTGTTTTCTCTGAAATTTGGGCAGAATCCTAACATTGGATTCAATAGGATATCTGAATTTTATTGGAATCCTTTTTCTGACTTCCAGTCTCGCAGAATTTAGGCAGAGGTGTGAGATACAAGGAGATGAAGAAAGTTCAGTGAATTTTTTTTACATGTTTAGATGCCTGTCAGGTGCTTTCATATATCCTTGATGCCCAAGTTTCTGTACGTGTCTCAACAGTCAGCATTTTGCACAGAAGTATATACAATGTGGAAATTGCAGTTCATGGCCTCAAATTTACACACGCTGGAAATTCAGACAAAAACAGTACTCAATTATGCTCATAGAGCAAATAAGCTTGGAATGTTTTTTAAATTTGTGCAACTTCCTTCTCCACCCGTTTCTTCTTGTGTAGGGGAGCACAGCAATAACATTTTTATTTTCCCTTTGTCAAATTAAGAACTTTTTTAAGAGGAAGCCATTACCTTTTTTTAGAGGCTAACACCTGCAAACATGTGACAGCAAAACTGTACTTAATTAGTGGTCGGTCTGCACATAAGTTGCTCTGCTAAGGGAGTGACTTAATGTTTTCTTGCTCATCATACAAAGAAAATCACACCAATAGGCTTGGTCCATAATTTTCTATGTTGTACATTTTCTCTTGGAAATGATTATATTTTCTAAGCAGTTTTCCTTATGTGTATGTAATCCTACCTTTGCTCATGAAACCTGGGGAGTTAACCCCCTTGGCACTAGTTGCCAACACAGAATTAAAGAGGAATTGTTCCTGTCCCCTTTCCAATGGCTTTCAGACAGGAAGGTAGAATGTGCTTTTAATATCTGCATTAATATTGGTTGTTTATCTCTGAATCTAAAGTCTGTAGGGCAAACTGATTTTTACGCTGAGCTTTCTAGAGCTTTTTCCTTCCCATTAGTAGAATGTTCCCCAGTCCAGATACTGGGACACACTTTTGTTTCATCCACTTATTCCTATGGCAACTGTTTGTTTGGTGTCTCAGAGCACAGAAGTACTATTTCTTTCTCTGATTGCAGGCAGCAAGAGAGTGAAAGGAAAACTCTGCCCATCATTGAGACTGACTGGCTGGGAGCTGAAGTGGTGTCATTTCCCTTTGTGAGAATGGGTGACTTGCCAGGTCTGCTCCTGGAGCACTGTGGCAGCAGGAGGCTCTGTTCTCTAGCCTGTCAAGGAAGCACTGTGCCACCTAGGGAGCTGCAAAACTGCATAAAACGTGATGTGATATACTCAGCTAAAATTTCTTTTAAATTAATTGTGCGCGTCATTTCAGTCATAAATCTGATCAGACCTTTAATACCGCAGTTCTAACTAAATGCAATAACATCTATAGGTGTTTGGCACCACACAGAAGCAACCTGTGCAAATTTTGCTAGTTCCCTTGATACTAAGAGAAGGAAAACAGAACAAGGAATCACAGAAAGAATGCTTTGTGGTTTATTCTTAGTGATATCCATACATCCTCCAAATCAGTGATGAAGGTCGAGGCTTTGTCTTGCCCAACAATTTAGATTCTGTGGGTTAGCTGAAAGCGTATCTTAAGGTCTAGTCCACACTTCTGAATAATGCAAATGACCAAGCAAACAACAGGATAAGAACTTCATAAGTGATTTTTACTGAGACAACCGATTAAAAGAAAAAATTAATCTGGTTTTCAAAGTTGCATCTTTTTGTGCTAAATAGAAATTGTATGCATTTAGCTATCTATGGTACGTGTTTCTTAAAGAAGTGTATGCACTTTGCATGGATTGAGCTTGTGTGTTGTCTTCTTACACAAATTATAGACAGAATGTAGAACAAATTATGTTTTCAAGTCAGTTTCAGGTTAATTCAAATTGATCCCATTTCCTGCATAGAGGGCAATGTTTCTTACCCGCAAATAATATTGTTTATTAAAACTGAAAAGATGAAGTTGAGATTTGGCTGACACCTTTAATACTCAGTTAGTTGGAACACTTTCATACAAAACTTTTTCACCAAGATTGTAGTTTGTTGAAACTTGAACATCTAGTGCAAGCTCCTAGCAGGTATTACTTTCTTCTGAAAGAGGGAGAGAATAAGTTAGAATTATCTTACATGAAATTGTATATTAATTTGTTTTATTAAACAGGGCTGTGTATTTAATGAGTCACAAAAAAATTAATCAAAACTGTACAGAATATAATGACAAAATATAATGGTGTATTCTCATTTTCCAAGATTTCAAAATTTTATTCTGATTTCAAACACATAACCATTTTGATATCAAACATAATCAGAATTGTCTGGGATGAAAATGCAGTTTCCAGCTCAGTCCTGTGTATATCAAATAGCACAGCAAGGAGGGTTGGACTGCAGAATTTTTGGTATTGCTGTAATCTAATTCGGGACTTGTTAAACTTAGCTTTTTGATACCACTGTCATGGGCAGAAAGTTGCTTGCTACTCTGACGTGAGAGCATGCTGGCTCTGTGTGCTCCGCGTGCTGCCAAGAACAGCTGCATTTTCAGCTTCCCCTGTTTCTGCTGCAGTGTCAGGTACCAGCTCAGCATTGGGTCAGGCACAGACACCGTGATTGTCCTTGGGCTGTTTCATCAGGACCTTCTGTCTAGTTGTTCCTCATCCATTCTGGACAGTGGGTGGTAGGCAAAATACCTGTCTGATTTTGTATAACTTTGAGTGCCAGATTTTGGCAAGTTTTAATTTGATGTCATGTTCTTAGCACTGGAGTCACAGCAATGCTTCAGGTGTAATGGGTTATGTTAACACAAAGTAGCAGAGCCAAGTTTTGTCGAGAAGATCCAATTGAGCTTAGGCATTAAAAATAAGAGGAAATATTTAAGAAGAAACAAGCACTTTTATCTGGCCTGGCTCAAATACAGCACTTAAGGAAGCCAAGTTCTTCTCTAGTAATTTTTACAGTATCAGAGAAAATATAAACATTGTTAAAACTATAAAACTTTGTAGATCTAGTGGTAGTATTGGAAATTCATATGATTTTTATTGTGAGCCTTATGTTATATGGTTATTCTGGTTTATTTTTTATTTAAAAGAAATGAGCAGTAATTTAATGTAAGGTGAACATGCAAGCGTTTCAGGTCTTATTAAAAATACATTTACAGGGGCTTGTGTATTTATGAAAAAAAAAGCAAACTGAGGATAAAAGTGACCCTAGCTATTAGAAAGAAGTGGTCAAAAAGAACTTTTAAAATCTTTTAATATTTTAATTCAGTATTCCAGAGAGACTGTCTTGTATGACTTTGTCTTTTGGCAAGTTGGCCTTTTTAGACAATTTAAATGGGTAGAGAGAGCAGAGGAAGCTGACCAAGGAGGAGATGCAGCTGGGGGATGACACCTGATGTGTGGGGCCAGCATGACTGTCCCTTGGAGTCCGCTGCTCTCTTATGTGAAGAAGCTGAGGAATGACACTGCAGCTTTAGTGAGTGGAAGGCATTAAGAGGTCACTGTGGCATCAGGACCTTCTAACTACAGGTCAAACCAGGTCTCTGCTACAAGCGAGGTCCCAGAACATGCATTTGACTTTTTTTTTTTTTTCAAAGTTTGGCCTGATGTTTCTAAAATACAGTGGTTTCAGACAGGTTTTTAGCAGGACAAATACATTCAGCAAGGGATGATTCATTTTGATTTAAAAGAAACTTCTTCATGTGTGCAGAGTTTCAGAGGAATACATGTTCTACCCACCTCTGTTTCACTGACTTCCTGATGTCTTTGGATACTAAAATTTTGCCACATCAGCTGCTGGAAAGCTTTTTAATTTGGAAATCTGAACCTTTTGCATTCATGGTGAATAGAGGCCAACCCTTTAGTTTTTTTGCAGCTTGGGGTTAGAGAGATGTTTGTCTACAGTTAAAAGGTCTTGTGAGCAGATGGTTCTTAGGATCCCCTGATTCCTTAGATGAAAAAATAGATGACGTCCCTTTTAGTTTTACTCTCAAAAAATAATTTCCTCCACAATGTTAATCAAATGCAGACTACACAACATGAAATAAGAAACAAAGCATATCATAAACTTTTTGTCCTTGCCTGTGGATGCACAGACACACACAAATGCTCAGTGTTCTTTTTACCTAATTTAAAGCCCTAGATCACACTTTCCTGACAAATTTGTGGAGTTCTTGCATAAGGAAGTAATAATATCAGTGCTTCAGCCTGTGTTGTAAATGAAACAGTAGATTAAAACAAAAATCCTATCGAGAAAGCAAACATTCTGTCAGGATGACTGCATACTGACTGAATAGTTTCAGGGCTGCTGCTTAACTGTGCCTTTGTACCCTAAAATTTGCTCCTTTCTTTTTACGCTGATGAATGAATCTGCATAAGCACTGCAGTTCTAAGAAGATGGTTCACCTGCCCGTGAACCCAGGAATGCTGCAGAAAGCTTTCAGGGAAAGGTGCAGCATTATAAATATTTTAAACCTCACTGCAAGCAGGGAAAAGTGTGACATATGTTTTACATTTCAGTGCCTGCTACAGTACCATTATTTTAGAACCTGTCGCCTCTCGTAGGCTATGAGCTCACAGACAAATGCCATCACTTCAAAACCAATAGCTAAGCTGCCTCTTTTCATGCTGATTCTTTCAGTTCCAGCTGACAGTTAAAAAATGTTTGTTATTCCCCCCTCCATAAGAACCCCCTGTTCGAAGTGACCTGACTTAAAAAGACTGTAGCATACAGCTGAGCTTAAAATACAAACATTCTCTTTGAAAGCTGTAATGTTCCTGCTTGTCTGTGGCTGCTGTGAAGTTAAAAAAAGTTGAATCCTAGTGAGTGATGCAATTCACAGATAAAACCTTTATCTGGGAAAAGGGGGAGGTGTATTTGTAGCCTGCTTGAGTGACAGGAAGAAAAATTTCCATATTTAAGGTAAAGCAGCTGCTGTTTTCTCTTTTCCTCTCTGCTTGGAAAGCTCTCCTTTCCGGCATGTTGCTACTGCCAATGGGGAAGTGAGGTACGGTAATGAGGCATGTTTGAGACCCTTCTGTGGGCCAGCAGTGGCACGAGGCCTTCTGAACCCTACCCTGGCTTTCTCTCCACTGTTACCTACTGCCTGGAATTAAAAAATGTGTCAAATAGCACCAAGCATATTGAAACAAATTTAAATAATTCACAATAGGACAACTTGCTTTGGAAATAGGTTCTTTGGTAGAGTATGTTTCCAGTATCATAGAATCATTTTAGGAATTCAGTGTAGAATGATGGTGTTTCAGATACTGATGACTTCGAGCTGCCTTATGAGCAATCCAGAACCATTTGTCCAGACACATTCTAATTTTTAGATGACAGTTGTTTTTCAGTTGCAACAATAAATAACTTCCCAGATTTCTTTGCAAAATGGGGGGAAAGAAAATGCACAGTTCTGTCCAGTCTACCTTCAGTCTTTCTTTTCATAAGAAATGTCATCAATTAAATATTTCAAGGATGTCTGAATAATTAAAACCCAAAGCCTCGGCTTCAAATCCCTTAACATTTTACGTTAAGGACATGTTCTTCCTATATCTATGCCAAAGGACTGAGTTTGATGCCAGTGATATAGGTCATGCTCAGCTGTTTGTTCAGATCCCATCTATGTGTCTCCTAAAGTAAGGAGTGGAGATTGTGGAAATAACATCCCAGAGGGAATTGAACAACCAACTAGATAAGCAGAAGCCCTGAGCTGCTCAGGTAAAAATAAATGGTGCCTTGGGCATATTGGAATGAGCTGCATGTTCTGAGGTCTTTAACAGCTCTCCTTTGATTTTGTGCTTTTGGTTGGTTTGTGGGATTTTTTGGGAATTTTTTTTTTTATTTGCTTGGTTTTTTCACTTTAGCTTGTGTTACTGAATTTTTTTAAACCTTGACTGTCTTTCCAAAAGAAATGCTGCTCAATTTTAAATTTGATCTTGCTATAGAAACTACTGGGTGAAATTTGTATTTTGTGTGATGGGAGAGGGCAGAATAGGTAACTGAAGTAGTTCTTTCTGGCCTCCAGCAGTAGTTTTGCACTATCTGAAGTCCACAGCACCTACTCTAGAGTTCTGTGCATGCCTAAGCTCTTGCAAGGTGAAAAAAATAAGGCATCAAACATATCTAAGATATTGACTGTTTTAGTCATTTTATTTCCTTTAAAATTCTCAGTTTGTATTTAACTCTATGAAATGGCTAAGTCAAAGGGTTGTCTACCTCTGAGCACGAGTGATAGTCAGATAAGCGGCGCACCAAACTGAGGTATTCCTCTAGCATTTCTTTTACCACGTGCATGGCAATAAAATAAGGAAAAACATATTTTTTTTTAAAGTAGTTCTAAAACTAAGTTGCCTACTCCTAACAAGATGCATAACAAATGATATAATTGTAGTCAGTGGGTCTATGAGGGCACACAGACTGCTTACCTTTGCACTTCTTGCAGTCTTTGTTCCTGTATGTGTTCACTTTTGCACTGACATGGGTAGGAACACAGGCCAAGATTATGAAGGATAAAGTGTTGATCCAGCAGTACTATGGCAAAAGAGTAAGGAGACACTACAACTGCTCCAGTACTAATTGGAGTAATTTGGGATTAATTTCTTCTACAGAAGATAATTTTCTTGCAATATAGTTAGGTTAATAGCTGACAATAGTGTGTTAACAGTTAATAGTAATTCATTATACAATCATGAAAGAAGTATGTGGAGTGTGGATGGCACAGTTTGTATTTAACTGTTGCTCTTGGCTTTTATAAAGGTTCTTTTTCCTGGAGATCAAGTTCTGTGTGATGTTCAGTAGGCTAATTAGAAACAGATAATGCACAAGAGCAGGGGATTGTCAGGAATCTGTAAGGATTTCCTGATAAAATTTTAAAAAATTCCTAAAGGTACTGTGTTGAAACATTATGCTATAAGAGTTTCTTCCCCTAGCTTGAAGCTCTACACTTACACATTTTAGACACACATATTGACAAAACAAGTAAAGGTTGAACGGGAGATGTACTCCTGTGTCTGATAGAAATCTCAACAAGGCCCTTGTTCCTCTTTCTCCACTTCTACAAATTAATTAACAGTTATATTTGTCGACAATTATTTTCTCTCTTTAGAGGTATCTGGTGAGCTAAAAGGACATAGTTTTTAATAGTAGTATTTTCAGAGACTACACCAGGAAGAGAAAACTACTGAAAAGGTGTTGAACTTGAACAAAGAGTAAGTCTGAAATTACCAAAATTTCAAGGGAGAGTGCACAAACAAAGGATTGCACCCACAGCTGGCGATCGGGAGCATCCTCTGGTACCTTACAGGGAAACCGTTCCAGGCTGTGTGCATTCTTCATCAAATGAAACTATGTTCAAATCTGGCTTCAGGGTGCTTAAAGGTTTTGCTTGAACTTTTTTAGGAAAAATGTAGTTATGAATTCTCATCTGGTTAACTTTACAATGTTAATGCTTTGGTCAAGTGAGTTCTGTAATTTCATTTAAAATCTGATATATTACCAGAGAGGTGAAGTATGTGTTTGGTTGGGTTTTTATAAAAGTCATAGGAAAAATTTGTTTATAATGTACACTTTTATGAGAACAGGTGACTTTTTTGAAATGCCAAGGTCACTTAGACGTCTTTCTCCTTTGTAGTCAACTTAGAGGATCTGAGTGTACTTTTTTTAAGTTAATGGTTATAACCACTGAGCCTGCAGATAGTGAGAACCATTTAGTGCAATTCACCAAAATCCCTGTCCCTCTCTGGTTAAAAAATTTGCTGTTGATTTCAGTGGAACAGGCCTTGTAGCCTTACAGCAGTGGGAAACACCTGAAATGTGGACTAGATTTTTGTCTTAGTGGTTTAAACAGAAAAAGTTCGGACATGCCTTCTGAAACCATGAGAAATGCTCCTGAGGTCAAAGTCTGAGCTGCCAATATTCCAGTGTGAAAATCTTTCCTGGAAGAGTAAACAGTGAAAACATATGCTGCTATTTAAATCGTCACTTAAAATCAACATGCTTTTCTCTTATCCCATTGAATAGCTTTTGCTAAAGGAACAAATCAGTGTTTTGTTTAAACATTGAACTTGGCACATGAGTTTAATGCTCTAAGCAAAGACCAGGAGCAGGGCTGAAGCTTCCACTTAAACATTCAGCTTGTTGCCGTGTACACTGGGAGGGGAGGAGAGAGGGAGAAAGCTTTACCACCTTCCCTGTCTGTTCTCAAAGCTGTGTAAAAGAGAAAAGGTTGTTTCATTTTATAACTTTCCCCTTCCCTGTGGAAACACCCAACAGATTTTCTGAGAACCTTTTTACTTTTTTTAAAAAAAACCCATCACTTTTTCCTGAGAAAAATCTTAGAAAATGTTAGAAAATTTAAAAATTAGAAACCTGAGGGACTCTTGGAAATTAAAACCAGAAAATATTAAGTAGGTAATTTTACTAATTGCATGTGACATTGTAGACTGATTGGCATTACAGTGGTCACTGTGTTAAAATAAAATGTATGTAAAATTTTGAATGCCATGATGTTCACTGTACGAAAGATGAGATTGTCTCTGACAATGTTGCACCTTGTGGAAAATGAACTATCAGGAGACTGCAAACTGAAGGAAAGACAGGCAGTCATGTTTCCAGTTACTGTGTTCAGACTGTGTCTTGTCAGGTCCTTGGTACATGTCGAGCTCTGCAAGAACTACTACGTACAGAAAATCTGTACTTGGCCAAGTCATCGTTGCTTAACCCACTGGCTGTGATGAGTGTTTAGGTGGAGCTTTGTCTCATCTGCCATTATATTTGATGTGTTCCCAGGAAATTAAAATAAGAATCAACAGGATGGACTACAAATAAAAGTTAAGTATGTGAGGATACAGGCCATATAAATCTCATGCATTTGAGCTATACTGAAAAAAATCTTCACATCCTTGAAGTAATACTCAGCTTGTAACTGTGCCTCTTGGGACGTGGTGTTAGTATAAACCATAATGCATGGAAACTGAAAAGGGATTATACTAATGATAATGCATTTGTTACTTTTTCAAAGGACAGGTAAATATCTCTGAGCCTTTTTTGTAGACGAAGCTTTATATGAGCATCACCCATATTTCTACACACTAGCCATAATTATTTGCCAGTAGATGGAGTAGTTAAATCAGATGTCTATCATTTACTATTGGATCAGTTTCTTGTGTGTCAGTCTCTATAGCTTCTTGACACCATTAAACCCTTGTGTGCTTTCTGCTATGATGACTGCAGAATTGTTTCTGTTTTTGGTGAAGTCTCTCTGCTTTTACTATAGTGACAAAAATAATTAGTTATATATCTTTGAGCAAAGTCTTTTAAACATCTTTTACATTGAACATCAGGCTTGTCTGCCAGAGTTTTTAAAAACACCTCCTGCAACTCTTAGTAATTTTCATTTCCTATGACTTTCTGTCATATAAAAAAAAAATACTTGAAAAATGTAGAAAGAAACTGTTGATGATGATAACAGCAGACTGTTAATTCAGAGTGTTCTTTGTCAAGGGAGGGCAACATTCAGGCTTTTTGCAGATTTCTGCCTGCCATTAGGAGACACATGATGACTCTTGATTCTTTCATGGTATCATGTGAAAAAGGGGAATTATTTTCAAATCAAACCAAACCACAACACCTTGGTGGATATAGGCAGCAAGTTTGCATTTACTGATGTTAAAAGTAGTAATACTACTAGTGAGACTACACAATTGTGAAATCCACTGCATTTTCTTTGTTACACCTCCCTGGCTGTCAGCTCTGGGGCAGTAACATTTACAGCACTGAGGTTTTCTCGTTCTGCAGCTGTTAGTGGTGCCCCAGCTGCTAGTTACTATGGCCATGTTTCTCCTCACAGGGACGAAACGCCTCTTGTCTTGCCTCCTGTAGGAGAACAATCCAAACACATTTCAGCAGCAAGTCTGCTGCAAGATGGCTACAATTAGTACAGGATTGTCTTCTTACAAAGATGGTAGCTGCAGTTTCTGCACTTAAATAAGCTAGGTGTATACTGCAAAAAGACTAATTGTGTGGAAAAATTAACAAAGAAATTTTAATCCTTGGAAATTATGAATTACTGGTTTAGTGTATTAGGACCTTGTGGTATTTCTGTTGCTGTTTGGGATGAGAAAGTTATAACAAATGTGTACCAGAAAATAGTTGAAATACTAAATTAAGGTTTTTTTATGTAAAAAAAAAAAAATGTTAATGTGAGGCAGTATTAGAAATGTTAGCTATCAGGATGAAGTATTCCAACTTAAATGCAAACAGAAAAAAAAACTCAGTTGTAAAAAATGAACAAAGAATTCAGAAGTTATAATTTTTTGCTACCAAAATCTGAAGCATTCTGTTTACTAATCTTATAATTGTTCTAATGCTTGCAAAAATCAAATGTATCTGTTTCCTTAGCTGTACTTAGGGAAGGGGAAAAGGTGAAAAAGGAAATGCCCTGAAATGAAAATTCATGAGGCAGGTTTGAGTTCTGATACATGGTTGAGTGTAAATCATGGAATATAGTATTATAAATATAATGGCAGATTTTTGTGTTGAGCTATATAACCAGCAATTCCCCAACAGGCAGTGGGTATAGGGGCTAGATAATGTAATTAGACATGTAGATCAAGAAGTGAATAAAAAATACCCCAAGTATTTAGGAACCATGCAAATTCAGGGCTAGCTATATACAGTTTCAATTATTTGTACATTGGTTTCAGTGGTTTTATATTTGGGACAATTTGACTTCATTTTTTTAATGATTCTGAAGTAAACTTGCAATACCTGTGTTAGCTGAACTGTGACACAATCCAAAATGAGGATAAAAAAAGCAGAGTGGAGGATATACGAGGCTTGGGTACCCTGTGTCCCAATGAACATATACAAGAGCCAGTGCTTCGTGCCAAAAAATCAAAGGCCAACTGGAAATCCTCCTCAGCCAATAATAAATGGTTCAATCCAAGGGCAAGTGTCAGCTACCAGTGAAAGAAGGAAGGCAGAGAACTGTTCACTAGAAAAATGTGTGCTCTTCGAAACATGGTGAGGAACAGGTAGAGATAAAAGTGCAGGACCAAAGCTGCAGAGCCCTGCTGAAAACAGAAATAAGAACATCAGATGTTCTCAAATGCCCTTCAAATGAATTTCAACATTAGAACCTCATGGTTATTGCACATACCCTAAAGTTTTGTTTGAATATAAAACTTCCAAGGTGAAGTCCATATCTCATGCACTGCTTCAGTTTCTAAACGGTTCCTTGTTTATTACCTTTATACAGTTTTCTCACCAAACTTTCTTCTCCTTGTGGCTCAACCAGAAATGTTTTAGCTGCCTCCTTATTTAATTGTCCTTCTGTGGCTCATGCTACTTGCTTGGAAACATCTTAAGGATAAGTCATTCTCTCCCCACTGTTCTGATATTGCCTACGAAAATCTGCGTCCATGTTGCTGCTGAGCTGTCCCTAACTGCAAATACAGGAAATGCTTTTATATTCAAGGACTCCCTTGCAGGCTTCCCAGAAGAAGATATGCTCTGCTCTATTTGGATATAAGAAGGCATTAAAAAATGAGTTATTTTTATAAAATACTATTGGCTTTGGTAATACCAGCAAAATTCAAGATTATTAAAACTGTTAATTTCAGCATAAGACAAAATAGAGTGAAAGCTGCTTTCTCCTTAAGGTTATGATTTCATGTTTAGATGCACTGGTTTTTGCATAGTATACTGTGTTGTTCTTGTGTGTTCTTCAGCAAGCAGAATCTGGGGTTTCTGACAGAGTGTGGTAGTTTATATTTTAGGGCTTTGGTGAGGTTTGTTGTTCTCTAGGCCTTCCCTAACAACTTAGGGTCAAAAACTAAGGCAGTATTCCATCCTATTCCCTCACGTAATCAGGTGCCTATCAGATAGGTGAGGGGGAGGTCCCCTCTCCCTCGGGCTCAGCGTTCCCCCCGCTCACAGCCCTGTGACAGCAGCTCTCAGGGTTTGGGCCTCGCTGATCTCTGCGGGCTGAGGGCTGAGCCGGGAGCTCTGTGCGAGTCGGGTCAGAGGGGAGAGATTTGCTGTTCTTAAGGGACGTGGTGAGATTTCATTGTATTAGTTATTTTGTTCAGCTATTCCCTGAGTTCCGATCGTGTATTTCTGTTGTGTTTTTACCCCTTTTTGTCCTTTTTCCCCCTTCCCTTTTCCCATTGGGGTTTCCTTGGGGTCCCTACTCATACGTATATAGTGTTTAATTGTATATAATTATGTATGTATGTAGAAATACATTTTTACTGCAATTTTCCTCTGCTACCTATTTTTTCCTTTCTCTTTCTCCATTTTCAGGAGGGGGGAAAGGCTGTTTTGGGCTGCCCAGGGTTTAGCTGGGAGCCAACCCAAACTTTTACACAGAGTAATGACATCTTGATCTACACCAGTGAAATCTGAAAGATCTCCTCTAGCTTCACAAACTTTCAAGTGAAAGCATTTTGCCTGGTCGAAGTGAGATTAGGAGAATACAGATAGGTGAGCTGATTGTTACCAAGTGCGTAGAGCAGATGATTGCTGAAATAGCCATCTTTCTGATCTTTTACCACAGCGTGCTGGTGAAGCATATAAGGCTCTTGCCAGCTTAAACAACGTTTAGTGCACGCTTTCTGCTGACTCAGTCCTGCAGAAGTGTCACAGGCACAGGAAAAATGTTTTTTATATCTTTCACTAAGTGTGAAGCTCAGGTGACCTTTATTTTTCACCATAACTATATTGCCACCGCTTCCTTTTAGATTTTTATGTCAAGATGATTGCTATCTTTACTGAAAAAGATTGTTTTTATATAGAAAGTGCAAAGCTTCAAGGAGGTTGTCTACACCAGATTTTTTTTTTTAAATTCCAAGTTAATTGTCAAGTAATGTCAGGTACTCAGCATGTCCATAAAAACTAGTATGACACTGCACAGGTTTGCCCAGGGCTATGCATATTTAATGATATTACAGCTCTCTGTAACAGTAGTCTGAAATCAGCCATTTGCAGTAGCTGTGGGGAGCACTTTGGACAACTCATGTTGTGGGATTCTGGTCCTTAGTTTTGCCTTAACACCCCATACCTTTTTTCCTGTTTTTCATTGATAAGGACTGGACCCTTATTGTCATAAATCAGTGGACCATCTCTGTTCCAAGCCTGATTTCTGTTGAGTGGCAGGTAATTTGGAAGTCACTTTGCTGTAACAGGCCGGTAACTTAGTATCCGATGTTATGCAGAAGGTGAAAAAGCCCACAAAAAAGCATCTACATTCAGCCTTGATGAACAGTGCTCCTCACAGGAAAATCCCATGGTAACACCTATATGTGCTGACAGCTGAGTATCTCTTACAGCATGAACTCCTCTTTGCTGAGTGCAGGGGATTCAATACGCACCCAGTTCCTGGGTTTCTGGCACCAGAATGGCCATTCCTTGGATTTGTCTAGGTGGAGATTTATTTTTTCTCCTTCTTTTTCTTCATGAAAGGGCCTTTTTTCAAGGCTCTTTGTTCCCCTGTGGGAGAGAGAAAAATCAGTCACTTTAGATCATGTCTGTCATTTGCATCTGGGTCAAATAACATTAATAGAAGGAATCCTATTCTGATAACCAACAAACTAGAACAGTATCATCCAGCGACCCTCTTTCTCCAGATTTGCATCAGGAAATTAGATAAAACAAGATTATGGGCATCAGGCTGTAACAAACAAATGAGTGGTTATGAGATTTTATGACTACATATGTCCTGTGCCTCTGACCATGCTCCTCTTGCCTGTAGTACCTACTCTTTTGGCCTTGGGCTAGTCAATTGCTGGCTTGATGGGTTATAGAAGTTCACTGGGGAATGTCGTGTGAATTGGAGCAGATAGAATTGAAGAAGTGCGATTCTGATCCAGAAAGTTTTTCTTCCTACTTTGGCACTGGTGCACTGTTATTCTGTCCCACAAAAGCTTATGGTTCCCAAAAGGAATTGAAAAGTACGAGTCAGAAACAAAAAGTAGGGTTAGTGGGTGTAGCACATCTTATTCCACTATCCTGTGTCCTCCCTGTATTTATTTGTTCTTTTGTTTTGCTATTATTTTTGTTCTGCTATAAGCATTTGTTTATATTGGTCTTAAATATTTCTCCAAATACTCTGTTGAGATGAATTGTGCCTTAAAGAGTGTGAAGTTAGAATCCTGAACTTTGATAAGCAGACCTGCAGAAAGGTCAGGGACCTGGATTTGGTGAAGTCTTAAGCTTAAGGAATGAAAACTTAAGTTTAAGAAATGTTAAAGAAACGAGGAAAATGCCCAAGTTAAAGAAATGGAATCCTGAACGCTACTTCTCTTAATGCTTGTTTCTTAGAATGCAGCCTACTTACTTGCAAGGCACTGTCCACTTGCCAAATGAAACTTTTTGTTTCGTTACTTAGAAAGCTAAAAAAAAGGAAAAAAAAAACCACCCCACTTTTGATTTTCATTCTTTTTATTTTTTTTGTCTATCGCAGAAAATCAAGGAAGCATGCATTTCTTGGAACAGTTCCTGCATTTTCTCTCAGTGCTCAGTTGCCACAGCCCTGCCACCTGAAGGGCTGTTTGCTCAGCTAGTGCGTGCAGCACGTTAAGGAGCGCTAATTCACTAATGAGACAAAGGGTGACTGGCTACAGAATAGCCAAATCCTTCCCCAGTTTTCATGCTCATTATTATGTGAACTCTATCAAGACTGTAAGCTAGCATAGAATATTGACAGCATGAAATGTTGAGGAGCACGCCTGTGTTTTGGCAAATTAGATTTACTATCTCATCCTATCTAATAGACCATTTAGAGGTCTGCCCCTGAGACACATCTCTTTAGCTGAGCATCTACCATCTTCTTGTAATGTTTTTATCTTCAGTCTGAATGGCCACAGCTTTATGAATATGCTTCTTTGTAGTTTAATTTTCTTGTTGCTAGAAAAAACCCCTTCCGGATAGACAGTACTGTAGCTACTACAGTTGCTAAGAAAAGGCAAACAAGGAACTGCATTGAAATGTACTCCTGGACAAATTCATCACTTAATTTTTATATATACACATACACACTTTACACATATATATACACACACACTTAGATTTATAAACACACACACCAAAACACACTCTCCCAAATGGGCTGATGTGTACAGCATTGCAAAATAGATCTGCCATCATCCCTGACAGGCTGCTGGAAATGGAGTTGATTGAATATGACTCAGACCCTCAGTCTCATTGTCCAATTCATCAGTGAATGCACTGCAGGCTCATTGATTATATGTAAGACCAGCAGGAATGCTTGGCTTGCTTCATGGGGCTGCCTGTATTGAGCTATTATAAACACTCTCTTCTCTGCTGTGTGCATGTAAATAAGTTCAGGTCACTTAAAACTGACAACTTAGAATTTTTATGATTTAAAAAAAGAAAAAACAATATGCAGGGAGAGTTCTTTTCATGAAGAAGTTGATTTCAGCCAGAACTGAGTCCAAAGACTTAATTTCTTTTTTTAGAAAATCTTAAGAAAGACTTAAAAAAAAAAGGTTTATATGTTAATTAATATATTGAAATAAATTTGACTGATAGGTATTCTAGATGGAGTCACTTTTTTTTTTAATTATGAGTGTATTTGCATGTGGGGTAGAATTCAAACTAAAACTAAAAATTAGTAGAAGATTGTAAACGGAAATGGCTTTTCATGGGCAGCATGAAAAACATCTGAAAATGTTTTTCTTCTAATAATTACGCACATGCATATAAGTAAACCTCAGTTTCTCCACAGTGAACTGAAATGTTACCATCCTGTGCCCCTAGATGTGCCTGTTCTCCAGAAAACAAAATCACTTTTGACTAGAAGCAGTAGATGTCATTGCACTTTTCATTTCTGTGTCCTTGCCTCCCTGGAGAAGTTGATAGGAACGGTGAAATGGGCTTAGTCATGTTCCTTAGTCAGGGAAAGAACAGCAGAAACCCTTTGCTGGCTGCTGACAGTCCCATGGGCTCTATTTATTACTTCATTGTGTCATATGGCCCACCGGAAAAATATCCGGAAAAAAAGTACCGTTGTACAATGTCATCTTGCTACTTTCAGATGGGCACCTTTGGGGAAAACGGCACAACAGTCTGAAAAACTGAAGTGACTGTTGTTAGGGATTTGGTGGGTTGTGGGAATTTGTTTGGTTGTTTTGGTTTGATTTTTCTTTCTTTGTCTTTTGGGGTTTTTTTTAATTCAAGAGATTTTCCTGAGTGATAAGCTATTCCTTCTGTAGTCAGGCTGAATTTTAAAAGTTCTCTCCAGTCTTCTGGCCTGCATAAAAGATTACGAGAAATCTGTCAGTGGGGACAAGAGAGTATGTAATGAAATACTATCAACAAAACCCTTGTCATCTGCATCCCAGTTTGGGGAAAAGATGACAAAATGTCAAGGAACATCTTCTTTTTCAAATCCACATATATAAAATGTTATAATATTTGTTTGCTAAGCGGTGAAAAAATGGCAGAAAGCTCTTGCAATCATAATGTGACAGACAACCTTTAACGCTGGCATTTTTTTATCTGAGATGATTTATGGTGGATTTTTCTGTAGCCAAAATATTTTATCTACTTATGCTGCTTAGGAGCCAGAAGCCCCAGTGAGGAGGAGACCAGGGGTGTTACAAGGGCAACCTGAGTTTACCAAGTAGGTTACAAGCTTCTCGAAACACAGTGTGCTGTTGCTGTTTGCACTGATCTCATTAGTTTGTTTACATATCCGGATTTTGCTCACTCCCTGACCAACTCCCTGTACCTTATGTTTCCTGAGTATTCATTTCAGTGCTGCTTACACAGAGAGAACAAACAATCCAAGCAGCCAGTGGAGTTTGCAGGACCCCCTCTGCACGCCTAGCTCTTATGCTGCCAGGAATCAGGCTCTGGACAAGTGAACTGCCTTTCCACTTGTGTTTGTTTATAAAAGCCAAGTCATTAGTCCTGGGATACCCAGCCTTCTGCCTATCTTTGCTGCTGAAGGAGGCTTTATTTTTTCATGACTTTTAAACGGAATGTTCATGCTGACTGACAGGGCTCTTGTATGTTACCTTGCTAGCTTGGTAGCTCAGATATCATATTTAGGTGCTGGATCTTCAAGTTGTTGACCCCATGATTCTAATTGTAAGTTTGTAGTCTGAGTTTAACTGTACTAAAGGTGAGAAGGTTCTCACAAAAAGTAACCCTTTGTCCTCTTAGTCTTTTATTCTACCAGCAGGGGAAAAAAGAAAGTCAAACATCCGCTATGCTAAATATTCAACGGGTTAGACAAAGTCTGCTTTTATTAGAAAAAATCAGATCTCTGTTCATGATGTTGTGTGTATTTTGGCATACTCTTAATTTTTTACCCTATGTCACTATTCTGGATTTGTGCTTAGGTGATCCTTTTAGCAAGACCAAATGTTTTAGTGAAACCACATTGCAATTCTATAGGTTGGATTTTCATGTTGTGTATCCAAGAATTTGTGTTCTCTTAATGCACAGTACTCTAGACTATTGTTGTAGTACAAAGCAATGCAAATGAAATCAGCACCTGAACTGACAGGATTCCTACTTATATGTTTGCCCTTTTTTTTTTTTTAAATATTATTTTTTAGCTGCTGTTTGCCTGCATTTTGTGAATTCCTGTTATTCTGTTTAAATTTGATTAAGTATATAGAACTGGGTATTGAACTGCTTGAAAACTGGCAAACAGCAGAATTTAAATGCTGCATATTGACAATTCTGCACAGTGTTCATATTCCAGAACTTAAAATGTCAGAAATACCATTTTCTCTTATGCGAATTGGAAAGATGGGTGCATCTTTTAGAAGCTTTGGTAAACTTGAAAGAAACTCCTGAAGGTTCGTGCATTTAACAGCCATGAACCCAAATTTCAGACACTTTGGGATTCCCCTGTTAAATGAATGACATTAAAGCCACTGCCCCCAGTTGAGGAGAGCTGTGTTATTGAGTGTCTGGGCAATGGGGACACCTCTAGAGTGGCCCAGAGCAGAGTCTTCGGGAAGCGAGCTGTTGTCATGGCTTCAGATTCCTCCTCAATGCTCAGTTCACAATAGGAGAAGGATTAAGTGTTTCAAGGAAGGGCTTGAAACTGAGTTTGTGGTGAGATGGAGAAAGGGGGTTCAGAACAATCTGTGCTGGCCCCTTTCCAGTAGGGGATGTACATAACAGCAAATGATGTCACATAGTGGAGAATGGAGAAAAATTCTTTACACAGCAAAAAAAAATAGGGCAGTTGCTGAAAACCAGAGATAGGTGTTGTGAAAATGGACTATATATGTGTGTATATGCACATGCATGCATGTTGATAATATATTTCTGGCTTGCCAGTTTGCAGGAAAGTGGTAAGAGAAAATAATACCTTTACACAGTCAGTGACTGTGGCAGCAGTATCAAATGGGCAGAAATGGATGATTTGTGTTTAGCCTCTGCTTCCTTCAAGCTTTTCATTACAGAATTGAGCTTAGTGCAACAAAAATGTGATTCAGTTAAAAAACTGATGTTAAACAAAGCCAGATGTACTTAAGTAGCAAAATATCCAGAAGAAATTACTTAACATACAAGCTATGTGTGTATTAATGTAACTCCCTGATCCTCCCCCTACTCGATATCTCTCTCCTCTGCTCAAAGAAACCCAAAATCAAAACAAAGCAGAGAAGGAAAAAAAAAAAATCCCAAACCCATAAAACCTAAGACTTGCAGCCAATCCAATCACCGTAAGGCAATTTGCTAATGGTTTTGGCAGGAATGATCCTGTTGAGCTTGTCTTCCTGCCATGCTAGAAAGCTAGCATTCATCCATATCTGAAATGTTTTATTTCATCTAACAATATTTGAATATGTTTTCTCCTTTTTCCTGAAATATGAGGAATGGTCTTAATTTCACTGTTGTAGCAGAGAAAAAAAATTGCTTGTAAAGCAGTGTGCTATTTGTTGTTTAGAGAAACCTATTGTTACTTCAGGTCTTAAGAGTATAACTTGGAAGCAGTCTGGATTGTTTCCAAACCCTCAAAACATATTTCACATACCAGATCATATGTTTTTACTATGAAACTATATGAAACTTGATCAGAAGAATTTAATCAGAACAGTAAATATGAAAATGTCAGTGACACTAGCAGAGATAAGGGAAACTGCATTGCCATTCTGGATCTTTCTGCTGTAGAAAAGAAGAGAAATAGCAAAATTTACTGTAATTTTTACTGGCAGAGGTGTTTATACACAGGTGTGTCACAATTCTTGTTGCAAGGAATTGTTCAAATTACATTTGGGCAGTGGAGAATGTGACCTCTGTTGTAACTCATTAGGCTTGTAGAGAACTTCATGTACAGTTAATATCCGGAGCCTGATATGATGGCTCCCAGATGCTCAGAAGAGAAAGCCCCTCAGATGATGACACACAGGAAGAATGGAACACTAAAAAATGGTTTCGGGTTTGGATTCATTTTATTAAGAATTTAAACCTGCAATTTTTTCAGTTAATTTTATTACATGTTAGGGAAGATAGCTTGTTCCATGTGCCTATATATTTTAAGAGCATCCAACAACAATACTGGATTGTTGTTCAAGGGGGGAAGGGCTAGAATTCAAACCTATTCTTGCAAAGATAATTAGTCATAGTCTTCTGCTGACAGAAGTAAATATTTCTTTAGTACATAGCTATTCTGGTCATTTCAATGATTATTCTTACTTCTCATGCTCAATTTGCTCTGCTTAGGTTAATCAGAAGGGGGGAAAATTGCTAATTGTATCCCTGTTTTAAGGATATTTGTTTCAGTAGATTTTTTTCTAGTCCTGTTCCATCAGAGTCTACTGCTTGCTTTCATATTCTGTGTACTCATGTGGTAGGCATATATCTAATAGAAATAAAATTACTTGATTATAGTAACTTAGAGACCTTATTTTATTAAACTTGTTACAGAAAGTACTATCTGCGTGCAAAGAAGGTGATATGCGGAAACTGCTTTAATGCTGCATCAGAGGGGAGGACTATACTGATCCAGAAAAACACTGAAATAAGTACAGTTGTACCATTTGCTTAGTCTCTACTTGCTTTCTCTATGTCCTCCCCTCAGACTGCATTTCTCTCCAGTCTCCATGCTTTTCATGTACTTGTTCACTTGAGAAAAAGAAAACTTGATTATGGAAAACTGCTGGTGCTAGACTCCTGTTGGCAAAAATAATTAAATAAGCAAGTCCAAACTGTTCCTTCTAAATCCTCTGGGGGACTCTGTTGTTAGCAGCTGGGTTGTTGCTGGTATCATGTCCCTCTGTAAATACATTTAAACATACTAATTAAGAAGATAAAATTACAACATGACTGAGTGCACCAAGGTAAAGGGAGGAAGATTGCAAATATCAGAATGCATTATTTACACAAAAAATAAAACAAACAAACCAACAAAAAAGGTAGTGACTGAGTTAGATGATGTGATCCCTGCTGTGTCTCATTTCCTAAACCCAGGATATTTTGTCTGCTGTAACATCTGTTTTTTCTATTTTCTTTGCTCAATGCAGAGATCCTATATCTGCTTTTGATTTCTGACAAGTATTGCCAGGTATTTTTTAAATTTTCGCTTTAGTTATTGTTTAGAATCAGCAGTGTTGTTTTTTTTTTTTTATTTTTGTATGCCCTTGAATGAGGAAATACAAACCTCCAGTTTTAATTTTATAGTGTCTCCATGATATTTGACTTCCAAGTTTAATGTGAGGGAGGTCAGCTTCAAAGAGTTTAATAGTTTTATGACTTTATAGTTAGCATTGGAAAAAGAGTAGTAAAGGTGGTCAGCAGCTGGAGTTTGGGTAATTTTTTTACTTATTTGACAAAAAAGAGCAAAGGCTTTTGCTCACTTCTTCAATGAAGAACTAAAATATAATGTCATCATCACGGCTTGGCTTCACGAACGAAGATTTGGGAAGGGCTCTACCCACGCTTGCTGCAAACGCGCTGACAGCTAAAAAGGCCAGTGCGAGATAGGCAAGGCCGGTTGCAAAAAGGATGGTGCTGAACTCGACTGTCATCTCCGGGTCAGTCTTGAGTGACCAATGTCCTGAACCGCCTGCATGCAGGGTTGGGTCTGCGGCTTCCAGTGCACCTTCTCACCTGCCCTTTCATCCCTTGCCTGTTGCTACAGGGCTTTGCAAATGTGGGTGAGTCCTTTGAGCCTGCACAGTGAATTTTTCAGGTGAGGCACAGTGTGTGAGAAACTGGCCCCACCCTTTAGTCCTGTGGTTCATCTGCCAGGGCCTAGCAAGCTTCCACGGATACACCCTTGTCATGGGGGAGAAGTTTGCGTGCCCTGACGAGATTGTGAGCTATGCTGGCGGTGGTTATGCCTTTGGTAGGGTCTCCCATGCCAGTCAGGACTCAGCTGAAGGGTCAGACAAAGTGTGTCCATGGGCACGATGGGCTCGCTGGCCTCCTGGCAACCATCCTGGGAGAAGGACAACTCTAACCCCAAACCCGGGCAGATGGAGCTCACTTAGCCCTGTAAGGCCATCCATCTAAGAGAAGGATACTCTAACTAAACCTACATCCTGAGGACTTCGTTGCCACTGTCCAGAAATAAAAACAAGATGTACTTTCATTCCTATAACTTCAGTTTTTTATCTTGAAGATGCTATTACAGAGCTACAGTGCAAGTGCCATGTAGGTGGGAGTACAATGGGGGCAGTTTATCTTGTAAAGCCCTCTGCAAAATCCATAAACATCTCAGAAAGGTTATTTTGAATCAAGTTTCCTTCCACAGGACTCTGTGGAGCTCTACTTTTCCTCTCTTTTTCCACCTGTTAATTTCTGTTCTCAGTCTTATCCTTGTTTTCCAGCAGATTCTCTCCTTCTGCACTTTCCTTCCAGTTCTGGAGGGTTCACAATCACTGCTCACTTTTCCAAGAGATAGTATAAAAGATTAGTAAGCGTGAAAAGTGATAGCAGTACTGGAAAGGGGGAAGGGAGGTGTTATTGGGCCATTATCATGCGTATGATTAGCAGCGGGCATGTCAACCTACTGCTGTGACTTCAGGTTTGCAGTCCCACTTGATTTCTGAACGTGGATTACCTGAGCAGTTGCTTGAACAGAAGCCTTGCTTTAATAGCAGTGAGCTGTTTGAGGTGTGGATCTTATCACTGAAAAAGAAGAACCTGCAGTAAATTTTAAGACAGATGGGGAAATGATAGGAACGAAGCTTAGTTTTTGTTAGCTCTTCCTAATGAAATGCCTTTTTTTTTTTTTTCATGGTCTGTGAAGCACTGCAATACAAACAAAAGCTTTCCAGCAATGATGAGTTGGACTCAGTGATCCCTGTGTGGGTCTCCTACAATTTGATGTATTCTATGATTCTACAATGGCAGCACAAAGCTCAGTTAATATTGAAATGTCTGAGATCTCAGAGGTTATTTAGGATTACAAATTCCCATCCTATTTAATCTAAAATTATACGTTCTCCAAGGATCTGAAACATTGTCTATCCCAAACAATAGAGGCTACCTTTTTTCTGTTCTACAGCCTTCTGTTTCTTCTTTATTAGTACTAAAAGCAGTTAACTGCTGTTGGCTAGTCAGGGAGCAGGAGACTTGCTTTTTTGAGCTGTTTACAAATGTTCAGGAAAAAAAGCCCCAGCATTGTGGTCTCAGGTAGATGGGCCAAAATGTGTGGATGAGATAATGAGCAGTATGAACATAAATGACGTGCCATCAGTGGCACTGATTGCTTCGAGTGCTACAGTATGCAGGACTCGATAGGGTATTTGTAAAAGAGAAGAAAAATCTTCTTAGAAGTGGATACTTTACCTATTTTAAGTGTGTGCCGTGAATGATACAAAAGACGTTTTGATGTCACACACAAATGGTTCTTTTCAGGAGGGGTCTCAAATTGCTTCAAACTGTGGTTTATTTGTGCCTCTATTTGTTCTTCAGTTGAGGAGGTGTTTTTATTGTGATTGTCATCTGTAAGGGGTGGATTTCGCACTGAGTGACATCTGTAACTTGATCTAGCTATCTGCTAGTTTAGAGCATGATAATGCAATACAGTTTAAAACAAGCAAGATATCCTATTGATTTGGACCGTAAGAAATTACCCAGATGGACAGGATGAGCTGACATATTAGAAACTTGTTAGAGGTCAGACTTTAAAATCAATGTTAAAATTCTTAGCATCAAATCGAATAATCTGGGTTTGGGTTAGATCAAATTTGTTAACAAGAAGAGAAGTTAATTGGTTTTCCAAACTGAAATTTACTTCTTCCATGTAAGTGTTGGATGTGCTGGCTGTTAACTAAAACTTCTTGTAGTGATGTTCTCTTTACAGTCTCTTTACACTCTTTTCTGTTCTTTTAAGGTAAAAGAGCAGACAATTGATACGCTCGTCTCACTGTGTTTTCTAACTGACCTGATTTTAGTGGTTTTTAAGCACCGAAATTCACTGCCAAAGACCTGTTGTTGTGTTTTCTCTGTGGCAGAGGTAACATGCCTTTCTTTTCCATCCCCAGTCATTCTGGATTGTTGGTGTTTATATGTCCCTGTGTAGAGATGTATACAAACAGGAGGTGTGTGGTTCGAGAGGCTCCTCACGCCGTTGTGTGACTCCTGCCTTTCCTTCGCCCCCTCCCTGGCGCAGAGAACAGTCGCCGCTGCTTCCGCCCGTTGGGGCGGTGCCGAACCGCACGGCGGTGCCGGAGCTGCCCGCAGCACCCCCGGAGCCGCCCGCAGCACCCCCGCAGCCCCATGCGGGAATTTAAACCATGGCTCAGGTATGAAAGGCTGCTTTAGGAATGAAGGCCAGTGCAGCTCAGCGCTTTTCACCAGAAGAGCCAGAAAATAATAAGGAATGTGAGAAGTTTGACCCTCAGTAGTAAGAGGGAAAAGCTTTCCTGAAACGTCAGGTAGGTGACGCTGCCCCGCTGGAGCCCCAGGTGTTCCCTCAGAAAAGCAGCAGCAGAGACTGCAAAGAATTACCCCAGCCTACAGCAGGCATGTACAGTACTGCATTCTGAATGTCCTGTATCTAGAATCTTCCTCACTTAAAATCCCAGGTGGCTCCAGGAGGAGACCCTGGCACGGCTGGACTGAGGGGCTGTGGCAGACATGATGTGACCTGGCCTGTGGGCGGTGAGTGGTGGCCGGGCACGAGGAGCTGTGGGGATGAGGAGGGATCTCCCCAAGACTTTGAGGAAATAATTGTGGTTTAAGCTTGAACCCAAGTCCTGGGCCACACTGACACTGGCCATCATGTGTCATCTTCCGTGTGGCAATAACAAACAAGGTGTTCCCGCAGACATTGCTCTGAGGGAAACTGTGAGGGGAAACGCTTGGCGCGAAGTGTTTTTTTTGGTATGTGGTGATAGAATCGCACCTCTTATGTCTCTGATACCTTTTCAAACTCACATGTAGTCTTACAAAAGGACTTTTTTTTTTTTTTTTTTTTTTTCCCCCTGCTTTGCAGTATCTTGCAGGGTAACAGCAAAACCACTAGTATTTAGACTAGATATGCTGAGAGAATATGCTGAGAGATGTTGTAGATGGACCTGGAGAGTACTGAATGAATGCAGGCAAATACATTTTGGGACAGACGGAAAAGTGCAAGTTTCACTCATGACAAAGATCACTCTATTCAGAAGCTCTCCAGTAAATTAGCACAGATCTTATTTCTGCTGGATCCCAGGCCCTGAGCTCGAAGGGAGGCGTGAATGCACACGGGAGTACATGTTTTGCCATTTAGTCAACAGTGATTTTCAGAAAATTCTCTGTTTGCTCATTTAATATGCAGGTTTGGTCAGTGAACCCTGAAGGAACATAAATACAGAGTTTTGTGTGAAATGAAGTTTAGGGATGGAAGATTTTTTTTTTTAATGGTTCTTTATCATTTTCTTATTCATATGACAGCAAGCAACACTGCTTGTTTCAGAGTACAGATCAAATAAAGATAGAAGACTCATTTTAAAATGGTTATAAGGGAGTAGTATATGCAGTACTGAAGTACAAACACTATGCACTTGAGACATTTAAAATTGCTGATATTTTGCAGCTGATAGCAGCTGTACAACCAGGCCTATAGGCTTTCTCTGCCTTGTCACTGACAACTGTGATAAGATACCCTCAGGTTTGCTTCCTGAGATTTAATTCAAAGGACGGGAGTCCTGTTTACCTCTTTTGGTATCACAATTTCTTGCTTTATAAGGGCAGAAAGAATTAAGTAAGTTAGAGCTGTTTCTTCTTTTAGGCTGGATTTGAGTTCTCAGAAGGTACCATTATCCTTTAGGTGTAATAGACTTGCTTTACTATCTCTAAACTTTCTACACTATGTGACTGATAAAGAATTAAATCTTGCCTGGTGTAGGAAAGTAAATGTATACTTGCAATGACATTCAGATATGTTGAGGTCTTCTGTATTTCACTCTTTTAAGTTCCTTATTATATTGTGGCCTTATTCTAGTGTATTGTAAATCAACTAATCCTGGATCAAAGTGGATCAAATGATCATAAAAATGTTTATCACACATTTTCTGTTTCAAAGAAATTAATGAACACGTTTTGCACTTGCAAAATCTCCCTTGCAAAAGGGCTGTGTATAGCTCCCTGAGGCAGAAGGAAAGGGCAAGTAGCGCAGTAGGCAGGAACAGCATGGTGTGCCTGGAAAAAAATATATCTGACTTCTACTGCGGCTTGCTTCATGGGGCTCTGAAAGCTCAACTACCTTTTTCTTTTTTTTTTCTTTTTTTTTTTAGAAAAAAACGTCAAGACTTAGTTCAGTGAAAAGAAACTAGATTTTCTCTACTAGAAATGGAAAAAATATGTTAGGGGAAATAAGAAGTAGTAGCACAGGGATGATTGAGCATAGCAGTAGGCAGCTTTCATTTATCCCAGTACCCAGACCTGAATGCAATGACAGATAATGTATTCTTGAGGGATCAGGCTCCCAAGAAGCAGGTTGGAATGTTCTCATACTTTTCTGAAAGAGGTAGAAGAAAAAAAAAAAAAGAAAAAGCATTATTCTCCTGAGATGTATCTCAGTGAATTTGTCATGTCTGCACCATGTTTTATGTTATAATCTTTTCACTTGAAATGAGACTGTAATTTAGCATGAAAATATCCTCCTATGTTTATGAAGAATTCTTTGAGACCTTCCAGTGATGTAACGCATATATAAATTAGTATGAAAATCTAATCGTGTTTTGGCAAGGCCTTTAAAGTTGCTATTCAGTGAGTAACAAAATCAAAGTTATGCGTAAAGTTTCAAATAAAGTTAAATGCCTATCTCTGAACAACAGGGGAGAATATTCACTCATCTGTAGATCTGTTTTTGCATTTTTGTATCGTGTACACAGAAACCAGGCAATTTTCTCAATTACAAATTTGAGCTGACTTTTTATTTCCAGTATATATAAATTTCTAATGAATAAGAACATAGGGATTTTTTAATAAGTTGTTGTAGTAGGGAAGACACAAAATATTGACTTCAGAGTTTTACACAAGCCTATCAGAGTAGCTTGTGAAAATTCTGCTTTCAAGTAAATATTTCTCTCCTTGCAAAACAAACTGGAGGGAAGTGGCTATAGACTGTTTTCTTTCTGAACCCTGAGTGACCTGAGGATCTAATGAATCAGTTGGAGGGGACCAAAACACATCAATTGTCTAGAAATACGCAGTGTTTACAAGTGAATTAACGCTGAGAAATACCTATCCACAGTGACCCAGCATAAAATCTTTCTTGCACTTTGCAGCAGTCAGAAGATAAATCACTAAGTCAGAATTCTACTGCTGTGGCTAATAACTTCTAAAGTACAAGACAACTTTATTATTCACGTAAATTCAAATTCTTCTAATCTAGAGAATCCAAATATTTTTTGTTTCTTTTTAATCAGTAGCATTTAGCTTGGATGTGACTATCCTATAAAGTCCTTTGTATCTCTATGGCACTTCAGAATCTGTCTGACCAGGATCAAAGATGCCTCTGAGTTTCCAGTATACTTGTAAATTTTGTTGAGTTTATGTTTCAGTTGAATTTGGGCTTCATGTGGCACCATAACTTTGACTTGTTAACAGTGGCGCAAATGCCGTAATAGCAGGACTTCCTAATTTTTATATAAATTAATGTGATAATAATGTTTAGATGACTCTCTTTAGTCCTTGCGTTGTCTGTCTTCTCTCAGCCTTCTGTACTGAATGATTTTTATCTGATGTCTGTATACCATAGTTATTTCTGTCTCGTATGAAAACTGTGATATGAAAGAGTGATGTTATTTGCTATTAATTTCATATTGTGTAAAGCAGTCCTGCAGAATACTAACTTGAACCAAATAGCTGAAATGGATAAAGTCAGCTAGGGACATGTTTGATCTGCACCTGAACCCAGACATTTATTTCTCAGGCACTTACCAAACAGTACAGAGCAGGTACCACGAAGCTTGGTTAAACAAACACACAACTGAGGCACCCGACAACCCCTGTAGATCCTGACTGCTCACAGAAATTGTTTAAGCAAATACATGCACCCTGCTTGGTGAATAGGTATAGGTATAACTTGCAATTACTTCAGGATGAAAGAAAGGCTTCTTTGAACAAATGCACGCGATTGCCAGCTTGTCATCTGGAGGGAGTTCAGGCTCGTGTTTGCTTTAGTGCTAACGTGTAAATCCATGAAGTTTGATGCAGTTGTGGTTCTTTACTGAAGCATCCTGGGAAGGCCTTGATCTCACTAGT
Source organism: Grallaria varia (assembly GCA_013396735.1). Classification (NCBI taxonomy): domain Eukaryota; kingdom Metazoa; phylum Chordata; class Aves; order Passeriformes; family Formicariidae; genus Grallaria; species Grallaria varia. The sequence continues at coordinate 202,589 of VWZG01000869.1, forward strand.
CTGAGCAATATTAGGGTTCTCTAAAGAGTGCAGGGCGGCTAAGATAAAACAGGAATAAGTCCTTAAAAGGAGCTTGTACTGGGTGGAGAATTTGGTAAGATAGCTGTGAAATAAAATAATTAAAAGAAATTCTTTTATTCATTGAAGGTAATTTTTCAAAGGGGTTTTGTAAAATGCAAACTTACAGCTGTGTAAAACATTTTCTCATTCATGTAGACATAAACAGAACTTGTGAAAAAACCAGCTTCTTGAAAACTCTGTGTTCAGTGAAGTCTTAATTACACTGAAATCTTAAAACAATGTTAAAAGTTGTTTGGTTTCTTCTTGAAAATAACCTTCAGCCATTCAACCATCTCAGCTTGTTCAAATATCTCAATTGTTTCAATTCTCCACTCCAGGCAGTATCTCGTGATGGCAGGAAAAATCGGCCAGAAAGCCAGTAGAACTTAAAGGGAAAAATTAATATCATGGGCTGTGTGAGTATGAAGAAGCATGACAAGAGAGAGGAGGGAAAAAAAGTAAAATACGTGGAGAATGAATGGAAAGTGTGGAGAGAAAGGAAAGTGGCAGAAGTGTGTGATGAGAATATATGCTAGAGTTGACTGTCCATCATTCCACCACAGATGTTCTGTCTGAAGAAGTAGAAAGCAGAACTTCATATTTTGAAGAGATAATCTTCTACGTGTCTTCCTTTTCATGAGGCCATCCTTGATAATTTAGTAAAGGATAAATGATGTAATTTTACATCTACTATAGCAGAGGATTCCCTGGTTTTGTAACAGTTTTTCAAAGCATATCAGAGCTGCTCTTGTATCTAACCCAACCCTTGTATCTGGGTTCCATTGTTGCTCTTACCTTTGTGGATTACTTTAATTTTTTTTTTGCCCCCTCATGTCTTGTACATATTGATGTAGCTGTGGGATAAAAGCATGCATAAAGGAAAACAATTCAATTTTATTAAAAGCAAGGAAAAGGGAGTAGAGGGACCACAGACAGATGCTTCCAAGACAGAATGGGAAATTATTTTTTCTAAGATTTACAGCTGGACTTCATATAAAATGGGTTCCTCTGTGTCACTGGTGAACATGAGTGAATGTGCAGACATATAGACACTACTAAGTTTTTCCTTCATTATCTGCGTACTGTTACACAGCCCTGTGATAAGAAAAGTTATAGATTTGAGGGGAAGTAACTTCTTTCCCTTTCCCTTTTACATGTATTTTGGAAAGGATGTTTATCAGTAATTGTGTTGATAAAAATGTGTTTGAAGAGAGATGAAGAACGTGCCTTATCTTCTGTTTAATTGGTTTAAAAATTAGGGTAAATAGTCTCTGAAGAATAGTCAAGTCCTTTCCTTTACATCTGATGCTGGAAATTGAGAACTCAAGATGAATTTTTTCCCAATAGTTTTGAATAGAATAGGCATCTCTCTGTGAAAGCTGAAGATTCTGCATCTTTCCTGGCCTTTTAGCCCCTTATACTTAGTGTCTTCACTCTGACATTGAAAACCTCACCATCATTCTACTTACTGTAACATGATCTAGCGTGTCTGTGTGTATGTATAGGATATTCTCCTGATTCTTTGGGTATGTTTCATTTTTTTAAACCTTTTTTTCCCAAGTTCTGGGAATATAACCTCTAACATTCAAGCCTGGAAAACAGAAAAGAAGAAAAAACCCCAAAAGTATGTCTGTGCAGTTTTTTGAAAGGGAGATGAATGTTTACCTTGCCAGGTAACTGTACTGGAGATGCTCTGAGATTGAGCCAATGCTCTCTGCCTCCCGGCAGTTGTAGTTTCCACATCCAAGTTGTTTTATGGCCAGCTATCTTGATACTGAAACTGTGAATATGTGATTATACTCGTTTCATCCCTTGAGAATTTTTTGTGGCACTGTCCTGTATATGCAAAAGGTAGTGTTTCGAGCAGTTCCTTCCCTCTCTGCCAAAATGCTTGTCCAGGTAAATACAGGACATCTGGATTAGTCATGAGAAAGCAGTAAAATATTTTTTCTAAAAGCAAAATGGTGTTTAATTTGTGGTTAGTTCTCTGTGCATAAAGCCAGTTTGCTCAATGGCTTCAGTTCAAAAGCCTGGCAGGAATTTAGCCCTGGTTTATGTGATTGGTCTTCTCTAATAACTTTCAGATAAAGTTGCTGATAAGGATAACTGTTAATCACTCTTTCTTTGACATTAATGTAAACCTACTATCTAGCTAAGTGAAGAACAAAAACAGTATAGTGTTCATTTCAAGTCAGTGGTTGCTTTCTGGAAGCAACTTTGTTTGACCCCTTTTCGCTATCAATGTTGTCCTATGCAACATTAGATATTGCATCACTGTATTTTTCTAAACATCTAGATTGATGATCTCCTGGCTTCTTGAATTAAACTCTATATATTGACATCTCATAGTCTTTCTTGCCTCTTTATCTGACAGTAAACCATGAAAGTGGAGGGGTATAGAGAGAGGCATGAGCACTTGCACTAATATGAAGAACATCTCCAAAATCAAACAAATTCCATTAAATCAGTGTGAGTCCACTGGTGAGAATGTGAAGATAACAGTTTGAAACAATTACTTGCTTCATAAGACAGTATGCCTGCTCCTTTTCCACATTAAGGGCACAGTGTTGGCTTGTGTTCAGCTTGGTGTTCACCAGGACCACCTCCTAGGTCTGCAAAGCTCCTTTCCATGTGGGTGTCCCCCAGCATCTTCTGGTGCCTGGGGTTGTTGGTGCTCAGGTGCAGGACTTTGCCCTTGCCCTTGTTGAACATTGTGAGGTTCCTGTCAGCCCATTTCTCCAGCCTGTCCAGGTCCTTCTGGGTGGCATTATGACCTCCTGGTGTTATCAGCTACTCTTTCTCATTTCTGTTATCTGAAAAGTTGCTGAGTATAAGCAGTCTTGTCCCACTCTTTCTGTTTTCTCCTATCCTTGCATTTTTTTTTCAAGTCAAATTGGCAAATTTTCAGGAAGTGTCTGTCTTTTCTTTCACTTGTTTGCAAAATAGCCTGATGCAATGCATTGCTGGCCTATAGCAGGACAACATACCAATGCAAATAATTTATATAGGAGGTAAGTTGCTTGAGCTTGTCTTGAGCAAGACAAAAGTATGTGGTAGGTCTATGCTGAACTCTATACTCCCCTTTTAACCTTCTGAAACACATATTAAACATGAATTACTCAGAAAAGAAAAAGTTATAAAAGCATAAAATTTTGATCATGTGTTTTAGTAGTAGAGTATACCTGCAAGGTGGCAGGAAGTTAAGGTGTGAAACTGTGAAACAGCTGGCACACTTTTTTTTCCTGAGAGCTATAACAAAAATGAACTAACAGAAACACAAAAAAACCCATGAAGCCAAACACCCCGAACTCCAAAAATAAGCAAAAGAAATGTCTGAGAAATTGTCTGTGATCTCCTAGTTTTCTAAGTCGAATGAATCTTTTTAGAATATAATGCTGATAAAGAATGATTTAAAATTTTAAGGTTATTTTAAGTTTCTATTATCAATATTTTCATAGAAATTTGACTAAACATGAAGTTCTTTTGTCTTTATTACTGATTGAAAATAATTAGCCTATTTTTCTTAGATGATATTAGTTTGCCTTTCTGAGAGCTAAACAATATATTCCTAACTAGTAAAATAATGCTGTTACTTAGATCTAGACTGGTTTCGTGACTGTGATAAGGATATTTTGGACAAGCAAAATATTTAATTGAAATGTAATGGCAAATGATAATTTCTAGCTAAATTTCTGGCAGTATTTTTTTGGATATTCTAGTTGAAAGAAGCCCTCTTGAACTTTGCAGTCAGCCATCACTTGAGCCTTACGTTTGATGAAAATGCAATCTTCCTCCAGACATTAAAATTCTGTGTATTCAGTATGTAATTGATGCTGAAGTTCTCCAAGCTGGGCTTTTACTTACAATGTTGAGGCATTTTGATGAGAATTAATGTGCTTGTCACACCTACACTGAAGTTGTTAAAATTATTCTTGTTTGAAAAGTTCATGGAAGAGCTTTGTAGAAATGTAGAGTATGATTTTCAAATGTGACAGCCACAATCATTATACCTTTCTTTAAATCTACAGGGGTAATACCAAAGAGGAACAGAACTGTGGAAATGGCACCATGGCTATTGAGTGCATTGAGTTTAGACCCACTGAATCCTCGTCACTTTGGCTGACAAGGCAGAAGGACAGCAGCTCTCAATAAAATGCTCCCGGTGATGGAACACTGTATTGTGAAAACCAGCAAATATGAAAATCATTCTTTCAAGAACTCAGCAGAAGGTACGATTTTTCTCTTCTATGGCAAGTTTTTCCTTTCCTGAACACAGTATGGTACACTGTTAGTGCTGTTGCTAATTGCCTGTCTGAGCAGGAACTCTTAGAAAATAGGAGGAAAGGAAAAAACCAAAGTTCAAATAGGTTTTCTTAAAAAAACCTGTAATCTGTTGTGGGACCGGAGCTCATCTGAGTTCTTCAGAAGACTAACATAAAGCTGGTAGCATTTCTGGAAATGCTAGCATTCTTTTTATGTTTATTTTCCCCTCTTTTTGACCACAGTTCTTTCAAATACATTTTCTGTTAGAATGGCTGTTTCTCCTCGGCATGATTTCAGTTCCCAGTAGTTTACTGTGTGATCTCATAGCTATAGCTGAGTAAGCTTTCAAAACGTTACTTTGCCTTTAACTTCAGATTCCGTCTTTCAAAAGTTCCATTAAGTTCTAATGTAGAAGAAGAAAAACACATGGGGAGGAGGAATAAGTAAAAGTCTGTGAAAACACTGTTGGAAGTTCCAGAAGGGAGCTGACAAGCTCCTAATTTTTATTGCTAGCACATAGAGCATGTTTTTGAAGAGAATATAAATAATCAGATATTGTGCATAGGATTCAGTGAGTTGTAGAAAAGATGGCATTCTACCATGCACTGCAGACTGTGTGGCATGTGAAGTCCTCTGTGGCTGGATGGGAAACTGAGCCAATATGCTTGGTGGCTGTGAACCTGCTGAGGAGCAGGCATTGTAGCCTTCGAGAGACGGTTGCTTCTTGGGGACAACAGCTGTCTCTCAAGGCCAGTAGGTATTCATGATATTTAATAAGACTAATAATGCTCCTTTTTCTCTCTAAACCATTGATAAATGGCATTTCTTTGAAAAATTGTCATAAAGCATGCTGCTGTTATTGCTTGCAGTGCTAGTAAATATTAAGCAGAACATCAGTGATTGAATTCAAGCACGCTGGATTAAAAACAAGAGTGTTTAGGAGAGTTATTTTTAGCCTGTGTAATTGTATTAATTGAATTTTCCACCTGGTCCCAGAGCAGTTGTATCTGTAGGAATAGAAGTCAGTGATCAAAGTAACTTTGGAAGGAGGGGAGCTTCTTAAACTGGATTAATATACTGTGAAACTTTACAGCTTCATTGCCTATAAGAGTAGTTCATGTTCATTTGCTTTGACATAGTGATGCTGGCAGTGGAAATGTTTCCAGTGTTGGATCTTTAGTTCCATAATTTTGTGTTTTCCCATGTTAAAGGCTACTGTTCTTATAGACTCTCATTAAGAATTATTCTGCCAGTCTGTTCTGTATAACCATTTCTAGTTTGACTTGACGCTTTGGATTCCTGGAAAAGTAAGTACAATATGTCCTGAGAATGAAGAGAGATTTTCCTGCTTCCACCAATTTTTCCCTCTGAGGCCATAGTGGCAGGCTACCTATTTTCATTCGCATCTCTTGATCACAGGGGTCATCACCAGCTGCAGAGATAATTCACAGATTTAGAAAACATAAGTGGCGTCCAGCTAGAGATCGGAAATTGTATTTTTTTACCTACTCATAATATTATTCTCTGCTTCAAACATAGCAAGTTACAGTAGTGTGGATGCTCAGTGCCTCACAGAAGGCAGCTTTCCTTCCATCTTCACAGATTTTTATGGACATACTAAGTCTTAATGGCAGTTCTTCTGGAAAAAAGTGTATCTCTGCTTGAAATATATTTTAAAGTTATGTAACAAAACGGTAGATAAGACAAAAGTATGAACCTCTATTGTAAATTATAAGACATGGAATTGGGAACTAGAGACAGAAATTATTTGACTCTGACATGGCTCTGTTGTGGAGTACTGGGCAAATCACCTAGCTCTCTACATAGAATAGAGACTTAAATTTATAGGTAAAGACTTTTCTGAATCTATTAAATAATCCCTTTTTGCCTCTGTTTGCCTTGTTGTGAAATGGAAATAGTAGTGTTCCTTTTGCTCATCAGATAATTGGAATACTCTTGTGATAGGTTGCATAAAAATGTCTATGTGCACTCCTTAAAATGAAAAGGACTCCTTTTGGAAATAGAGTAGCAAAGTCAGTGTCTCTATCCACCTTAAATTTCATGCCAGGTCCTTTCTGGGTTTTGGGTTGCTTTTTTTTCCCTTCCACACAACACCCCGCCCCTTTCAGGGGCTCACTGGTGCAATGAATGGTGCTTTCTAGGGAATGCAGCTGTTCAGCCCCAGAATTAATATGCAAATGCTCCTCTCTTATTGAAGCAGGGGAGGAAGACAGAACATAGCTGTATTTTCTCTAATCAACATAGTCTCTTTTTCTTCTGGAAGTACAACAAAGCTGACTGTCAGCCACATAAATAATGGAATATTTATTTTTGCAGCAATAAACACTTCCATAAGCATACATTTCTTGAAAGCTTTTACTGACCAACCCAAACAATATTTTAGTTGAATGAAAATATATATATTTGGAACTATTCACACGCAAATCTTTTATGCTTTTTCAGTAAAATAAATAGAACAAATTCAATGCATTGGCAGAATGGTAACTTCAGCTGGAGAACTGCAGTACAGAACTGCAAAAGTGACTACCACTGGATTTTTTCAAAATGCAAATTCATATCTCAGAACCATCCCAGTTGTAAAACTCCCATTCTGCCCTCAGCTTCACAGGTAAGGTATCCCAGACTCAAGTCTGATTTGTATGCCTGATTCTCCACAGGACAAAGTGAGTGAAAATGCTACCCAGTAGGAATAATGAGATTTTATAGTTTGTTCAGCACAAATATAATTTGACAAAGAGTGAGGTGGTAAAAAATTGGACCTGCTGTCATTAATTCAACCATATAAATAGAAAACATTTCAGGACTTCAGAGACCAAAGGTCACCAAGTGAACTATGCAGAGAGGATCAGTGATTCTCCAGAGGTTTAGTACAGCAGAAGAAATGGCACAAGTTGTTGTTTTGAAGATTGCTTTTGATATGGAACAATATGCACTGAGATTGAAAAATATGTATTGTGAAACTAGTTTGTGACAGGGCTTGCATGCCTTTTTACTGATGCTTAATTTAGTTTCTTCCCTTTTAGCCTAGCAGACACATCTCTATCTTTGACTACAATTTCCTTGGACAGTTTGAGGCAACAGTAAAATAAAACTTGAGTGAAGAACACAGGGCAGGGTTAAAGCTAAAAGCAAGATCCTAAAGTCAAAACCAAGAACATGAAATCAATAAAGCAAGCTATTGGAAAACAATGTAAGGATTGAGGCTGGAATTGCCAGGTGGGCTGACCTAAGCCAACTTAGTCAATATCTTGGCTGCTGACTTGGAAATAAACAGAACTATTTGTATGTGAAGAATAAAAATGTGACAATGGAACCTTAACTGCTAAGATATAATTAAGCCAAGTAACCTCTGCATTGAAACAGTGTAAACTGGCCAAGTCCTAAATGGCCGAATGCATTAGTGAATGTGATCTATAAGCTGTGTTTGGAACTTGTTGTCATATTGAAGGACAAAATCAGTCCTACAACAGAAAAAACACCTCTCAGCTGAAGGGGTAAAAACATGTGATATGTCAATCAGCAAGTATGCTGTGAATGGCATAAATCAGATTACATTAATTGTAGCAGAAATATTTTTTTAGGCTAAAATTTCCTGTCTTTAATTATGTCCTTTTAGAAGGCTTTTTGCCACCTTCTAGACACTGGTGACACATTGAAGAGGTTTTGATTCACTTTTTTTATCCAAAAGCCACGCTTACAAGATGTGACACTTGTGCCTACTGCTGTCAGGTTTATGGGATATCTGGTTACCTTTAGGTCCTTGTTAAATATTTGCTGTTAACTTCAGGTTTGTTGGCAGATTAATTACATTCTTCTGTAAATACATGGTATTCTGTCTTATTTATACTCCTTGAAAAGTTCTAATTGCAGTTTGGTACTGGTCATTGGAGTAGGGAAAACATACAAAAAATGTCTGATGTTATTATCTTTCATAGTGCAGAGGGCTCTTAAAAAACCCCAAACAACGAACTCTTAAATTTTTGTGACTCACTTAAAGTAGTATTTTCTTGAGAAGCAGACCCAGCTATAAGTGGGAAATCTGTCCACATATTCAGTGATTGGAGTTCCTTATCTTTTTTTTTTTTAGGCACTAAATTAAGTGGCTTTGCAAAACCTCAGTTATCTGAAAAACCAGTAGCCAGTCAAAATCTTTCTCCAAACAGTTCCCACCAGGTAGTCTCAGGTGCAATCACTAATTTGTCTTCTGAAATGATAAAACTGCTCCTTTTTAAATTGGATGACTTTTATATATTTCATCAAGTTGGATGTCTCTAACTTACATGAACATTGGTGATAGGGAGTTTGATAAGTCTCTACCAGTTAAATCTTTCATGATACAGACATACCACTTATAATACTATTTGATGTGTTAGATGAAGGTTAGTGAAGTCCTTGGGAGAAATCTTTCTCAGGGTCTTGTCTCACTCTCTCACTCTCCTGCCTGTTCCCAGACAGCTAGTTTCCTGTGCACATAGCTGGGCACCTGATGAACCCAAAACAAATAATGGTCATCTTTTTCTTTCTTTTTTCCTTTTTTCCCCCTTTCTCCCTTTTTTTCCTTTTTCCCTTTTCCCCTATTTTCCTTTCCCTTTCCCCCCATTTTTTTTGTCAGGAAGAAAGGGGGTGTGTATGAAATACTGGGGAGAAAGAGGAGCACTGGTAGTCAGGACAAGATTGTGTCCAGTCCTTCCCTCTTTTCTGCCTTTTCTGGAGTGAAGATCTTGTTCCTGGGTTGGGACAGATCATGCTAGGTGATACCAAGCTAGTCCAGTGTGGAGGATGCTGTGCTGCTCTCTAAATGGATTGGTATTGCTGAGTACTTGTATGTTTAGAAACACAGTGCTGCGGAGGATTTTCTGGGTGCCTGCAGGTTTAATATTCTTAAACTTCTGCTTTTATGGTGCTTCAAGGTGTTTGATCATCTTTTGAAGAAATTGTGACCAGGGTGAATTCTGCATTTACCTACTTTCTGTTAATCTAAATGAAAATAATTTTGAACATGATGGTAAAATGGACTCAGAACCCAGTTTTGTTGGTTTTTTATTTCCTATAGCATGCTAAGCATGTGTTCTTGATAAATGTTTCCCATCCTTCCAAGCCCTTTATTTTCAGATATTTTACTATTATATTCTGAATGAAAACCATTAGAATTCTAGTTGAATGTTGAAACTATACAGTTTTAGTTAGTAGGAGTTTTAGCTAACATATCCTGTGTTTAATTAATCGTTGAGGTCTAGATATGATATGACTGAGAGGGATTGTCTTTCCTGAAGGCAGAAATCATCTTCCATACTGGTTAATTCTACAGTTTCAAATCCTTCTCATGTCAGTGATAGGTTGTTATTACCATTTGCAATATCTGTAACAGATGGTAGTAAATAAATACCAAATTTATTTTTCACCAAAACCTTGTATTGAATTTAGTCTTCAGCAATCTCAAAAGGAAATACAGTTTGTCTTTGCTAACTTCTGCTTCCTTAACAAGCTGTCAGTCTCTTTGTTTTCTGGGTTCACTCTGAATAAATAACAGAATATCAAAATACCATCAGATTCTCATCTTCACCACAGCTCTCTTACCTCTAGCTTTTGTGTTGTCTTTGTGACGATGGAAATTCTGTATTTATTCACAAATGTGGAAGTTCTGACAAGTATCTGAACTTGGATTCCTGAACCTCTAAATAAATCTTCATCACTGAAAAGAACTGTCAGAGTTTTCTCATCAGGCAACATAGTTCCTGCCACTCTGGTTATTTTCATATATCTTTCATTGTCATATCTTGGTGCCTCTTACATTGAGGTGAATTGGTCTTGTCAACATCTATGTCATATGGTGAGGGTTTCTCATCTGTGTTTGCCAGATATACAATTGGAGGAACAGTTTTTCTTGGCGTTTTGCAGTCCAAAGTTTTCAAGAGAAAAACCATGAACTTCTAACTTCTAGCTGGAAGTTGATTGTTAGAAGTCTAGAAAACGTGTTACTGTGGGCTCTGGAAATGACTGCCTGATATTGATGGACTTCTTCATATTAGTGCTATTCTCTCACAGAATCCAAGCTTTTTGTACCCACTCAGAAAAGAGGTAACATTTGTCTGTCCCTGACAGACACATGATACTGCAGTGATTTTCTGCTGTACAAAGTGTTTTGTGGTGGGTATTACCTTACAGTACCAACATTTGACTGTGCTGAACATCCTTTCCCAAGCCCTGTTTGCAAGTTCTGGATGCCCTTTGTTATTTGTCCTGCCTACTGCTTATCGTAGTTTGTATGGGGTTTTATGCAGAAGTGTTCTGGGACAGCTTTTTGTATATGCACATATATGCATGTAGGTACACAAATATCTATAAATGTACACATGTATGGGCTCGCATACATTGATTAACGATGGCTGAGATACATCATTCAGGGTTACTTCCTTTGCCTATTGTATTCTTAGTAAAGCAGAATCCCTGTGAAAAGAGTTTGTTCTGAGAAACTTCTATAAGAAAGGAAGTCATATCTTAGGATATACATACAGAAATACAAAAAGCAACGCCTAGTTACTGGAACATTATATGTACTGAACAGCAAAAAGAACTTTCAGTTCTTTGCAAAACTTGTATTTGAATGGAAAATACACAGCCCTGTTGCCTATAGTACAGGGACTATATAGTCAAAGTAATAATTAGTCTGCCAGTAAACTATTCTGGTTCACTCACAATTGCTACAAAAGTCTGACTGCACAGACAGTCGGTGGAATAGAGCAGAAATAATTACCCTGGAAATGGTGCTGTGCAGTAAGAAGTTAATGTCAATGATAAATAAGGTCCAAACAAAGAATGTTCAAACTTGTTTTCAAGAACCTCTTGAGCTCTGATTCCCTGGGAATGCAATGATCTTTCATGGCAGAAACCAAGACAGCTGCACTCCAAATGCCAGCAGAAAGCAGTGGAAATTGAGGTGCTATCATTCTTGTGCATTAGAAATGCAGAGAGTCTGAAGAAAACTAGGAATGGAACTTTTTGGGGCAGTTTCACTGCAAGGTGAATCTGCTCTGTCCTTACCCTCTCTGGAGCTTCCATCCATGATAAACTAGATGGGATGGCTTTCAATTCTGCAAGGGGTGGCTTTCAATTCTGCAAGCATAGCCAACCAAGTCAGCTTGTGTTTAAATTATTTATGCCAAGAGCTGAATGTGAGATTTCATGAGCAATACGTTCTCTTTAATAAAACCTGGGTTTGGGAAAGACCTTTGACTAAGTCAAATGGGATTTTTTGAGTGTGTGCTGTTATAAATTGAGTCTGAGCGGGGACAAAGGAGGATGGGAAGTAAAAAATAAAGCAGGTTAAAAAGGACATTGAAAAGCCTGTTTTATGTAGTTTGACAAACCCAGGGGCACTGGGCGGATGATGGGAATTTGAGTGATATGATTACATTTTCCATATAGAAGCCATTTTAAAGAGTTCTTAATATATTGGTATTTAGAGATTAAACAATGGATTGTTACTCTTTTAGAGATATTTTTTAAAAAAGCCCAGTAGGTACTGGAGAGTAGTGTATTTATTATGTCATCCCTTTCTTAATGTAATGTTCAGATATTTAGAGAACTGTCCTTAAAATCTAATAAAAATTTAATATAAGCCCCACATCAAATACAGTGTAAATTGAGAGCTAAGGTTGTTTAATGTTTCCTGTTAAAGTAGTCAATAACAAGATAAAGTTCATGGGACAGCAGCTCCAGTTGGTTTTGTTTGAAATATTTTGCAATGCTGGATAAGGCTTAATGGTGCACCTGCATAGAGAAAGATTCCTTTTTATTCTACACAACCCAGGTGATCAGAGCTGATGTGGAAAAAGAGAGGAGGAGAGCAGTTAACATGGACCTCTAGGTAGAATTGCCTCTCCTGTCCTTGGTGTCCGTGGCTAACATAATTGACTTAGCTATTTCTTAGACAAGCTTGTACACACACTAATGTGCCTAAGACATCCCCTTGAATACCTTCATCTTAGTCACACATGCATAACTGTAAAAAAGACCTCAACCAGAAAATGTTCTTATATTAACTGTCGCCNCTTGCTTATCTGGAAGCACAAATGCTCTGATACTTCTTTTTAGGCCCCTAGTTTCTAGTTACAGAAATCACTCCAAGGGACGTGAATTTTTTTGCAGCATCAATAGCCAGCGATCTTGTAGAATAATATCTTGGGGGAAAAATGGTTATCTGCTATTTTTGGTTTAAATTAGCAGTTTTATAAATAATATAGAAACTTCTCTTCAACCCAAGTAGTCTGTTTGGCTCAAGAAAAATTAACTGTTTTAGCAGAAACTTAGAAAACATAATTTTTCAGGTGGTTTGTCCTGTCCATGTCACAGATATGACTCAATTAAAGGTGGTTCTTTAGGGCACACTGTACATCTGTGGGCAAATGGAATTAGAAGCTTTCAAGCAGTGAAATAAGCTATTTTGCTATAGATTTGAGGTAGAGAGCATTGCCTGCCTTTTGCTTCTCTAGTCATGCAAATCACAGCATGAGAAACAGCTTCTAAGCTACTTGTTTAATGTGACTTTTTTGCACCTGAGATTACATTGCAGAAATACCATTCTGAACTCTGGTTTCCCAGTGGAAAGCTTAGGTCAGACTAAGGAGGCTGGAGGGATGCATTTGCCTGATTAAATTTGATCTATTCTATGTATCTTTCCTTGCTTCTAGCCCTCTCCTGGTACATTTATTCTACAAGCTTTAAGTCAGTAATCAACTTCAGCACCCACCCATTAGGGTGATTATTATTTTATGATATATAATGTCTTACATTTAGACCTCACTGTTCCCTTTATGTAAACATAAGATGGGAAATGATTAAATTTGTACCTTGAGATAAACTGCACCATATATACATAGAAAGACAACTTTAGACTTGTGTTTCTTTGATAAATTAATGCCTGCTAAAAAGAAAAAAATCTTGTCATTGCAGCCACGGAATGTGCAATTATGAATCATCAGAGGCAGCCAATTCTTTCATTTCATTCTCTCTAATGAAAAGAACTGTACACTGGAAAAAATCCTTTTATAAAAAAGTCAAAATAACAGCTTGGAAAAAAATCGCAGATAGTCTCTTGGGTATTTGAAAAGTATTTCAAGGTAAATTTATTTGAAAATGAAATCTAAAAAATCAGAATTGGCACAGACTAAAAAAAACCTGTAAACCACAACCAGTCTCTCAAGAAAATTAATTGATGGAAACTGTGTTTTGGTGGTGTTTGATCACTCTGTTGGAGGCTGGTTTCCAATGTATTTGCATTTTTTACTTTTGTCCTAGCTTGGGGGCCTCACAGTACCCCTGTCTGCCCCCCATACTGTTTCCAGAGAGCCACCTTCATTGATACCATCAAGCCCTCCCAGTCCTCCACTGGCTGGGCATCAGGAACCTACGTCTACAGATAAAAGGGAACGCAGACAGTTGTAGTGCTCACCTGTAGTATTTCCATTAGTGACAACAATTATTAGTCTGTCTCTTCTGTGTCTCAGCTGTCAATTTTCATGACACTTACAGGAACTTCTCTTTGAGCTCTCACCTGTTTTAAATCAGATATTGTAGAAATTTGCTAGTGTATTCAAAAGCTATTAAGCTGGTGTAAAGGATGTATTGTAGCGTTGTGACATAGTCTAATCTCTTTTCTATGGATCATCATCTTAAAACTAATCAAGCCAAAATATTTTGTTACTTTCTAGTTTAGAAAAATATGAGTACATTTCATGGTTAAAAGTCTCAGTCTTGCAAAATTTTACTTATGAATTATTTCATAATCCAAAGGTCCTCATGCAATGAAAAACTGTAAGGTAAAGATCTGGAGCAATAAATATTTTCTGGTAAAATGAGGACTTTGTCATGTTCTCAAATTTAATTAAAGTTTTACTAAAATTTGACTATTTCACCACTTAATTATGGAGAAATCATTTTGGGGTTGATTTTATTTTTGTTTTGAAATAAAATGATCAATTTATAATATGCTTTATATTTTGCCAGTTTTTAAATGCTCACTGTTTTATGCTAAATGAAATTAAATGTTATTAAAAAGCTCATTGAGTCAATGAATAGATTTTAGCATAAAACAGTCGTCTTGCATTATCCACACGTCCATGCTGTCTCTTTACCTATTTAAAGGGAAAAAAAATAAATTGTAGAAGAAAATCTTGTCATCTGTTTCGCTGCTATGTCTTTTAAACATGGCATGCGAGAAAAATCTGCAACTTGCTTAATGAGGTGTGCTCTTTCAGTCAGGTGATAGAAAGTAATGTACTGGGAACTAGCCTAAATAAATCAGAACTTATGACACAGATGTTCAAAAATGATTATAAGCCTGAAAATGCAAATAAGCATTGCCTAAATTTTCCTAAGTGCCTAAGTCAGATGCCTAACTCTCACTAAATTCAGTGGGATTTAGCTGTCTAACTTGCCTAAGTGATTTTAAAAAATAACACAAGCTGCCTATTTGCATCACTAGGTGTCTAAACACTTTTGGAAAATTTGCCCCTGAATGTGCTTAATAAAGAAAAATGACATATCAAAATGCAAACGTTTAGTCTCAAAGTAGGATCAGAACAATGATTCAGAGAAGTTTAACCTGGTTTTATAGGAGCTCATGACAGATTATCTGTGAATACCTAAAGTTTTTGTAAGCCACTGTACATGAAATAACTGCTATCTCAATTCAGGTGTCCCAAATGAATTTTGTATCTATCTCATTAACCAGTAAGGTCTTGACAAGAATAGTAGTTGATCAAGTATAACCCGTGTAGAACCCCAGGTATTCATACCGTTAATATATGATATTCTTTTTGCTGTAAGTTGCATCCAGTACTGATGATGAAACACTTCAATGATCCTAGCAATATTCTTTAATGAAGTGCCTTATTTAAGAAAATGTGTTGCATGTGAACTAGCCATGTATTGCAAAATAGTGCCTATTGAAGTTTAATTAGTGTAAGTGGCATATCCAGCGGTTCATGTAATTAATTGCAGATTACACATTGAAATATCAATGTTTTTGATAGTGGTATGCACAAACCTGCAGTGAATATTTGAGCATTCAGTCATCAGCTGGCTCGATACAGGAGCGTTAACAAAGTTGAGTCAGTTAATATCACAAGCATCCATTCTTTTTCTAAGGTCCGTGCAGGAAATTATATATAGACATATATAAGTGAAGTGGGAGGATATATTTTACTTCACTTAAATAAAATCCAGATGTTGGAGGGAGTGTGTTTTGGGGAAAAATCTTATCTGTGATACTTTTCTGTCATACTTTTTTCCCCCCAAAATCATGCCCATTGCAGGTAGGAGCATAAAGATTTTTAAAGTTTATTTCTTTGGAAATTATCTTTTCCTTTATGGTAGCCATTAGATTTTTTTAAAATTTTGTGTGATTTTGAATTACTATTTTGAATAATTGTCATTCATGTGTTCTTTCTTGTTTATCGCACAATATTTGAGAAAATGGTACTTACAGTTTTCCAGTAGGAGCTTATCTCAGAAAAACCAAAGAGAAGCTAGGTTAGAGTTTGATTGGTTCAAAATCTCCCTCTGTCTCGGAACTGCTGTGTTGCAGGTTTGAGCAAGTTATTCTGTCTTGCTCTTCAATTTTCAGCTGTAAAGTGGGAATAACATACTGCTTTGCCTCCCAGGAATATTGTTGGGAATAAACACATTACAGTTTGTTGTGGCTAAATGTTTTACTTTAGAGATATTGTTAAGATAAGCCTGTTAGGTGGATTTGAGTATAAAACACACTTTGCTCATAATTGAATGTCATTTTTTTATATACCCATACATACAACAAGATAGTTTTGGTACAGTGGAAAATAGGATAAGCTAAAAATTAACACGCACTTGGGTGTACAGCATAGTTTCTGACAATTCCTTGCTATTTAATTGGCATAATAGAATAACGTACTTCAGTGAGACATTTATAATGCAGATGGTGCTGCTGTGTTCAATGCAGATGGCACTGATTTACTGCTATGTTCTACAAAGTAAAGGAAGTCTTTCATTGTTAGTGTGGAATGACAGCTCTGAGAAGGAATAACAAGATTCTAGACTGTCCTAGCTGACTGAGTATCTTCAAAGCTGGAAACCAGGGAGAGCCTGAGGTAAATAATCTGAGCCCATGTTTCTGTTGCATACCTTGTGACAAGTGGTAATTCTTGGTCAGGTAGTTCTGAATGCCAAGGGTTCAGTATAAAGGTCTGGAAAAAAAATGGTCCCTTAATCATGGTCACAAGGATGTTTAAAGTCTGATTTTACCACCTCACTTTGAGTAGCCAATTAGAAGCTGCAGCTATTGTATATGGTCTGTAGGTAACCAAAGCACATAAGAACACCCTTCACTGGCCAATGTTAGAAGTACAGCTCTGCCTCAACATGCTTTTTGGCCATTTAAAAAAGGGTCAGCATAATAGAAAGAAATTGATTTCTAATATTGCCAAAAACAATGAGAACTCTGAGTTCTTCCCTCTTTTCTTTTCCCCTTTCATGTTCCCTTCTTTTCTCCCTATTTTTGTCAACACACTTGGGTTTCTGACTGATAGCATCCTCTTCTTTGGTAGCCCTGGACAGCCTCCCTTTGAGTGAGGACTGCTGGTCACATCCGACTGAATGAGCAGCAGTTTTGTGAGGAGCACAGATGTGAGGAAGGATGAGAGCACCAAACTAATTTTAACTTGTGACCTAATCAAGGGTTTGAACCCAAGTCTCCAGAGATAAGAGGCTATTGCCCCTATTTTTCATATGAAAGGCCATTTGGATTGTATATAGACAGTTCCCCTTGAGAGACAGTGTTAGATTGATGTACTGCTGCGTGAAATGGGAGTGTAAATGTATGTGCTGTTCCTGGACTAGTGAATTGAACTACTTTACTATGAAATAAATTACTAACAAAACAAACAGTCTATCTCTAACCACATCTACTGCTTTTCTTGGTTGAGGATGATGTTAACTCAGCTTCAAATGCATATTGACTGACATATTCTTAGTGACCCTAACTTATCTGTGAAAGTTTAAATGCTGAAAATTTGTTCCCATTTCTATTTTAAATATATTAGAAGAGAGGAGGTAACTCGGGAATTTAAAGAATAGAAATTACTTATTGTTTCATTGTCATAGTACTAAGAATTCAGTTATTCAGGAGCTCCTAGTCTAATACAGATATGCTTGAAATTATCCAGCCTTTGTATTTAATAGCCAGGGAGACTTAGTAAGTATTTTTCAGCCTTTAGTGAGAGTGCAAAAAAACATCCTGTTACATTGCCTAAGTATTTACGAGGTAAAAAAGGCTTCAAGACCTTTTTTTTACTTCATGTTACTTGACAAATATGAGTAGAGACTTTCAAAGGAACCTGTAAAGTTGGATACCTACTATTTTCAAATATCTAGGCTACTCAGGAGTGTGCTTTTCTGCACAAAGAGTATATTTGATGCTTTGTAGTGAAAGACTTGGCTATGCAGTTAAAAAAGTCTTGTTATTCACCTGGCTTATGATCTGAATTGAGTGTACTACAGGCAATTTGGAGGTTAGCAGGGCACTAAAATATTTAATAATTCTTAGAATCTCCCTAGATTTAGGCAAAATAAGAAGATCCTTTTCAGTTTTTCTCATTATCTAAAAGCCAATAGTCATATCTTGGAGGGGGGGAAAAAAGGCACCTTGTAAATTCATGGTGTTTTAAGACCTCTTATTCTTATGGAGTTATGGTAGCTCTTACTGTACTCAATATATAATGGTAGTGCCTAAGAATTAAGATAGTTAAGCATGATTTTTTCAGGAGACATGCAATGGTAGATTTGGAGAGCTGAGGTGTAGCTGGAATAACACTTTGTGATCAAAATGATGGATGATACTTGCATTTTATGTGAATGCAACGCATTCTCTTGGCATGTATTCCTTGATGACCCAATTCAAAAGGGAGAGAAGGGTGGGAGGTTGGAAAAAAACTGTTCTGCTAAATTATTTTGCATCCTATCTATTGATGTTGTTTCTTAATTTGGCAATCATTCTTTTTACAGGTTAAATTCAAATGTGTTTAGAGTGACTGAGCAAAACATTTAGAGCTGTGTGAGAGATTAGTGCTATTTTTTTTAGACAGTATGGTTTTAGGAGACACTACTTAAGTATCATCTAGCTCCTAGGTTTATTAAGACTGTTTTCAAAAATTAAAACTGAGCCGTAATATAAATATTTCATCTTTGTGGTGTGTGTTTGTGTGTGTGTGTGGTTTTTTTTTTGTTCAAGGTTTTATTTTGAGAGAGGTTTCACGTAACAATTATCCTGTAAGAAATGTTATAGAAAATTCCATGTTCAGTAGCTGCTTCTTCAAGTTAGAATGTTACGCTAGTCTAGTTATGGAGAAGCAGCCAACCAGAAAGCTCAGGGAATACATAAGCAGTTTCTCTCCTACTGCCAGCTACAGCAGTCAGATCAACTTGGCAAAAAAAGGCAAATTGGACCAGGTGCACCCCTACTGAAGTGATAGAGGAGATGAAACCTTTTTCTCATATGGTGATATACACATTCTTGTTTGGTATGATCTCGCTGGCTGTGGCAAAGAAAAGTATGACTTAAAACATCAAGCAGCTTTTGGTGTCTATTCTACTTTATCGGTCCATCAGCAGAATTTGGTACCACAGCTATTGTGTGCCAGACCAAGTGTTACTTGGTTTCTGCAGTGACTCCCAGAGAGGACTAATCTGTGACCACCAACCTCCTTTCAGTTAATAAATTAAAATCAAACTGACTTTTTATTGTTTTAGTGGTCAAAAGAATAAGTGTTTAACACTGTAAGTAACTCAGCTCTGCAATTTTATGAGGTGTGTGGATGAATGTGAATTACAGTTGTGGCCTTTCAAAGAACAAGCCCTAGAGCTATCGTGACCAATGTGGTGCAGACATTATATTACACATGACCAGGGTGCTGCTGGGGATTTCTCCTTGCTCTGCTTTCAGTTATTTTCCACAGTGCAACATCTGCAAGAAATGTTGTCCTAACCTGGAGCTGATTTTCTTGCTGAGGGTTCAGGGATCTAGGAAAGTTGTGGTTAGCATTTTTAAAATTTTTTTCTAATATAGTTCATTCATTATTCAATGCTGATGTCACAGAACAGAAATTTTTCATCAGTGTGTGTTGATTAATAGGGTTACTGACAGAAGCCAGGTTAGGAGATACATAGACTAATCTCTCCTGGAGTCCTGGGTTTCTGCCAGCCAGCTTGCCAGCTAGCTGCCTACTAGCTGATGTGCAACCTGACAAGCTTCCTAGCTTTCCAGAGGCCTGTCCTGGAGGTTGCTGGGCAGCTTGGCTCCCCAGCTGCCCACTTGATTGCTTGCCAGGCTTCCCAAGCTAAGTCTCTGCAGGTGCGAATCCTGCTATTCCATCAAGAAAATAAGTTGTTTCTATAAGCAAGGCACTGTAGCCCCACGCAATTAGCAAGGCTATAAGTTTGGCAACAGGGAGGGGAAATGTGACAATACATGGAGATTCCTGGGGGTTTGTGGTCTAAGTAATTCCTAACAGAAAACCAATACAGGTGACTTGAAACTTGCGTACTGAGGAAGAAAGGGAAAGTCTCAGAATATAGAAAAAACTTTCCATTTGGTGAAGTGGTTATACAGAAAAAAATTCAACTGTGGCTTTGGTTTTAGGTAGAAAAGTTCACTTTGAGACTTTGCTTCAATGATTTTTTAAGATATTTTAAGGAGTTTCTGACATCTTTATGTTCATATTTTAGGGAGTTCTCAGCTGTGCAGATTTAAGTTTACATCAGAGGTCAATTTCAAACCCAGACATATTTCATGGGCTTTGCAGGCATTTCTGTATTGGAAAGTCAAAACTACATGGTACACAGGAACCATTAGAAGCAAATGTTATATGTTTTCATTTTTTCCCACCTGCCAAGATGTTTCCTTGATGGCTGAAGCCAAGAAAACCATTACAGATGAAGATTAGATGAAAATAAATTGATTTAGAGTCTACAGGATGCTGCTTTTGGGGAGATTTCTCTCTATAAAAAAGATTTATATGTATTCTTATATATGTGTGTGTTTTATACATACACATGACATACAGTGCAATGGGATGCAGAAAGTGATAAATCAAATAGGTCTGGAACTGTGGAGGGAGGTCTCGATTTAGAAGAGGGGCTCTAAGAAGGCCTACATACCTGCTGTGTGTGTAGATATTTTACTGATGGGTCTGGTTTTTGTTTTTGAAGTGCTTAGTCTTTTCTTCTTTACTGTACTAGTCATTTGCATAATGCATGGGAATGTGGGTGTTATGGAGGACAGTATCTCGCCAGCTTTGCCAGGTAGAAGTATGTTATGAACATCTCCAAGACGATCCTTTGGAATAGTATTTCTGCACTACTAGAACAGTGGAATTGTGTATGTACACATGAAGGTTGTCTTCTGTTCTTCAAAGGTAATGCAAATTGTGTCTTGTAGAAGACCTTGTGTCATAGTGAAACACATTTTACTCACTGAACTTCCTTGAAACTTTTTTGCTTCATGGGTCTCTAATACAGAGCACCAACCCAGGGGTTTGGGTCCCTCACCTTTTCATTTGGAGCTTGAGACTCTAGTTCGATGTTCTTTGATGCTAGAACTGCAATCTGCTTAGCCACAAGTACTAATCTGAGTTCAGCCTGTCAAGTGAGAAGGATCGTGTTTCTTTTGAATTAACCAAAATGCTGGCTGGATGCTATGTCTAGCTTGAGGGATGAGCTGACAATACAAAAATTCAAAACCTTGAAAATATGTTAAACCAGCACAGCAGGTTTGTATAAGATCAGTGATTAAATCACGACTTAGATCAACACTTAAGTCCACTTTACCGAATTGGTTTTAATTAGTAATCCTTTATGGAGCTTTTTATTGAAGCTAAAATGTAGAGCAAATCATACTGATGGACTGCTAAAGTAAGACCTTTCAATGCACAAGGGTTATACGCTACAGATAATAGTTAATTAACTCTAGTCATTTTGTCCCATAAGCCTTTTTGAATTTTGTGAGACCATTCAAACAGATAAAACTAGGTCCTCTGCAATAAAAATATCATCTGCAAACACATCTCAGCAAATGGAGAATCTGAAATGGAGATTAGGAAAGAAAGGTGATAAATACAGAGGTGTGTGAATACAAGATAAATCTCTTGGTACCAATAAAAGGTAAAAATCAGTATGAAGCTATGAACTGTTGTGAAAACCTTTAACAGAGGCTTTTGCCTCTGCTGCCATTTCCAGAATCACAGCTTCTGCACTAATTTCTTTCTTGTCTATCGTTCAAAAATGTAGTAACAGTGGAGAAAAGAGCAGTTCTTAATTTTCTCTGCCTTTGACTTTTTTGCCATGTAGTGTATCCAGCTCGCATCTCCCTTGTCTGATAACATCTGTGAAGAAAAATAAAACACAGCAATTTTTTTTTTTTAGGTTATATTTTGTAAGCCATTGTGTAGTAGTATGGAAAGAGAACTGATGGAATTTTTATAAATATTTCTGCAATTACAAGCACCTGCTTTCTTTCTGTGTACTGCCTTATTTATTGTCTAATGGACACAGCACAAAAAGGCCTCTTTTTGGCCATGTTATTCATCTTGGTTTCTCTCTGTATAATTTGATCTCTTACTATGTCATAGACTGGTTTAAGTTGGAAGAGACCTTCAAGATCATCTAATTCCAAGGCCTGATCTAGCTTTCAAAATGAGGGACATAATGTCTGCATTATTTAAAGATGTTGCACAGAATTACTTTGTCTACAGTAAGACAAAAATTTCCTGACATTCTCTTTAGCCAGCAACAACAGAAGCGATCATAAAGAACAGCTGCTGAAATAGCTCTGTTTTGAGGCCTTGTTTTGATATTGCACGACCTTTTATTGCCAACATTGATACGAGCAGGACATAAATGAAATTAAGTACCTGCTTAACTTGCAGATTTCTGGTCATGTTGGGGACGCAGTTACAGGGTGACTGGAAGAGTTTTGTACACTGAGAATTTTGATCTAGAGTAGACCAGGTGAGACTTAAACAGTCATTTTCAAAGACACAGAGTGCACTATGAAAACAATCACAAACTAGATATCATGGAGTAAACCTCATCCTTTATAGATCTGTCATTATTTTACTATGAGATGCCAATTTTTATGCCAGTATTGCTGGACATGCTGTGGGTTTGGGCTGGTGTAACTCAGAGTGGCACTTGGTCTGTAGGCTGTTTGGAGAGGGGGCAGTTGCTATGCTCATCCTTAACATGGAAATGAAAATAACTTTGATAGCATACTTAACAAATGTGCACAGGAGTCAGATATGCCCATTACCAAATGGATGGTCCTGTAGGCTTTTTGTAGTGTTATATGTTCCTGTGTTCATTTATCCATTTTGGGATTATTTGCACTGTAGTGATACCTTTCCTGGCTTGCTAGATCTGACCATAAGGGCTTACTTCAGTTTTGGCTGAAGTATCCTAACATCTGTTCCTTTTATTTGGATATATTAAAGAAAGAGAAAAAGGAGAAGAATATTAAAAAAAAAAAGAGGAAAACACTGTTGAGAGGTCCACTTCTGAGAAAAATTTCATTTTCTCCGAAAGTTACATTTGTGAGTTAGGAATACTTTCCTGGCTATATAAGATTTTTGTTTGTTTCTGTACAAAATAAATTCAAGGAGCTTATTCTGGAGGAGGATACAAGAAGAGATCAAATAAATTCCTTATGATGTCTACTGTGATTCAGTCAAAGGTTAACTTGCATAGTTTTGGTGAAAGTATAGGTCTTGCAGCAGCAGTCTCTCTCCTTTGCTCACCCTCTAATACTAGTTATGAGTAAATCCCATGTGAAAATACAATAAAGTGTGTGGGATTTTTTTTTCACTCTAAGCCATGTTTCAAAGAGCAAGTACTGTCATGCACTAAAACGGAAAGCTTAGAATCAAACACCTGGGGAGCTAATTTTTTTTTTTTCAGACTCTTGAGTTTAAAGAGCTCACTTTAAAAATTGGCTGATGTTAGTTTAGAGCATACTTGTTCCAGCATCACTGGGCAGCAGGCTGCTTCCAGGAGCTCAGGAATTTGAGTCAGAAATAGTGCTGTGTAGTCCTAAAGTCCTTAGAATAAGAGGTACAGTCCATAGGGAGGAAATAAGAAGTGCACTGCTTTTCGCATATCAGATGCCATATACGATTTTAATACTTTTTTGCTTTTTAAATTTGCAACATTAGCAGATGCAAAACGAATGATTTTTAGAAAAGTATGTTGCTCTGTAGTTCCAGAGCTTTCTGTCAACTGATAGCTTTGAACTCATTCCTCTGTGCAGATAGGCATGAATAGTTACTTTTGCTGAAAGTGAAGTAGGCAGTGCTGCATGGGGCACTGTGTGTGAACGCTGTAAGAAGCAATAGAGAAGTGCCAGCCTGGCCATTTCACTTCCTCCTGAAGAGCCTGGGGCAATAGGTCTGCAATGTAGTCACTATAACCGGTATTAAACTTGCAGCTGCAGTTTGTTTTCATTGGCTGGAAGAGGCCACCTCTGAGGGTCGTGATCTCAGTGCTAAAGAATTGTTTTGCTTTGGAGGTTAGGTAGGCCTCCAGGAACTGCAGATTAGTTCAACAGGTGACCTGAGAGTTGACCAGAGAATTTTATTGCAAAGCCTACCTACTACAGCAGACAAGTACCCATGATGCTAATATGAAATCTTTTTAATAAATGCATGTATGTAAGATATACACTTACGTGTTTATTAATATGGCTGATAGTGGTGGGCAATAGTGTCATACAAAACTGAAATATTAAAAAAACCATAATTAGCCACAGATTCTTTGACAGAACAACTTTTATTGATAGAAAGACAATCACAATGTGAATTTTGTCAGCTTGAAAACAGAAGTTAGCTTAATTCTTGCCTCATGGAGTGTATTTAGACCCTGAGAAAGTAAGGAAAAATACCTGATGTGTTTAAGAAAGGAAAAAAACAACCTTCACTTAATCAGTAAGGAGCCCAGGTGTGCAGCAAAGCATAGAAACTGATGATATATCTGAAATATCTGCTTGCAGATTGTCCTGCAAGTCATCAGAAAGATTTAAGGAAATTAGATCCCATTTGACTTATTTTTGAATATATTTTAATGTGTTTTTCATTTTCAAAATTATAGCAGCATACATTCCTAGCTGAAAATCAGTGAGGTTGTTATCCTGTAATGCTTGTGCTATATTGCTAAAGCATGTGCTTCCAAAGTTGCCTCCATGTTAGGGATGAAACCTGTTACAAGTGTCTGTGTTTCTTTTCGTTATTTTGTAAAAAAAAGATGTAGACCAGACAAGAATTTGGGTTCTACACACAGCTCGGATACATGTTATGTTCACTGACACGTTCTGCTCGTGACCTAAGTACAGCTAAATAAAAGGGTAGGGTTTTTCCTCCAAATCAAATTGCAGCTAGGGGCTCACCCTGGGGCTGCACCACATTGCATATCCTGCATGCTGTCCATGTGGCTGTGCATGAAGCAGTCCTGGACTCATCGGTTATGGTATTTCCCTTGCTGTCCTGTATCCCTTCATTCCAAAGGCGTCAGTAATACCATATTGTAGGTTTAGGTTGGTACCATTCCCCCCCTTCTCAGTCTCCAGCAACACTGCACTTCCTCCCTGGTGTCCTTTGAAGCTTGAAGAAATAAAACTATGCTTTTGGCATGAAGATATTAAAGTGTCCTTCAAGTGTCCAGAACAGAGGACTCATAGTACACCCAATGAACTAAAAGTAATTCAAAAAAATAGTGTCCCAATTTTTTCAAATTTGGCACAGAATTAAATCAGTAATATTCAACATTGCTGTGTTATTTTGAGTGTTATCTGCCTTTATTTAGATTATCTATGCAGTGATTGCGCTTTAAAATAGTATTGCAAGGACCCATGTAAGCTTACTTCACGGTATGCTCAATTTAACACTACTTAGTGGTGCAAAGCGTACTTCCAGAGGTTGTGGAAGGAGAACACTCACAGAATAGTTGTGTTAATTGTGCATAACTTAGTTTTCCAGTGGAAATTCAGGTTGTGCCTCTTATATTAAGGGCATTGATTTTAAAATGGGATGGATAGCACCTACTCAAGGTGTTAAAACAGAAAAAAAAGAAATAATTGTGGGGGGAAAATGGTTTGTTGTGTTTTTTTTTTTTTTTATTTTCTAAGCATCTTTTACCCAGTGTGTAGTAAGATACATGAGTGACAAAACCTCCTCCACTGGTGATTATTAAGACTTGTGACTTAGGAATTTCCTGAAGTACTAAAATGCTCACTAAAAGTAAACTTTTATGCGTTCTGATTTTTTAAGAATTCTCTAACTGTTTTGTTGACAACCCTTAGAATGCTATCACTAACAGGACAATCTCTGAGGTGAGTGGTCTAATCCACTATGCAGTTATTCTATTTCCATACTTACCAGATGTTATAGTACTGTAATCAAAATTTAGAAAAGTAAAAATCAAATCAATCAAGTTATTTTATTTAGAACTCTGCCATAACACCAGGCCTAGTTTTCTTGTTGCAGGACTACTGGAGATTTCTAAAAGAGAATATTCTCAAAAACACATATAGTGTGTTTGGAGTAATAGATTTCCAAGGTGTGAAGTAAATTGGTGGAACTGACTCTAGTTTATTCTATCTTCTCTTTCACAAGCCTTGCTTCTTGTTTTTTAGCTGCGGCGTAAGACCCATGCTGAGCTTTATAGGCAAAAGTCTCTGCAGTTCCCAGGAGAATGGTCTATTTGCACGGTGGGGTAAAGGATTGGTAAAGAGGAGGGGTTTGGGTGAAATGGGATCCTAATTTCATCACATGATCTTATAAAATTTGAGGCAAAGAGGTAAAAAAAAAAAAGATTTAGGAATAATATGTATAGATTTGCCTGTTTTATTTGCTCTCTGATTAGAAGTTGGGGTTTTTAGCAATATTTTGTGGAGTTTGGGGTTTTTGGTTTTCTTTTTTTGGTAGAAATTGGTTCAGTTGAAACAGATTTTATGTCTGCAGGACAGAGGATTTCCCAACATATTCCTGCATAATGATGTTAATTGTGAAGCACTAAAAGCTCAAAGTATGTAGGCTTTGAATTCACACGGTCAAATAACATCCAAATCAATGTGAATTTACCTTTGCTCTTTTCTTTGATCACTTGCTGTTTGGTTTTAATAAGTTCCTGGAAATAGAACAGGAAATTAATAAAAAAGATAGGTGGATGTTCTTATGAATTCCTGTTTGTGCATGTGTGAGTTAGGGTGGGTTTTTTTGGTAGATCTTGTTACCTTTGTTGAGATGAAAAACAAGTAGTAAACTCCATCAAACTGCAAAGCTCCCTTGAAACTATTCATTTGCTATGAAGTACCTTTCGAACAAAAGCAGATTCCTATTATACCTTTCCTCTCGGAATGAAAATGAAAATCTAGTAATGTTCTTGGTTTTATTATACATTTTAGCATTGTATGTTATGTGTTTTAGCAATTCTACCTAGTTTAGGGAAGTGTATGTTCATTCTCTGCACTCTCATAACACGTTTGGTCTCCCTGTTCATGTACCCTGGAAATAAAAAAGAATTGAGGTTTGTTTTTTTTTTAATTTAAAAATGCAGATTTGCTAGTCAAGTAGGGCAGTTATTGATTTGGACTGTAAGAGCAACTTCCCATGCCAAAGCACTGTGTTGTGTTTTTAGGTGGCAAGTGATGATAGGACAACTGTGTAAATCTCTGCAGTTCCCAGGCAGAAGCTTGTGTGACTCACAGAATCACAGGATGGTTGAAATTGGAAGGGGTCTCTGGAGATCATCTGTTGCACACTGTTATGCGAGCAAGGCCATGGAAGCTGATTGCTCAGGCCTCTGTCCCGGCAGCTTTTGAGTGTGTCCAAGAATGGAGACACTATAACCTCTCTGGGTGGCCTGTGACAGTGCTTGGTCAGCCTCATAGTGAAAGTGTTTCCTCATATTCAGAGGGAACCTCCTAGGTTTCAGTTTGTTATTGTTATTGCTTCTTGTCCTGTCACTGGGCACCACGGAGTGGAGCCTGGCTCCTTATTCTTTACGCTATATTTACATACATATGTGAGAATCCTCTGAGCCTCCTCTTCCCCTGGATGAACAGTCTCAGCTCTGTCTTTCTTCATATATGAGGTTCTCCAGTCTCTTTATCATCTCTGTGAACCTTCACTGGACTCTCTCCAGGAGTTGTGTCTCTCTTGTACCAAGGAACCCAGCACTGGACACAGCACTGCAGGTGTGCTGAGCAGAGGGAAGGATCCTCTGCTGTGACCTGCTGACAAGGTTCTGCTTGATGCAGCCCAGGATATCACTGGCCTTTTCCACATTAAGGGCACAGTGTTGGCTTGGTGTTCACCAGGACCACCCCCTAGGTCTGCAAAGCTCCTTTCCCTGTGGGTGTCCCTCAGCATCTTCTGGTGCCTCAGGTGTGGGACTTTGCCCTTGTTGAACATCGTGAGGTTCCTGTCAGCCCATTTCTCCAGCCAGTCCATGCATGGCAGCACAACCTTCTGGTGTTATCAGTTACTCTTCTCTGTGTTGTGCGTTCTGCGAAGTTGATAAGAGTACACTCTTTCCCCATCGCCCAGGTCACTAATGAAGATGCTGAGCAGCATGAGAGCTAATATTGAGTCCTGAGGTACACTGCTAGTTACTGGTCTCCAACTAGATTTTGTGCCACTGATTACCACCCTTCAGGGCCCAGCTGTTCAGCTAGTGTTCAACACACATTGCTGTCTGTACTAGTTGTATAAATGACTATGGCTGCCTCCGCACTATCCTGAACATCCACTGGTCTGATTACGTGACCAATGTGTCTGTCCTTGAACAGGCAGCAGTCACCAGTATTGAGGCGATGCTGCTGAGAACGCAGCTGCGCTGGGCAGGGCATGTCTCCAGGATGGAGGATCACCGCCTCCCTAAGATCGTGCTCTATGGTGAACTTGCCACCGGCTGCCGCAAGAGAGGAGCCCCAAAGAGGAGATACAAGGACTCTCTAAAACAGTACCTCAGCCTTGGCCATATTGACTATCATCAATGGTCCACTCTGGCCTCCAATCGGGAGGCATGGAGACACACCATCCATAACGCTGCTGATTCCTTTGAAAATGCACGCAGAATCAGTCTGGAGGAGAAAAGACAACGCAGAAAGAACTGTGCCTCACCAACACCGCCTATGGAGACTTTCTGCTGTGCCTTTTGCAACCGGACTTGCCTATCTCGCATTGGCCTCTTTAGCCATCAGCGCGCTTGCAGCAAGCGTGGGTAGAGCCCTTCCCAAATCTTCGTTCGCGAAGCCAAGCCATGATGATGATGACTTATGTGAAAATACTACAGCTGCAATGTTCAGAGTTTTTTAAAAAACCCCAAACAGTTCCTGAATAATCCACATGCATCTGTCTCCAGCAAAACCTTGATTCGACCAAATGTTTCTACTTCTTACTAAAAATATCAAAGCAAGTATTTTGCTCAGCTTTGAAATTTTTGCAGACATCAAGAATTTGGTGTACCCTGTGTCCTGGTTATTGTGACTTATGCCTTAAATTAAAATCAGTGTCATAATTCATTTACCTGGAAGTGTTTGCACTGATTTGGTGTGGTCCCTATTTGTTCCTCTCTTGATTTTAGGAAATGCATTTTTATTAGTGTTCATGGAGATGAGAAAGCAAAAGAAAACAAAACCAACTACCTTTAGAAATTAAAAACACCTCTGGTCCCTCATCCCTTCATCTGTTATGCAAAACTTAATAGTTCTTGTTTTCTCCATTTTTTTACTCCCTGTGTCCACTCTGTCTACAAACCTGAAGTTAGAGAAATAAGCACAGTGACATGCAGGGAAATACATTATGCAGAGTGATTTCCCTTCTGGGCCATGATCAGATGTGCTGGCAGGAGCTAAGAGAGTCAAGCCTGATAGCACTATCGCTCAAGTTTATAAGGCTTCTCTGAGCACATAAGGCCTGGGTAACAATGCCACAGGACTTAATGCTTTAGTGTCTTAGTTCAGGATTCATGTCCTACTTGTTGTTCATAATGATTTTTAACTGACTTGACAGAAGTCAGTGTTGTCTGTTCAGTTACATGTGCATTTTTACCAGTTGCACAGACATCATTCACTCAAACAGTAGCCTAATTTGCATTCTCAGAGCACAGTCCAAGAACTAAATCAACGTGTGAGACTGAAATCCTCCCTTATGCTAGAAATTGCTACTTCAAGCCAAGGTCAGACCTACAGCTGAGTCACAAAAGACAGATCTCTGGTACTAATGCATTGAGAAAATGTCTAATGATAGGGCTGTTGATGCAGGTCATACTCTCATTCTTAAATGAATTCAGATCAACTATATTTCTTTGATGATGATAATTATCAGAAATTCCCTTTGCAGTACCTTTTGCATTACTTATTTGGTAAGCCATAGGAAGAATCTGGCAGGCAAGTTTCAGTGGGAGCCCTCAGATTCTTCAAAAATATGGGTTAATGTGTAGAATTTTCTGGCATGAAAATGAAATAAAAAAATATTGTGGGGAGCAATAATCTCTTCATTACCTAAAAAATGGTAATTGTACCTATTTTTCATCACAGTAATAAGTCTGTATCCACTGACCTGAGAGCATGTGAGTGTTGATTGAACCTCAGAAGGAGGATTTGCCAAAACCTCAGATGGTATACATTTTTACTGTTTCCTTCAGGGCAATGATGTTGCATTTATTTACATCAGTCTAGCATCTGGGCTTGCATTTTAGGAACTGAACCTGATTTTCAAGGATCTGGAATTCAATCAGTCTCTGTATTACTTTTAACTTTTTAGTGAAGGTATTTAATCCTTTATTTTCCCCTCTGTTTTGTCACTCATGCATTCCTTTCTCATTCCCAAGGCTACTTTTGTGTATGCAGGCTTGGTTTTCCTCCCTCTAGTTCTGTTAAAAGGCTGATGGTCAGGGACACTCCACACAAAATGACTATGCAAATGGTACAGAGCAACCCATTAGATATGATGTAATCATCCTGTAGGGATTTGGTAGGAACCGGGCAGTGAGCTGCTGCTTTTGTTTTAAATCCAAATTCTGACTGCAGATGATTTTATTTATCATCAGCAGTGGGGCCACCTGTTCTTGACGTGTGAGAACATTCTGGTGACATAACCTGCTACCAATAATAGAAACAGCACTTTGGGCCTTGATTATAAACTGTGTGATGCTTCCACTGCACTGCCAAGTTAAACATCATAATTCCACCTACTGAGACATAACTATTCCCCAGAGCGAGAGCAAGCAAATAAGTGAGAGAGAGAGAAATATTTCTGTTGGGATTGTGTACTGCATGACTTCTGAATATTCCTAAGTCATACACTTGGCTTTGGCATCAGGTGTTTCTTCTGTATTGATGTTCCGATCCAGAAATAATAGGTAGAATTTCCGTGTGTTCTTCCTTGGTTAAAACATAATGGGTTATATTTTCAAAGTGATAGACATGTAAGAATAACAGGAATTGTAACACAAGTAGTTTCAGCCTATTACTAATTGAAATACTTTGGGTATAATTTTATTTTAATTCACTATTTAAGCCCTATAGCAGTGAGAATGTTGACTTACATAGAAACCACCATTGCAATTAATAACCCTGTAAAGGCTTCTGTGCCAGATTGACCCTTGCAGGGCCTGCAGTCATTTAGTAATCTGTGCTTTGAGATATCAGGTGTGCAGGGTATTACATTTCTAATGCAAACAGTGCTTTGCTGTCCTGAAATCTGTACTGAGACACCCTAGTATACTGGTTCGTTATCTCATGCTAACCTGATGGTGCCCCTGTCTGTTCACCTCTGCACATCTGTACCCCGACTGGAGATAGTCCCTGATAAAACTATGAAACAGATCTTTGATTTTTTTTTTTCTTTGCAGTTATTTTTATATCTGTTAAGACCTGTCTGATCTCTGAAGGTCTTCATTGAGATCAAACATCCAGTTTTCTTTCCTTGAATAGCAACAGTGAAAGCAATTCTTCTAAGCTGCCATCTTGGTTTGTCAGAAGTTGGTTGTCCGAGTTACGTTTGGGTTACAAGAATCATAAAAAAGTGTAGAATTTGCCCTGCCATCCAGCATATTGGCTCTTAGGCAGATCTGTTTTCTTCATAAAGATATCAGAGTTAGTGTTGCTTTCTGCAGGAATGGTTTTCTCACCTAGATATTACAGTTTCACAACTGAATGCATTTCCAGTTTTTTGGAATGTATACAACATCCTGAACGCTTTTGATTTACGTACCAGGTGGCAGATATGGAAAGTTTCTGCACTCCACAGCAGGGAAGAATGAGAAATGGAGTTGCAAGTCCGAAAGATGGGAAGAGTCTGAGGTGGCTATACTTTGAAAAGATCCATGAGTTCTTTTTCTGTCTTCTGCTCTTTGCAAATTTGCTAATTTTAAGTAATTTGTTATTAGGAATCACTCAGCAATGTTCCAAGTGAGTAAAAATCTCTGGACTGTCCAGAAATTATGTTCTCCCTATGCCTTTGCTATTTGTTGTTGCTATCATTATATGTTGCCATGGCAGTATTTTTGTGTTATGACTGGTTAAGTGTGGCTAACAAAGAGCAGAGAGAATATGATCGATTTACTATGCTTTTGACACAACATTGTGAACTTATGAATGTGATGGGTGTTTTTTCCCTTAGAAAAGAAGAAATATGATAAGGTTGTGTAAGTTTTAGGAATTTCTTGAGTAGGCAGCTGCTGGCACTAAAATCAAGTTTAGTTCCTCAAGGAATGAATACTGATGTGAGCCTCAAATGCATGTCCGTTGTCATCATTTAAATCAGATATTTTTCCTACAGAGATAAATATATGCTGGGAAAGTAAACAGTGAAGCCAAAATAATTTTCTCACTCACATGATTATTCTTGTATGGTCTTGCCACTTTTCATCTAGCTGTAAACATTGCCATTCTCTAAAGTATGCCTTTACTGAGATCAATCATGTAACTCTGAGAAACACTGGAAAGCAGTAAAAAAAGATTTTAAGAGGTTCTCACACCATTTTTTCTCAGCAAATAAGACTGCTGATCAAAACGTTTAGTCTTTGTGGTTTATATCTGTCAGTGGATTTCAGCTGGTTGCTTTTCTGTTTCCCTCATCTTCTGCTGTATGTGAAGGTTTATTTTGAGTGTAACAAGTATTTTTTTTCCCCAAGCTGGTATTTTTCTAAACCCAACACCAGTAGGAAGCAAAGCTAACTTGTTCTCAAAAGATATAGTTCATCACTGCTCATGTGTCCTAGAGATACCTGTTGTGGGACCCACTCTGCCAAGCTACTGCAGGAAGCTCTAAGAAATGCAGGGCAACAATTATGTTCCCCAGAGAGGCACAGGCTCCCTGTGCTGTGCATCGCTTCTATAGCAGAATCATATAGAGTTTAAAGGATGAATGCTAGGTGATCCCAAATGATTGGCAATTTAGTACTTCAGGTAAGTTACTTTTAGGAAGAGAATCTTACTTTTTAAAAGACTTCCAGAAACTGGATTATTTGAAGCCATTTATTAATCCTCCTTTTTCAATGATGACTGTTTTGGGGGAACCAAAACAGAATTTCCAGTTGGCTTCAAATGCTTTCAGTGTCCGACATAATGCTTCTAAAACCAATAATCATTTAAAGGATATTTCGTCTTAATTTAAGAAGGCCAGAGCGCACTAGCTTCTAATGGAAGTTAATGGTAACTGGAAGTGCCCAGACCCTTACTTGTTAGGAAATTACTTGATTTGTTGGCATCTAAATGTTGTATGTAGTGTTTTGTTGGCCTTGGTATCAAGGGGATTTTTACTTTTGAATGAAATGGCATCAGGACCCTCATAGATGGTGAAGACAGATTCAGTAAGCTGCATACTCCATATGTGAATTTGAACAGAAAATGGGAAAGAATGGATGATTAATTTGCCTTTATGTCAGCCAATAGAAAAAAAAAGTGGCGTGCAGTTCTACGCATTGCAGCCCATTCAAGCTAAGATTCAGCTCCTAAGCATCTTCAGAACTAGTGGTGTAGCTACAGTAGCAATAAAAATTTTGGAGAAAATCCCTTGAACTGTGGCAATGAAATTACCATAGCATATTTCTGCAAGAAACCATTTGGCAGCTGAAGAGCAGTGCTCTTTTTGTACTCTAATCTAGAACTCTTCCTTATTCCTTTAAGACACATTTTGAATGGGACTAGAATATTACTGGTTTTCAAGCCAGATCTCAACGACATCTGCATATTAAATCAGAACTAGGTATACTAACTTCAAAGGGGATTTTAAATATCAGAGCTAATATGTACACCGGTGTTGAGAACAATGAAAGGCTGCATTTTGGTTAAGAATTCTGCCTACCTAAGCAGACTTTTACTTCTGTATTTTTCGTGTGAAAAGTATCAAGTGTATAAAACACCTGCATGAAGTTGTGAAAAGTTTTCTTGGCTGAAATAAGTAGATGTAAATAAGACCTATGTTTAAATACAGCTAATGCCTCAAATCGAGAACCCACTGATTTCTCTCAACGGACAGAAAAATCTCATCCAAAGCCAACTATTACAATATTTTTCTGGAAAGATCCAACATGAGATATTTTGGGATGTCTTTGTTACAAAGAAAAGCTGAGGATGGCAGCTATACTGGTAAAATATGCAAGAAGTGTGAAAAAATACACTAAGGTTGGAGCAGAAGTCATCAGAAAGCAGCAGCATAGCAAGGGAAGACAGAGACATTGCTGAGAAACAAGTCAAACAGCTCTGAGCAGAAATGATTTTTGTCAATGAAAGCTCAGCATGATGCATACTCAATATCTCAGCATTACATTACCTCTCCAGTGTGTCATGAGTTCATTGATGTTAGGGTTTTGTTAGTAGTTCGGTTTTTATATTTAAAATATTGCATGGCAAAGAACTGTCATAATTTTGCCAACGGTTTCATTTGACTGGTAGCTTTTTTCTTGTTCTGTTATCGTAATTTGACAAAAAGTTTGTTGCTAATACAACTTCTGCCCTGGTAGCATGTCGCCAAATATTTGAGTTCATTTGGTTTGTTTTCTATTTCTCTTTTTCATGTCATTAAGACTTTGTCTCAGTATGAAACAGAGCACATTTTATCAACTTTTTGTGTGTGTGTTTTTTGTAAATTACATGTTCTGGTTTGAAACTGGCTACAGTTTTCAAAGTGAACATTCATTTCAATCAGAGATGTAAATGAAAACCATTTTGTTAGTGTAATAAAATAAAGAAACTATAATATCAATTGTTTCTTATTATTAAAACTGTCTGAATTACAACTAGGTTGGAATATGCAATTGGTTTTTAGAGCTGTACGTGTGGAATTATTTCCTTGTGGTCAGTTTAACAGACAAGTGAAGAATGTACTGAGTGTAAGAACGTATTCTAGTTTTTAAATACCAGAACAGCTAGTCCCAGCACTATTTCTCTACTCTCTCATGCACAGACCTGGGGCAGACCAGGTTTTTCCTGACACCTAAGCAAACTTCTGCTGCTGGAACAGCCCTTTAAGGCAAGGAAAAAGCTAGCCTTGATACTGCTGCCTTTTTGGTGAGATCTGCTCAGCCATTGGATAGGTCTAAGTGGGAAACAATATTGGAAGCTTCTTTCCTAGTCTTTTGATGATCCCAGCTTGCCCTAAGTGGAGAAACAAGTACATAGCACATTACGAACAGCAATGCTGCCTTTCTATTTACTAGTTATGTTCAGAAGCTGCATTTAAATAGATCTGTGGAGTCATTCAATTTGTAATAAATAGGTTCAGCTCCCAATTACCCAGCTGACTGTTTGTTTTTATTTAACTACAACATTTTTCATTGTGCTGAAGGGTATATTTTGCAAATTATGTCACTTCTAATTACTCTCTTGAGTCTGACTGATGTTATAGCACTGACCTGAGATGGAAAGTCAGATACTAAAAAGCAAAATAACATTTGGTTCATCACTGTGAGACTCAAAGATATTTGCAACTGTTCCATTAGTCCTGAGCCCAGAGGGTTTTGGGGAGCTGCGGGATTATGCTGAATATTGGTTGGAACTATGGAAAGCTTAATATGAGTGGTTGTTGTGCTTGGTCAATTTAGTTACAGCTCTGCTAAAATTCTTTCAGAAACTTGAATCTTTACATTCGAAGGGCCTAATGTCAATGAGTATCTAAGAGGAATCTAAGAAACATAAAAGAATCTTCTTTCCTTTTTTTACCCCTGAAGGCATATTTTTTTGCAGACTGTAGATTAAATACCTGACTAACTAGAGCACCACATGCACCAAGAGGTGCATGAGAACTGCAAATGTGCTCATTGCTTAGCTGGTGATAAAAGAGAATGATAAAAGAGAATTGTCTTGCTGCACTTCCCCATTCCATTTCTACAGAAGAGCTAGACATTGTGGAGTCTAAATTTTATGTTTAGCTGTTAATTAGTTGAAAACCATCTTGGACAAGATCTACACCGTCACTAGAATCACTGAGACAACTGTAAGCAGATTTTAGCTGCTGCAGGGGTCAGAAAGAAATTTTGTTTACTGTGCCATTAGTCTGAAGTGTTTGATGTATGATGAGGTGTTTGGCCACTGCAGAAGACGAGCTTCTGGACTCAATGGACAAAGGAAAGGACAGTGTGACAACTGCTGTAGGTGCACAGTGTACTGGAGTCCTGTACAAGAACAATACATAGTATTATCCATTTCTTCACTGATAGATGATAGGCTCCATGAATCTCTGACTTGCACTAAACTCTTAAAGCACCAGATACATGGTAAGCAGATAAGAGATAAGGATCCCCACAAATCAGTCAGAATTTTCAATCTACAAGTTCAATGAAGTCACCACATACGAACGAAGATAGAAAAGTGTCTTTCCACTGAACTATTTTCTCAAATCATTATGTAATAGGAGGAACATAAAGCTGGCAATGCCATAAGGCATGAAATCAATGCATAAGATACCATTGCAGAGGTTGAAGATAAAAAAGCTGTATGTTTTTAATTTGGGAACTAAGGGCTATGTGGTTGACGAAGGAAAGGGGCAGATCAAAGGAAGGGTATTGTCAGGTGGCCCCAGAGAGACTTTCAGGTTGCAACAGGGTCTGGAGTCATTTGTGAGATGCTTTTAATTTCCTGTGCTACTAGTAGAGCAGAGTTTTTGAATTTTGCTTGTCAGAATTATTGAAGAAGCAGCTAATAGTTAAATACTGGATAAGTGGCTAGTTTTTAGAGGATTTCCTTAAGCTGTTACATGAAACTGGAGTTTTGTAAAGATGTATTTCAGATATTTGTGCAAAATGCTTCAAGATTCTTTGAGATGAAAGACTGCATTTGTAAATGCAATATATTAACTAATGCATTTAATGAATTTAATTTTTGACAAGTGAATTTGTCACAATGCATCATGTAATCACGTCTGGATTTTTCCCCCCAGATTTAAGAGTAGAGCAGTCAGATGTTATATTGTGCATTGGAGGGTAGATAAGAGATGTTTTCATCTTCGTTGACTTTCTAAACACCATTTTTAATAGTTTTTTTTTTTTAAAAAAAGTGTGATTTATGGACAGAATTTGAAGTTATCATAATCTAGATACTGTATTTGCTATTAACTATTAAAAATTGTGCTTTGAAAGTAATAGTAAGAGCAACCTAAATTTTCCGCCAAAGTTTTTTTCTGGATTTAGTTTGTTGAAATATTAAGCCAGCTGTTGATAGAGACACTGCCTTCCCCATGAGTGTGAATATTTTAGTGTTCTGGGTTTTTTTCAGGTAGTTTATAATTAATTCATTGAAAAATTAAAATCCAGTTGGGAGACTAGAAAAAGCAACAACTTTTCCCCTGCCTCTTCCAATCTGTGTCCTAAAGTCCTGAAAGAATGGAATTAATATGTTTAAGTCACTAAGTGCAGAAAAATACTCATGTTACTTCCACTGCCCTTAAAATTACATTTGCATAGGAAATTAGTTTATTAGTACTTGAGGTTCCCAATGAACCAGACATGTTTAAAACAAATTTATTTAGCAAAAATTTCAAATTACTTGTTTCTCTTAAGCGGTTTCAAATTTCGATGCTAATGTTATCAATACATATAAAAATTCTTATCTAAACTTGAAAAGTTATTTTAAGTTGTATTTATTTTCTAGATAATATAGCTAAGTATTAGAAATTAAATAAACATAAAGTAGTCATTTATGACTACTGAGTTAAATACATATGTATGCATTCAATGCAGCAGAATAAAATACTAAATTATACCCAAAAATAATCAACCTTTATTTTAGTGAAATTATTAAAATGTACAAGTAAAAATCAAATCAAATTTACTTAAGTAGAACAAAAATTTTACTATTTATGTAATTACAGTTAAACTCAGTGATTTTTGTTGCTTCAATTTCAGTCATTGCTGTAGATGTAAGTCAAGAGCTGGTTTGGTTTCAGATAGGAAAATTGTCAACATTGTGCACCTGATATTAGAGTAAATGCGTAGGGAAAATTAGTTAAGCTTGTCATATTTCAATATAAAATATTCTGGTAAACAGCAGATACGGAATTATTACTATGTGTAAAAACTCTTTTGAAGGTATGATCATTAAGAAGTTTTCTGTGGTCTTGGTATGTACAGCTCATATTGTTTATGTAAATACCACGTAAGAAAAAAGTCATGTCTCTAGGCCTGCCATCAAGAGCACACAATCTATTGCTCTGAAGAGAGCAGCTGCCAGGAGAATCAATGCAAATGGAGTTTCTTTTCTCAGTAGAAAGCTCCTGAACAGAGTTCAGCCTAAGTTCAAAAATTTTGTTGTGTGGAAATATAACATGGTTATACTGTTCTACACTTTGAGGTTATGGATTCAACACCTTAGGTGGAAGATGCATAAATACTTGGCTGACAGGCATATGAACATGTTGGCTTGACTCCCTTTATCTGGCTTTTTCAGGATTTTTGTAATTTCTCATTCACAGCTGAGCCTGAGCAGTCTTGGTTATGGCTTCTCTTAGATGATTTTGTTGGAAACAGACAATGAATGAAATCCATTTAAAGAGAAATGGTTGTTAAGATGTGTATTAAAATGAACCTAGATTACAAGACCTTTACTTTTTCTGATCCAGATAAATTTGATACAGTAAAGGCCTTTTTCTCACAACATAGTCCAGAGCCATTTCCAGTTAAGCTGATGGAGCCAGACCAACATGAAACTGAAGCCCAATTTTCACGAGGAATATCAGATACAGAGTTAGATGCATAATTAGAGGTCCTGACTGAAATCATCAATAAGACAGCATTATGTAGATTTAAGTTCAGTTTCCCCTAGGGCGAAGGATTTTGTGTCCATACTGCCTGTGTCTGGCTGCCAGTGATCTGCTGTTAATTTTTAACCCACTTGTCTGCTTCCAAAACCAATCTGAAAGACTGGTAAGGATCTCTAAGATAAATACTGTGCTAGAAGTCCTGTTACTAGGGAACCAGAAAAAGGAGAGACCCTTAAAGTGCTCCATATGAAGGAAAGGCTGCAGGGTGGATTCAGGAAACACAGAGAGGCAAGTGATCTGGGAAAATGCCCCAGGAGTGGAAGGAACAGCTGAAGCTGATACCTCTGCCAAGTGTGCAAATCCACCAACATGTTGCTGTGTGCACTGCAGTATGTTTCATTAGCCTTCATGTTCAACCAATCATTACTCTGGCAAGTAAAATAAATTTTCAAAAAGGCTGGACTTGATCATCTTGGAGATCTTTTCCAAATTTAATGATTCCATGATAGGTGTGGCTCTGTGAGAAGTATTTGGAAATTCCTGCTCAGAAGGGATTTTTGCATCAGCTTTCTAAGACAATGTTTTTCTGTATGCATCAGTCGTAGAAGGACTCATAAAATTGGCTTGAAAATGTGAGGAGGAAATTTGAATCTGGGGAAATGCCACAAATTTCAGGAATTTGAACTGTAATTTTAATGCTTGATAAGAAGTTGGCTGAAGGGACTTATTTCTGGCTAATGTATTTGTTTGTATAATTACTGATGATGTAACACTGCTCATCTGATTGCCATTACAAGCAAGAAATATAGAGCAAACATGATACTGTCCAGTTCCAAGGAAATTAATTTCCAATATAGTGTTGGAATTGTTACCAGCCAGATAAAGAAAAAGAAAACCTCCCTAGGTGTAAAATTAACTCAGCTTTTTGAAAATATTTATTTTGTAAATACTTTGTTTTATGCATGAAATCTGAATCCTTGATCACAGAAACAAGTGGACTGAACTGAAAATAAGTGAATTAAGCTGTGCAGAAAATGGTCACTAGAGGTAAATGGTCCCATGTTATCCTTGGATTCAGTGTAGCTGGGTGTCACATGAACTTCATAAAGAGTTTTTTGACAAAAGTAACTGATGTTCAAGCACTTTAATATAAAGGCATACTCTCATAGTTTTGGTACAAGAGGTAGAAAAGTATCATTTAAGGAAGTTAAAATTATTTGATTTTGTAATTTTTCATTTAAGTAGTATTTTTGTTAGAAACTTTTGGTAGGCACAAGGAAGGGAGAAGCAGGCCTGGTAGAAAACAAAGTAATTTTGAATCCTATTAATCCTGACAGAGTCAAACTAGTGAAGGAATACAAGAATAAATGGAAAGAAGTGGCATCGTTCATGTTGTCATTATACAGCCAACTCAAAGGAACATTTATACAAAAAAATTGCTAATAATTGTCTTGCATTTTACAGCAAAGGATTGTAGCAGTTTAGCTTCAGTGAGTTGGATGTGTCGTCATAGTGAGGCTTCATTCAAATCAAGTGATTACAAGATACCAGTAGTTTATATAGAGGACGCAGGGGAAACTCTGTATTTACGTATTTTGACAACATTTCACGTTGGATAGTTGTGTCAAGATGTGACTGAATCACTAAAAACCCCACCTGGTGCTTTGGTCTTTGCGGTATTTGATGTTTTGTTCTACACTTGTACTACAAGTAGTTAATTAATGTGAAAATGTAATGGTGTGTATGTTTGTAAAATCAAAATTACAAATTAATCTGATGAAAATTACAGCATTTTTATTCAGATTTCTACAGCTGCTGGTGCATTAGTTTTCAGTTGTTTGATAGGAAATGCTAAATGCATCTTTCAGTGTTTATTTGCCTTGTTCTTGATTTCAGGTTTTTTATTAGGAAAAGTAAATTGTAACTTCTCTAAATAAGGTTATTAAAATCTGGGTGCATATCAGGGGTCAACACTGTGTATACTTCTTAATAATTTTAATAATATTAATTCTTACTATTCATCTGTGGATGTATTTTTGTAGTACACATATAATGCAGGAGGGATAGCTGAAAAAAAGTCTCAAAATAAAGTTGAGGTTTATTCTGAAACAGCTTCTAAACCCACACTTTTCTCATTGTTGAAATTGTGTTAAATATTTATCTGAAAATTAAAGCTGCTATAGATCTAGATTTCTGAAAAATGCACCAGTTTTCTAAGTCCCATGAATATCTGAAATTTGTAACCTCTCTAATAATCTTGAACAGTTATTGTTGAGATCCTTGAAGTTTGTTTCAAATTAAGCTGATGACTGGTGAAAGCAGTATTTTCTGGGCAGAAAAAGTTCCTTCTCTTCAAGTCCTCTTTTAATTATTATACACTTGAGTAGGTGCTTAGCCTGGCTAGAAATTACCCTTTTACCCAAAATAAATATGAATATTTACCTAGAGGCTCAGCATTTTCCTTTGCTGAAAACAAC
This sequence comes from Grallaria varia, assembly GCA_013396735.1. Lineage (NCBI taxonomy): Eukaryota > Metazoa > Chordata > Aves > Passeriformes > Formicariidae > Grallaria > Grallaria varia. The sequence continues at coordinate 243,690 of VWZG01000869.1, forward strand.
ATATTTGTGTCACGTCAGTTCTGGCAAGGCAGGCAGATTAGACATTCCCACCTCTCTCTGCCCCCAGACATTCATTTTGGTGCAGCAGTCCATTGCCTTTTCAATTGCACTGCTACAGCAGCTTTTGAGAATCAACTACAAACCAGCCAGCTACAAGGTTCCTGGTTTTAGAAAAACAACTAGAGCAAAAAACCCAACCCTCTACAAAAATAGTGTCTGACCTTAACTGGAGATAATTTCAACCTTGCAATGTAACTGAACAAACAGCAGTGTGGGTAGAACAGAGCAGTGACCAGTGATAAGGGTTCATTAGCTGCAGCTGGTAAGACCCAAAAGGGCATTTTTCTGAACTTTTGGGGGGTTCCTCTGCCAAGTTTGGTGCATTATCAAAATCTGAGTCATTCTGTGTTGATGAAAAAGGGAATTTAGACTTCATGACAATATGATTAGAAATTTTGTGTAAACACAGGGAAAGGTTAGATGTACATAAATGTAGCAATCAGGATAGTGGAAGCAGGTGAAAGCAGCTCCTGATACGTAAATGAAGGTAATCATGGATGGAAGTTGTGTACTTCTGGATGAGGTGAAACCCCTTGTAAAGTCTGTTTATATAAGTCTGGGACATTAAAAGGCATTTTCCTAAATTGTGTTTCCCAACTGCGACTGATAATTTACCTTACTTCAGAGCTCTAGTGTTAGGGCAAGCTATAGTGTTTGTTAGAGGGGGAAAAAAGCATTCTAAAATAGTTATATCACATGCGAATATAGAGTCCTGTGATAGTAGGAGAGATATAAGTGCTTCAGAAAAAAATAGGAATATCATTAATTAAACAATAATTAAACCCATCATTATATATTTTATTAAATTCAGTTTACAGCTGTCCTTGCAAAAACCCATGGAGCATTCGTTGATCATTAGGAAAACTGAAATGCAAGGATGTTTTGTTATTAGTGTGATTCATCTCATCCGAATTTGTAGCATTGTTGTCGTTTAAAAGTGGGTACACGTCTATTTATTGAGACTCTTCATTACGTATGCATTGCAATTTTGTCTAAAATTATTCCAATTGACACAGAAGGGTTCCTTGAATGTGAGCTTCTGCCTTTGGTAAAAGGCAGAGCTCAACTCAGTGAAGGTTAACAAATAGGAGATTTATTTATAAACTCTGTAAACAAAGAATGACTAGATCACTTCTGCTGGTGAGTTGTACTTATCTTTTTTTGTCTTGCTCAGGTTCTTGTACAAAGTCAGCAAAGGACAATGTAAAAGCAATATGATGGGAGGCATAGAGTAGATACCTCTTGTTGTGGTGGTAGGGATGCCATGGGTTCCTCTTCTGGCTTAGCTGTACCAGCCCTTTGCCATCTCATGCAAGTCTCAGTATGCTCTGTGTCTCATAGTGGGTACAATTCTCTCTGTCTTATGGAACAATTGCAGTAAATAATGAGGTGATGAGAATATGATTGCATACATCGAATTACTTCTCATAATAAGTTAGTAGCATGATTTGCTGTTGCTGACCGTGTTGTAATTGGTAAAATGCTGTATTTCACTTTCATTAGTTTGAGGGTTATCGCCTGTGCTGTTTTCCTCATGTGCCTCTTTCTCTCAGTTTTAAGAACAGAAGAGGTAGTCACTTGCCTGACTGTCAGATTGTCAGCCTTGTCTTTGCTTTGAAAAGAGGGTTCAAGTAGTACTTGGCTCAGACAGCTGACCTGCTCCCATTCCTCCCTGAGAAGCCAAGGGGCTCCTCCTCTGCAAGAGAGCCAGCTCTGGTCTCACTACTCCTTTACCCTGCTTATCCAGCAGCCCAGAAGACAAGGAGAGAAAGGGCTAGTGGGATGAGGGAAGTTGGAAAGGGGCTTCTTGAACAATAGTAGGAGTCATCAGTTAAAGAGGAAGAGCTGAGGGCTGGGTCCTGGAGGTGGTGGGGAGTACTCCAGGGTCCAGCGTTTTGTTTGAACTTCACTGAATATTATTTGTAGAACCCAAGGGCTTTTTGCTGACTACAAGAAGTATTGGACAATATGAACTGCTTTTCCTAAGCATAAATTACAACCTCATCAGCAAAGAGTTTGTCTGTCTTAATTTGTGATTTGATGCTCTACTTTATAATTCAGTCCGAACAATTTCTTTAGTAATATCTAAATAAGAGAAAAAGAGTGTACAATTAAGTCTTTTGGAGATTACAGAAGAAGTTCATTGTTGTGACTTTTTAAATTCTGGTCACATATTTCTACTTAGAAGAGAACTTTTTGGTGGTTTTTATTACTGTTGTTTCATTCATTTCTGTCTTATCTAAATGGCTAGATAAAAAGTATCCTAGCTATTGTAGTTCGTTTCCAAAAGCTGTTATCATTTAACAGCTGCTTTTTTTGTTTTTATAGCCATATGCTACTTAAAACTTATTTGATCTCCTTAAATGACCTTATTGTGCACTCTTACGCAATCCTATTTTAAAGAGATTTAGGTGCCTGCAGCTGGAAACAGGCTTGACTGGGGATTTTCAGAACTGCCTAACAATCTGACCTGCACCAAAATGAGTGACTGTCAGGCTGCTGGTAAATCCCTCTAGATTCGTCTCTATCCTTTTAGAAACCTCAGTGACCTTGAGGAGAACCCAGAGAGCCCTTGTGTTATCCCAGTGAAAGTGAGCATGCCTGCACGGCTGCCTGTGGTATGATACTGGTGAAGTGGGAATGGCTGGGAAGCTCAACTTCATAGCTTGATTGAGATATCAGGTGGAATTGAAAAGCATTCAAAATGTGGATTTAAAGACTATTAACTATGTTTACTTTTTATTTTATTTGCCTACTGGGTCTACCTCAGCTCAGACTTGGGCCTTAATAGCAGTGGTGTCCTCTGAGGGGTTCTCAAGGGAAGACTAGATATGTTGTGTCCTGGAATAGTCTGTGCCATGGCAGGCAGGAATACTCACAGTATTCTGCTCTGAAGTTGAAAAGCTGTATGGGAATGTTACTTATGCTGTGTATTTTCCATACCTGGGATCTTTTTCTTCTTGCAATGATAAACTGAGGCACTTTCAAACAGAGCATTTGTGCACTCGGAGATGCTTTGACTTGAGTACAGTGGCAGTTAAGGAGTTAATTTAAAGCAAGGAGGCAAGGATGGAGAGCTGAGGCAGTAGCTTGTGGCTAAAAGGCTGATCACAATTTGAATTAGCAAACTCCATAAAAGTGCTTCTCTGGTAGTTAAAAGCGAGTCTCTTGTGCAGCTGAATGAAACACCTTGTAACTGAAAAGCAAGGCTATCATGTAGCTTGAGTTAAAAATGTCTGTGTTTATGCTGTAACAACCTGTGTTCCTTTTTTTGTCAGCCTCAGAGCTCCAAACTTGAGAATCAGAGTTGTAGGGAAATGCTGTCTCACTGACAGACTTCTGCTTTTTAGAGTTGCTTTGAGCTCCTTTGGCAAACTGTAGTTCACTCATATTGTTTTGCTTTGCAGCAGCTTCACACAGCAAGTTAGTCTGCTTCCAGCCTTATACTTCTTACTTGTTTTTAATTATTTTTTTTACACGATTCATTTTGAGCTCACTAGTGTAGTATTTCACTACTGCAAAATAGTTTTGTTTTTTTTATGACAGTAATTTGTGGGTTTGCTATACACTTCAGGCAAATGTGAAAAGCATAAGACAAAGAGGTCTGGATCCAAAAAGGGAGTCAGATGCTTCAGTCCCACCTGAAGCTGTGGTTTAAGAGTCTCAGACCAAGGGCAATTTACAGGGCAAGTTTCATTGCCTAAGTGCCTGTAGGCACCTAGTGTCTTCCCTGTAAAAGTGCCTTATTAATTGTTCATGGTGCAATGCAATTCTATGCAGAACCCCAAGTCTGTATGAAGCCACAGCACAAAATCTTGCAGATACACAGGTATGAGCCCAGCAGAGATCTGCTTGCATTAGCACTGTCCTGAAATGAGCCAGTTTGATACAAAGTTCACCTGTCGTGTTTTCATTGAATAGAATGAGATTAGGAGTGTCAAGGAAGGACTGGTGTGCAAGTCAAAGATGCCTGATAAGTTGCAATTGTTTCTTAATGCCACCTCCTCTTTCTTCACCTTCACTTCAACAAGTTGTTGGCCAAGATCAATCTACCCACATACATTTATCTGGGCAGAGCCAGTCAGCAGCATGTCTCCTATGGCACTTCTTAGCCAGGCATGGACACCTGGCATCTCTTTCTGAAAGAAGGGAGTTCTGTTGATTCATGGCATAATTATGAAGTAAGACCAGATATTTGCATCATCTCTGAGCTATAATCAGATACCAGAGGACCAAGCTGCTCAGAAGTAGGCATCTGTGCTACTGCTGTAGTTAATTATTTACCTTCTAACCACTACTGGACTTCAACAACAGAGACTGCACAAGTTTTCTGGGAGATTTAATGGTAGAGAAAGAATGAAACTGCAGACAAATCCTGGTTTTCATGATCCTGAATTCTTTATGAACAGAAAGTGGGGGAAAAAAATGCAGAAAATCTCTTGAACTGATAGAAACAAATTTTCAGCTCCATAATATGAATTGCCTTGAAGTATATTCTAATAGTCACTGATAACATAGATGGTTATCAATAATGTGTGGGTGTTATGAAAATTACAAATAAAACCCAACAACAATCCATATAGATGTGTGTTGTCTTTAGGAATTTATAGAGGTTTTTCAGCCTGAAATCTAAGCCTTCTCAAGATGTCAGGTATCTGTGGTCCATAAAGAAGAACAAATTTAGGATTGATTTTTGTATGGAGCATGCAAAATTGTCCACCTGTTCCTGACCTTGGTGGCTGAACAAGCATAAGAGCAATTGGAGCCATATGGCTGATATATTTTAAATTCTGTCCTAAAGTATGCAACTGCTCTTTCCAAAGAAAGAAGAGTGAGAGGGGGGAAAATGACCCAAAATGTAGAATCAGAAAATATTTAAAACTCAGTTAAAATGGAAATAGTGAACAGAATTTGTGTTTAAAAATCATTATTTCAAAGGGATGCAGAATAGAATAGGATTGGACAGTATCTTTTGGACAGGTGTTTCTGGACTTACAGTCAACTTAGTAAAGAAATAAGCTTGAAACATTCAAAGATGTCTTGCAGTTTTCCTAGTCGATCAAGAATAAGCATGGATGATTCTGCTGTGAAGTTAAAAGGAGGAGAGTATAAATTGATAATGAAGATTTTTTTTTCTGTTTGTCAGTTACAGCAATATCTACGTGCCAAGACTGTGCTGGTCTTTTTTGCTTGTTTAGATGTAGGGCGTTTTGTAATGTTTCATTGGAGCAAAACATCTGGAATTTTGGGTGCTATTCAGCCTGCAGAGACTTTTGCACGTGTACTGTATTGTAGCTGGCATTAATTTTCAAGAGGGAAATTTATAGGCTTTGTATGGGATGCTTGTAAACCTGTACCACATCTGCAGGTGTGGCCATTATATCTATTAGTTCAATTCTGTTTTCAAGTTTCTCTGGGGATGAATGATCCACAGATGCAATAACATTAAATGTTGTATTGCAAGTAATGCTTTTTTTATTGTAGTGATTCCCATTTTCTACTCCCCAAGCTCTGATTCCTCTGCGAGCAGTCTTTGACAGTTATAAGCATCAGTTCATTGACAAACTTAAGAATATGCATAATTTTAAACTTTTTAAAATACAGATTGACTAAAATATCTGCATTTGTATTCACTGCATCCATTGCCATGAGTTATAAATGCTCTAGAACTAAATCATTTACAAGCTGTAATTATTACAACATAGGCTGAACTGAAATTTTATGCGTTTGCATCAAACTCTAAAATACAACAATGAAAGGAAGTTCAAAAAAAATCAGTGTGTGCAGAAAAAATAAGGAGTAACAATACATTTCCAAGCTTTAGATCCTTTGAATAAAGGAAGTCCTAAAACACCTAGGAAAGGTTTTTTAATTACTGTTGCTATTATTATGTTAAATACATAAACATCATATATCCTAATGTTGTTGAAATAAATAGTTCCTTCTTGAGATGCTATTTCTGTCACTAGGAGAAATTTTCAGATAACTGGCCAGATCTTTATTTGGTAGAAAACTTGCAGTCAGTTTAGCTCCAACTGACTTGGTTGTGAAGTTCTGTTTTTCTTTCTGTTTGTACACTTAGCTCCTGGTTACTAGCGCATCTGATCTTTTTTTGTAGCTCTTAGCTCAGTCATAAAAAGAAAATATTCATCTGCTTGCAGTCCTATAGAAAACTTTAATACAAAAGTAAAATTCATAAGTACACAGTCTTGAAAAGTTCTTGTCCTATGTTCCTATCTAGGGAATTAATACAGCACGTTTCTAAGTGAAGCTAAAATTGTTTCTAGCTCATGTCACAAGTGGTTTTAATCAGATCTAAATATAACCAAGAAATACATTCCAGTGAATTCTACATGTCTTTGAATATTTACAGACCTTTGAACTTTGTATCGAATAGGATAGGATCATAAAAACAATGCATGGTATAATTTTCACTCCTACATTTTACAGCTGAGAGTTTGAGAGATGCTGGCACTTTGTTCTGGGAGAGGAAAGCTGATATGTGTCTAAAGGGCTATGAGATCATGAACGAAGACTGTAATATATATGTATATATCTACATGGTATGACTAGTAATATATAAATATTCCTGTTGGGAACTATTCTGAACATGGGAAGTTTTCATGAATTCCTTTAGGGTTGGTCAACCTAGTCAGTTTATTTGTAGCCAAACACTAGACTAGATCATGCTACCCAGACATCTGCTGAATAAACTGAGCCATCTGCTTAAAACCTGATGGCACAATATAGAACAGTGTGTTTATAATCTCTATAGTTTCAGCACAGCTAGTTTCTCATTTCTACAAATATGTAATTAGAGCAAGTGTGTCCTCATTGCAAAGCCAAGATCCTACTCTTCAACACTACTAGCACTCCTGATGGAGAAGGAAACAGAGTAGACCTGTCCCTAACACCTGGGCCTGCAGGTCCACGATCTAAGCAGGTGATGGAGAAGAAATGGGTCTGTGAAGAATGGTCCTCCTCCCTCTTTGACACACAGTGCTGCAACTAGCCTAAGGTTTGTTTTTTGAGGAATTTTGATGAAAAAAATTAACTGAAGCTTACATGTATTACACTTGACTAGCTCAGCTATTAAGTCCACTATCAGAAAATCAGTCTATGCTGAGCTGACTTTCTCCTGGCTAAAGTAACTTCACATTCAAAGGGAATTTATATGATAGTAGGCAAAGATGCATTTCAGGTTTCTGATAAAAACCATTGTGGTCTGAACCAGATTGTGTTCAACTGTAAGGTGAAGAAAGGGTTATTAATGTGTTTCACCTTTTAAAAATTTTTTCTTGTTTGAAACGGCAATATATCCATGATGTTAAGGGAAAAATGTATTCATGACTCAAAATGATTTAGAACATGGACTCAATTTTAATATGATGCTAAAACTGTTCCACTTGAAAAGTACTTTTATGCTTACAATAATGGGCTAAGGTAGGAGAACTCTAGGGTAGTTAGTTCACTGAGAACAATTTATCAAAATATTTTTGTAATTGAGATGATATATTTTAAGAATTGTGGATGGACTGTTGAGTAAACCTGCTCTTATTGCCTTTGCTCAGCCCTACCATAAAAAGCCCTTTTTCTCTTCCACCTTCTATGTGTTACTATAGTACCTTTTAGAAAATGAAAAAGGCCTTGGATTGTTCCCTGTTTCTGAATTGTGTTTTTCCAAGGTGGATTGTATGTGTCTGCATGGGTGGTATGCTATAAATTTGGTTCTGCCTTTCTGTTTTTTACACCTATAGAGCATGACAGATGGATGCCAAGCCTGTTCTGTAGTAAAACATATCAATGTCTCCCTTGAGAATGATATTTAGGGTAGGTGTTGCCAAAGTGTAGATTACTCTTCCAGAGCCTTTCCAGCATATCCTGGTCTTACTTTCAGGAAAAACACTTTCAGAAATGGTAGGTCTCTAGATAGCTGGATGATGATTCCCTTTGTGTAGGGAATTCCTCTCTGTAACTCTAAGAAATGTGACACAACAGGTTCTTGGTATTTTGACATCTCTCAATTACTGCAGTGAATAAAATTAATTAAGTATTAATTAAGTGGTTGTCAGCCTTCATGCATGACATTTTCTTAGGGTAATGCGGACAATAGGTAAACTTTAGCCCATCAGTGTGTTAACACTTTTTTACCTCATGTAACTTTATTTCAAAAGTCACTTTATTACAGTTTCAGCCCTATCTAATGTATCTAACTATTTTTGATCAGCAGGCTGAATGAGTGATCATTCCAAGGAACTTTGGATGACTTAGATGTTTATAAGCACAAAATTTAGGCTGTGATAAGACCATGCATTCTTTTGCTGTTAGTGTAGTTGTTCTTAGAATTTATTTTTTTGTTGTTGTTGTTATTTTTTTTTCTTTAAAACAAATTATGTAATTTCCTTTCCAAACCTTTCTATGCCAGAGATCTTTATTTTATATTTATATACATATTACATTATATATCTACCAATTTTCTTTTCTGAATGTGCAATCACTTAAAATGACAGATACCTTTCTACTCAAGTTGTCAAAATCAGTTAAATGTTTAAGCATTTACTCACCTGAAGTATGTAAATAATACTACAAAGTGCAAGGACACTGAGAAAATGCTAAGTGTGCTTTTGGGATTTCAATAGAAATGATGCTTTAAAATTAGGATGGAACTATTTCTGACTATGGTTGTGAACATCATGTTTTTCTCACTTTAAAAAAATCTCAAATTATTTTCCCATTTATATTTTTCATGTTATTGTTTTGCACTGAAACAGTGATCATTATCTCTCTTAGATACTGAGGGAACTTATCTTTCTGCGGCATTTTATTATCTTTCTCTCCACTTGTGAAATATTTTGCATTCTAGGACCACCTTTTTTAAGGTTACAGAGTCCAGATGTTAGAGACTTCAGAATTCCAAAATTCCAGGAGGGATCCCTGGCTTTTAAATAAGTGCTGGTGTGGGCAAAGTTAAAGTATGTCTAACATGGAGCTCAGTCCCCAAATGCTGGCCAACCAGCTGGCATTTTAGGCTGCCATTGATCAAAAGACACTACTCTTGATTTTGTGAAGTCTGCCAAGATGAAAATATTTCTTTCTATCTGACTCTGACATTAAGGCGGTTCTCCACGTTATTTAGTGCTGAGGTTAAGCCACATCTCTTTCATGTTACGTTAAAGCATGTTTTAGCCAGAGAAAACAGGCATGCTAAAGCCATTAGAATAATGGGGTGATTTTAAAATTTCCCCTGGGTTTAATAAAAACTGGCAGTTTGGGTGAAATTTCTCTGATAGGCCTTTCTGTTAATGCTTATCTAGATAATGCATCTTCCAAATGTTCTGGCTAGAGTGTTTGTGATATTAAGAAGACTTTGACATGTAGCTCCACAGATGTTTTTTCTGCACCTTTTTTATTGTGAGTTGGAGTTAGAATTTCACAGTGACGTTGAAAGGTATTTAGTATTCTCTATGCACATTGCTATAGTTATATTGAATTCCCCAGGGGAATGGGAGGATAATAGACTTTTAAAAGACAAGCTTTCTGAAATGAATGCAGTGGTTACTGCTGAATGCCAGCCGAGTTATCATGGTACAACTTCTGCTTCTTCTCTTTATTATGGTGTCTCAGGAACAACATGTATGTTGAACGCCTGATGGTCAATGCAATACAGAATGGTACCATCAAAGGAAATGGTGTACCAAAGTGCTGCAGATGTAGATGAAATAGGTATTTTCAATAGATTTGCATCCTTGGAAAACAGAGAGAAAAAATATTTGTCTGGAGGTGTAGCTAAGCATAATTCTGTTGATTTTTTTTTTTTTTTTTAGGTGACGTTTTTAAGATTGCAGACATCTTAGGGCCTGACTCTTTAGTCAAAGGCTAACTATTACAGCAGACTTACTTAAGATTCTCTCCAAATTGGAATTTGGCCTGTTTCTTCCAATTGCTAGTTCATCTGGGAACTGACAGGAACCATTTTTTTTAGAAGTATAGCCCAGTATTTAGGCTCTAGCATGAAACATTGGTTGGCAGAACTAAGACAGAGGAAAAGCAAGGTAAACTTTCTGATGAGCATATATGTTCTTCTAGTGAAGGATTTATGACAGTATCTCAATGGACAATTCTACAGGCTCTTTCAGATTAATATTAATGTACTTATTTTTATTGCAGTGAAACTCTTCTTCTGATAAATCTTGAAAAACAAAAAGCCAAAAACCACATTTAAAATTACGGATTTTTCTTTTAAGATTATGACCAAAAATATGTGACCCTTAAAGGAGACACCCAACTTAGTACACAAATGTTTAGTTTGTTTTTATTTATTCAGGAAACCTTGTGAGTAGAGTTGCAGTGAAGTACTGTATGTTGCTGGTCACAGAGCACTACAGCATAGCCTGAGTGTCCAGAGACTGGAAAGCAATTAGCCTCAACTACTCCTCTCTTAATATACCATGTACAGACCAACACACTACAGTTGTGTTTAGCTAGTTGGCCACCTATCCAGTTCATCTATCTGCCACACAAATATACAGTCCCTGGTAGCCATAGCACATCTGTTTTGTTCTTGTTCTGCATAGAATTATCTGGCTTTGTGCTGGGTACCAGGTACGTAGTGATCTTCAAACCATGCTTGATCCTGCACTCTTGCGTCTCTTGTTTTCAGGGCTCTGGCAAAATCTGCAATTTCTTGGCTAATACAGGGCCCTGAGAGCATTTTCATAATTCCCCAATTCTCACTTATAGTTGCCTGCAGTCAAGTAGGTGGAAGCCAAGAATAATGATCAGTTGATGTGTTGGATGTATCATATGACTGTGTTCTACTCTACTGGCTTATTTAGGGATTTGGAAACACTTTCAGAGTATCGATTTCATTTCAGCATGTCAAACAGATCTATCTCCTCTCTTAATTGAAATTACATTAAATCCTACTCTTCCTGTTTTCTGAGTATAAAATGAGCTGAAACAACTATTTCAAGAGAAAGGGAAGTTACTGGAAAAACATAGGAAAATTAGTGTGTTTGTATATACACGTTTATATATATGTACATAAGCTCATTGTCAGCAGAAGTTAAATTAGAGGTTCCAACAAGAAATGTTTCATTCAAAACTATTTTTTTCAAGGTTTGTTACCCAAATTTGGCTTTTGATTATGCTTTCTGTGACTGGTCAGTTCTAGGATTCATTAACAATATATGTTGTGCTAAAAGTCTATACCTACTAAGTAAAAATTCTTGTTTTCTTACTTCAGTGGATTGTTTTATATGTTTGCCACAGCTTTAGAGACATATTTTGAAATATAAGGCCTTGACACAGTTCACAATTCTTACAGAAGGACTAGAAACCACACTGTTCATAGACCACCCAGGTGCGGCCTAATTAAACTCTAAGAAAGTTTTGAAGAGCTCTCAAATTTCCATGCATTTCAACTTGTCAGCAGACCAGAAGTCATTTCCAAGCTGAGTGCTCTCTTGGCATCCATAGAGGACACCCCTGTCATTCTCTCTTCAGTAGCCTTCTGATTCACTCCCCACACTGGGGGCTGCCGTCTATGCAGAGGTGCAGTGAGAGGCCATGCAACAAACACCCCACTCGTCCTCCTTTTATGCTACCTGTAATTCAGACTGACAAAACATATCACAATTAGACCATCTCAGGATAACTTCCCTGACTTGATGGACAAAACCAGAATTATTTATTGGTGGAGGCGGAGAAAATCTTGTATGTCCTCTGTAGTTCACAGCTAAGCAAAGGGAATTCTGTCACCACATGGATATCTTTTTTATTATTATTATTATTTTATTTTTTATTTAGTAGAGTTACTGAACAAATTATCATTTCCAGCTTTGAGCATCTTACCACAAACTGAAATACTCTGATGAAATGTATGGCTGTTTAATTTGTGATTGTTCCGGTTGTTTTTGAAAACATCCACAGTGAATATTTTAATAGCAGTGCATTTCCTCCAGAAAAGCAAACAAACAAAACCAAAATAATTAAAAAGAGATCAAAACCAAATCAAAAACCCAACAAAATCTAGGATCATGAAAAATTATTTCTAAGTGTTGCTTTTCTCATAAATAGAGAAAAAAAAACAGAGATACTAGCACCCATAGAAGCTGGACCTGTATTAAATATGGACTTTGGTTTTGCAAAGAAGTGTTGCTATTTCCCTCTGCTCTGTAAGTGGCACTTCCAAAGAGCTGCCTCACAACTGCATCTGTTCTCCCATCCCCTCTTGTCAAAATGATAACATGAAATGCAGCTGAATGACCTGATTTCTTAGGACAAGCTGACCTGTTTCATTGTTCAATCTTTAGCCATAAGCTTCAAGTGCCAGTCCTCTGGGGATCTTTCTGGAAATATGTAGAAACCACATTCTATAGATGCAGTCAATGTAAGGAGAAGAAACATCACTGAATTCCAGTGTTATTAATTTAGTCCTAAGGAATGAAAGGATTCTAAGCCTTCTAGTGTTGTGTTCAGTGTAGGAGGAAACCTTTACAGTCATGAAAAAAATTAAACTGGGAATATCTGCAGATAGACATTGCCTAATAGTTATCATTTTGGCTCTGTGATACTTGTAATTTAAAAATAACAGGAAAAACAAGATGAAATAAAACACCCTAGTATGGCATGACCTGGAAGCTCAAGGTGAAGAAAATTCCATTTGAAAAAATCTGTCTTAAAAAAAAAAAAAAAGTTTAATTTAGTAAATTTCATTGACTTCATGGGAAACTAGGCAAAGGACTTCCAAAAGAATAATTTTATACAGGGAAAATTTGGATTTTCTTTTATTCTAAGGCATTGAAAAGCCACCCAAGAAATCACTGTGAAAAGTTGTGTACTCTTTTTCTGATCCTAAATTTTTCATCAGTCTTTCCATCTGTGAATATTCTAGGTTCTGTTGTGTGAGTATTCCTTATCTTGTCACCTTTGGTATGCCATTGGTGTCTGGAGTTGTTGCAGATGAACGGGTATGAAAATATTTCCACCAGGTCATGAAACCTCTTTCTAGGTGGTTTGTGAACCCTGTGTGCTGTAACAGGAAATACTATGTTACTGTTAACTGCTTGGGATAATGGCACATATTTACAATAACAAAATCAGTTTAAAGTATATAAGAAGATAAATTTTTTTCAAGATATTGGCCAAGACTGAAAAATCAAAACAGGAAAATTTTTAATATGAGAATGTGGATAGGTGAAAATACTTTGCTAAAGATGGTTTTACACTGAAATGTGGCTTTCTACAAACAAATGTTCTTTAAGAGCCAAATGTTACTATAAACCTTGATCCAAGAGTATTAGTGTTTGAATCTATGATAATGTTGGTGTTATCAGTCTGTTTTGTGCACTTATATTCATGGGCTGTGAAACCTTTCCTCACATGTACTAGGTTAAATCATTTGGCAGGAGAAAATTCCTTCTACTTTTTGGTCTTGAAAACTGCACCGTCACCTCTCATCCAAAGCACTGAAACACAAAATATCAGAAGTGTATTTTTAAAATGTTTTTGATGGTATAAACCTACTCTCTGCTTCTGTGTCTTGGATGTGGGCCTAGGTGCCTTTTGAGCACTGTTATGTAGACAGCACACTGACAGTTAATACTGCCTGCTTATTTAATAATATTTTCATTATAACCATGTTTGTATGGATTCACTTCCTTAGAGTAAATGCTTTAACTGTAGAATAGCAAAAGCTGAAAACAACACAAGACTGATTTTCTTTAAATAGAGACTTTAGAAAACTTTCAGCACACATCAAATTTTAATTAAGTTTAGGAAATTCTTAATGAGATCACAATGACAAAAAAAATAATGACATTACTCTATAGTATTATTTTTCAAAGTAATATAGTATAGGTTGCTTTGTCTTTTCCTATATACTTCTTTCATTTTCTTCTGAGTGCCATGTTGTAATTTTCCCTTTATCATTTACCTAGACAAATATTCCATGTAAGCAGTAAATTTGTGATCTCTTATCATAATTTTAACATGTCCTGAAAATGTAATGGAACTGAGATCCACTCCAAGTTGCTTGCTATCCAGCGAACCAATTAGATACTACATTCTTTAAGCAGATAGGAGTCCATAAGTCATTCAGTATTAATCATCTGCATTTTAAATGCAACTTGTAACATTTTAAAGCAGACCACTGTTTTAAGGTATAAAATTACACCTTTCTATATACCTGCTGAACCTCAGCATATCACGTTATTTCACTTTTTCTTATGTCAGTGTCCATGAACTTATTAATTACTGAGCTGTTATATAAGATTTTGCAGTGTTTAAATTTTCCTGTCCCCTGCCGTAGTGCACACTGCCTCTAAGTGCACTATATCGACAGTATTAGCCCATTGCTACTGACTGAGGCAATTATTGCATTTTTGAATAGGAGAATCCATTTAACAGGCACAGGAACCAGTGTAATCAGACATGAGATAAGCAAGCAGCCACCTAACAATCTTTGAAGTGAGGATTGTTACAGGATTTACTGACTCTCTGCTGGGACTGCATCTTGATCCAAAACCACTGCCATATAAGTTTTCCCTGTCTTGGGAAGGGGTCCACACAAATGTGCTGTTTTGGAGTTTAGTAACTGTGTTCAAAGCAAGTTGGGAGCCTGCATGTTGAGTTTTTGATTTTATACTCTGTAAGGTTCTGAGCTGACGATAACAGGCAGCTTTGCCTGCAACCACTGTAACCTAAGACCTGGTCCTATGTATTTGGGGAAGGAGGGGGAGTTCAAAAGACTTGAATTCTCTAAGGGAAAAATATTTTCTTGGAAAATTTCTCATTTTATTGGTTTTCACTTCAAGATTCCTTAACACAGAATACAAAAAATTTTAGGGAAAAGAGTTGTTTCTTTGGCATTTCTACCTGGATTTTATTGACCCTGTTATTTGAAGAGAACATCTGTGAAATATGTGAATTTGGATTTTAAATACATCTTTCCCCAAAATTTAAGCCTGACATGTTGGTTCAGGCCTGTTGCCCTTGGGGAGTTAGGTATTGCTTTGGGCTTAAAGGCTGTTTCTGACATTTGGAAATACAAAGGCAGTAATAACTTGCTGGAGTAGGAAATAGTCTTATTAAGCACTGTCTTGTTCTAGCAAACCATACTCCAGTTGATCTAACATTAGGCCAGCTGTTAATAATTTTACAAGCAGAGCATGAAATAGCAGCTTGATACCTGACTAAGGGGGAGCTACAATATTGCACGTGAACGTTTCTATGTACTACCCTTAGTGAGCAGATATTAATGCTATTTCAAGGAGTGTCAGTGAAGAGTCTTTGATATTGTGATTGGGATACTTGCTATTACATCCATAGTGACAGCTCCAATTGACAGGATTAAAAAGGCAAAATTAAAAAAGGAATTATTTCATGCCCTCAAGTGCAGATAAGAACAGCTACATCTCTGCTACGTGTCTTGGTTTGACAGTGATTTTTTTTTCCTCTGGCTTTTCATACCCTGTACAGTTGTTAAATTCCCTGTGTCATTCCACTTAGTCTCATCTCTTATAGTCTCTCCTTTCCTGCCACATCTTTTTATTCTCCTTATCCTACCCCCCAAAGCCTCCATTTTTCTAAATATCTCTTTTGTAACTTGTATATATTTTATGGTTTAGAATTCTTTTTTCCTCATTGGTTCTTTCTGCAGTGGCTTTTCTAACTCTTGCCTCATATTTTAAGGTGTTCATCTATCAGATTATAACCCTACACCACCACATGTCAAAAAACTAAATGAAAAATGAGAAAAACCACCACAAAAAAAATCCTGATGTGAACATATGGAGACACTTATCATGGGCTAGTATAGTGTTCATTCCTTTCTATGTGTGTCTGTTGAGATGGTATATGTTGTAGCTAGCCTGTGCACTTTTTGGTATCTTAATCGGAGGAGTTTTTTAACAAAAATGAAAATGAGTTTAAGAATAGGAAATATTTATCTACAGGAAATAATTTTAGCAAGCAGACAATGTTTTATGGCAATTCCAGTCTAAGATATTGGACTGCTGTGTAAATATCACTTTCACTTCCATCATTTAACAAGCTAGCTGCGGTATAGTAATGCAGAGTTTTCCAAAGCCGCTCAGCAGACAAATGGCAAAGTCAGGATCTTCTCATTCCTAATATCTTAAGAAAGTGCTGTCAATCCCTCACAAGATAATAGAAGAAAACACTTTAACAAATAAAAGTAGTTGGGACTTATGGGGGTGATAACTACAGCTAGACTATAGTTTTCAAAGAAGGTTGCTTAAAATTTGCAGAAACGTCTTAATTTTGGGTCCCTAAACAAAGGGACAAAGGATGTACAGTGTCATTCAGAACTGTGGATTCATGCAGTCAGGATGCACCTCGGTGGAACGCACTGGGGAAGGTTGAGGTAATGAGGTGAGCCTTGAAGAAGGGGCTTCAGAAATCCCAGTGACTGAGAGAGGGTCTATTTCATTTATTTGATATGCTTAAAGAACAACTCAAGTTTTTAGTTTTTAGCAACTCATACTGGACTAAGGACTTAAGACAGTGGATTTGGTTTTGGGGTTACCTCTTTGGCTTTTGGCCTCGCCATCACTTTGGTTCCTCCCACTCATCTCAAGACTTGTGTGGTGCTTCTTTTGCCTAGCAGAAGATATTAGGGCATGTTGAACTTGGTGATCTTTGGTCTGCTTCAGGTACTAAGAGAAATCAAGGTACTGATGATGGTAATTTTTAAACTGATGATTATAAAACATGTGATAGGAGGTTTGATTATGATAGTAAAAGCCTTAGGACACTGAAATTCTTCTCACAAAAAGAATTTCCTTTTTTCCAGTGCCTTGCAGTCATAACTTCAATTCCCCACAGATGTCAAAGTAGGATCATCTTTGTTATGAGGAAGTGTTAGAGGGGGTAGTTGTAAGGATAATTTTTGAGAAGGGATGTGACCCTCTGTAACTGATTATCCCATTGGTACTAAATGGCCTGAATTTTTGTATGTTGTCATGCATCAGTTAGTGGAAAAAGACTGCAAAATGTGTTCTAGGTGGTGGACCTTACAGATAGTTGGTTGTTTGACTGATTTTCTATGGGCTGATTAGTTTNAGCAGTAATGATTTTTTTTCAGATAAGCCAAAACTTTACAAGTGTCTATGTCATTAAATAAGCATAAGTGCTCATTTTAAAATACTAATACCTTCTGTATTTTTTTACATGAAGGCATCAGGTTAAAATTACTCATATGACAAATTATGGAATAAAAATACACCTGGGAAGCACAACATAATTTTAGAATATTCACCAAATTCTGAAAATCTGGTGTAATGAGAAGCATTTAATTATTTTTTTTTTTACTTTTTTTTCTTTTTTTTTTTTTACTTCATTAAGGTAGGGATTATTTCAGACTACNTTGAACTTGGTGATCTTTGGTCTGCTTCAGGTACTAAGAGAAATCAAGGTACTGATGATGGTAATTTTTAAACTGATGATTATAAAACATGTGATAGGAGGTTTGATTATGATAGTAAAAGCCTTAGGACACTGAAATTCTTCTCACAAAAAGAATTTCCTTTTTTCCAGTGCCTTGCAGTCATAACTTCAATTCCCCACAGATGTCAAAGTAGGATCATCTTTGTTATGAGGAAGTGTTAGAGGGGGTAGTTGTAAGGATAATTTTTGAGAAGGGATGTGACCCTCTGTAACTGATTATCCCATTGGTACTAAATGGCCTGAATTTTTGTATGTAGTCATGCATCAGTTAGTGGAAAAAGACTGCAAAATGTGTTCTAGGTGGTGGACCTTACAGATAGTTGGTTGTTTGACTGATTTTCTATGGGCTGATTAGTTTTATGGTGCTGTTATTTGATTTAATTTAATTGCAGTTATTTGGTAATTAATTTTGCTGGAGGACGAAGTGGATCCCTGAAGAGACATTTATTATTTTATATCAAAATCAATTATTTTATATTTCTTATTATGTATTTTTGTAAGGAAATCAGTAAACTGATTTTATTACAAATATAAATAAATAATTGATAATTAATGATATAATATTAATAATAAATTACTAAATAAATTAAAATAGTTCATAATTT
>VWZG01000869.1:261840-294764 GCA_013396735.1 Grallaria varia
TTTTTTTTTTTACTTCATTAAGGTAGGGATTATTTCAGACTACATTAAAAAACAAAGATGATTTTGGCCTCATCTGTAGATGGAGTGACAGAGGGGGTTTTTCAGTGCACAATGACATTTCACCTCACCATAATTGCTTGCAATTGCTATTGGAAGTTTGACCAACAGGTCAGGTCCTATAATATCCTACTTCCATATTCATGAATACGGCAAAAGATAAAATATGTTAAATGAGAACAGCTTTTGCATGTGTGACCTGACGTGAGATATGAAACTAGTCACAAAATAATTATGTCTTGATGTAATAGAATATATAATGCTCTGTTTAAAACTTGGCACATTTTATAACCAAATATGATTTTATATATAAAGTAATGAGAAAATATGAGTCAAGATCAAATTCTGATTCCAAAGTGTTGGAGAAATTTTCTAAAGTGTTTCAAAACTTTAGAATACTGGAACGCATGGTTAAATATGTTGAAATTAATCTAATAAACATTTCAAGAGATCCAGATTTGATTTTTATCATATGTGGTATATTTTGTGGGGAAAAACAACAACAAAAAACAGATTAGTTGGATAGGATTTTGGATTTGATGGAACTAAATTTTCTGCCTGAACATGCTAAGTAGTCTTTTACAAATACTCTTTCATAGTTTATATAATAAATATAAATGTAGTTTTAAAACATTTTGTAAGGCAAGAAATTCTCTGTAATAGATGTTAAATATCACCAATAAGTTAAGTCATTTGTTGATTGACAGAGATGTCTCCATGCAAAAATATTGTCTTTCTCAGGTTTGCCCCATTGTTCACATCACTGTAAAAGATAAGAAACATAAAACAAGAGAAAAACATGTTTACTGAATCCCCAGAAACAGTGACATAATTCAGTTTTTGTATTTTATTCTGTGAATCACAGCTCTCTACTACCTGTGTGTGAGGAACTCCCTGCACTGAGCTGTGCAAAGCAGCTACTAAGAATTGATGATGTCTTTGCAGCTTCTTTTGTCTGTCCACATAAAATCTACATGGAATCCATGTACCTCTTTGTAGCCTTAGGAGGAGTACCAGGGTAGAACTGAGAGTTTCGATTGTCCTTCGCCATTTAGATGCAGTCTTCCACTCAAATACATTTCTGTGTTAGTGTGAAGGAATTTACAGCGTTTCAGCTTTTCTGCAATTGCAGAGTGATTTTCAGCCTTCAGGGCTTTAGATCTGTCATCTTACACAATTCAGATTCAGCAGGAAATTGTGAAACAGTAGAGCATCCCCAGAAACCCTTGTGAACTGAACTAACTGCTGATATATACCTAGTGATTGAATGAAATTAGCTGGATGACAATAGAGGAGTTGGGTTGTAAATAACTTAAGATGACAACATGGTCTGTGAGGAAGCATGATAATTTGTTTACAGAAGGTTATTATGATATATAGGTCTCCACTAGGTTTCAAATTCTTTTCTGTTGAAATTTTTCTCAATTCAATTTGAATATACTTTTGTCTTAATAAATTTTTATTTTATCAAATTATTTTCTTTTTCAGTTCATGATTTGGTTTTGGGTGGGGTTTGGAGAGATCTTTTTGGATTCTGTATTCTTCCTCTTAGCCTTGTTTTGGGAAAACATTTCTGCATCACAGACCTGCTCATTTGCAAGCATTAGCTCTGCTGCATGTCTGTGTTTTACTCTATGCATTATTAAAGATTTCAGTTCAAGAGCCTGTGTAATTGGCTTATTTATGCCAAGTCTTCTCTGATTTCTTTAGTTTTATCTACACTCTTTTCTTGTTCCCAGGCATACCTATTCTCTTCTACATAAATATTCTCCATTCCAGAAGCAAAAGAATACCACTTCTGGGTACAGTAATGAATTAAGTCTATGGGAATTTGGTTCACACTTTAATACATAAGTAAGACTTTAATCCCCTTTTATTTCCTTATGACATGCAGCTTACTCTGCATGGCTGGAATGCTGGGAATATTTTAGGAATGATGGACCAAATAATCTCTTTTGTCTTCTGGTGGTGTATGCATATGACCAGGATTACATCTGTAGATTAGATAGGTGCAAGCACACACACCAAGTTTGGCATGACTAAAGAATTAGAATGCTTGATCAATAACAATTGTCATGGAATGGTTTGGATTGAACGGGACCTTCAAAGTCATTTAGTTCCTGCTAGGATATACTCTTTGATCTTTCTGGGCACCAATGTGAGACTAACTGGCCTGTGGTTCCCTGGGTATTGCTTTTTCCCTTTTTAAATATGGGAGGTTATGTTTCCCCTTTTCTACTGAGTGGGAGATATTAACATTGTTGCTGCTGATGTTTGTGTGGGTCGCCATTTCCAGGAGTTGTCAACTGCATTCAAAGAACGATATTCAAGTGACCAAATGGTAGTCCAATAAACCTTAAAGTGGACCTGCCTATACCTTTTCATGGTGTGAGAGCACCAGATAGATTAAAGGATTTTTAAACTCGAAAAGCCCAAATCTTAATATACTTTAAAAGGGGATGCTTCGAACCAGGTAAACCTTGAAATGGACATGTGGGACAGGAAACAGGGTTTATAAACCGATCTAACCATGAGTCTTCTCGGCTTGGTTTCAGTCATCTCAAGCTACATCCATGTTAACAGGTACTGTAGGGCAATAGGAGTGTTTTTGTGAAGTGAAGTATTTGGTGCTGGGACAAAGATGTCCACCCATATACATTTCAGGACCGAATGCCCATTATTTTAGGTGTGCCCAGAGCATGTTAGGGGTGCTCCTGTAAAACTTTTTCCAGTTATATTCCACCTAAAAGCGATTCCGACTTGCTTGTTCATTATATGAATCAATGCATAGTAGGTGTGGAAAACTGGGAGATTGACTTTTCAAAAATGCACTTTGACTAGTAAGATGCTTCTTTAGATATGCTGTGGTGACATTTTGAATGGCAACAGACTTTCCTATTGCCCTTGAAATTCAGGCTGGTTTAGCTTTCTGAGCTTGAGCAGGCTCTGCTCTTTCCCAGAAAAATAAGTCTGCCTCTCCAGTGTTTCATCTGACCCAATACTCTTTTTAAAGCACTCATACAGTTTGAGAATAAGCAAATTAGACAAGTACTGTCTGTGGTAATCTGGCAGTACAAAGTAGAGTCTGAAGACTCAGGCTATTTACCTGTATGAATGAAGCACGTGACTGTGTTGTAAATAGTGTTGAACGCAATGTGTAAGCCCAGTGGAGGCAAAAGGGCCACTGGTAATTCTCTGAATTTCAAGTTTGTGATGTTGGGCCACAAAGCCTAGTGGAAGAACTATAAAGACATCTTATATGTTTATCCTTTTTTTTCCTGTTGAAAAATTGTCAACTGGATGTGTTCCAACAAATTTGCTGATTGCAATTACTCAGCAAATGTTTGCTGTTAGTATATTTCAGGCAATGGATTGCTGACAAACTGTTTTCTGTCAGTGGTCTGTGGACTATTTGCTATTCATAGTTTATATTTGCAATTTGAATTGTATTGACTGCACATACAATCCTGACTGAATATAGTTATTCATAGGACCGGGTTTCCGCATTGTCTCTTTCAAGTTTTATCTTTTGTGAAAATACTGCCAACTTCATTCACAATCATCGTTCTTTTTAAACTGAAAAAACCTGGCTGAAGTTCTCACACAAATGAATTCAAAACCAAACATATTTAACTAAGCCTTAGTCCCTGTAGATAAGGTTTTTTGTTTGCTCAGCTCTTCTTTTCGGTAATGTGCACAATCAGTTCCTGTGAAATTTGTGTGGGGTGTCTTTGAAGACGTTGAGATGTCATATCACGTTTTTCTTAACCAAAGGGTGTTTACATTACTTTTGATGAATTGTAGAGTCTAATAACTGACTGTTCTGATTTGGAGTCTCTAACTTTGTTCAGAATAAGACTCTCTACCTGTCTAAAATAGGAATATTGAAATCATGCACTGAACACTGAAGACAGAGTAGGTCAGATGTACATTCTAAATGGCTATTTAAACATTTACTGTATGAATGTAAAATTTTTCTATCACACTTATAAGGTTTTTTTACAAATCCTTGCATTCTCAATAACTTGTGAGTAATGGATTTACAAATGGTTTAAATTCATTGAACTAAGCTGACTTTTAGAATATAGTAACCTTATTTAAAACCATTTGAACTGCTAATTACTGTTATAAGTGAATTAATATTCCAGATTTTATTGAAAATAGTTCAATTTTGGGAAAACCAGGCATTTTAAAATGAAGACTCTTGTGTACCAAAATTCATGCACATTTTTTGGAATATCATCATAAGACTGTTAATATTGTGTTTTTTGAATTTGATTTTGGTACTTTGAGATCTCAAGTTTGAATAATCCATCCACATTCTTGATGTCTTTTCTTGCAAAGAGAGACGGAAATGTGCTCATATTTCAGTGTAAAATGAGGTTCCCATGTAACTCTCAGATGTTGAGAATTGGTGGAGCTGAAAACCCTGTTAACCACTTGTGAGGTCCACTTCAAACACATCTTCAAGAGAGTAGGCTCAAAACTTGTAAAGAAAACTTTTCACAACAATCTCTTTTCATGCTTTTATCAGGGTTTCAACTGATAAATATCTAAAAACATTTTATGTTCTTTCCAGTTTCTTCTTTCCTCTCTGGAGAAACCCACAGTTCTTTCTGTCCCATAAGTAATAATTAAACAGAAATATATAATTTCCCATTTCTTCAGTTTCTCAGATGTTTCTTCCATTATTTCTGTTTGCAAATCACCAAGAATTAACATTCTTCACACAAAACAATGGATCCTAGAAATCTTCTGGTTTGGATAGAAAATAAGAGAAACTTGGACAGAGACCTAGTATCTGCCTTAAAGAAAGAGATGTTAGTGGGTTCTTGTTTGCTTTTTTTATTCCAACCAAACTTAATTTTCCCGGTACTTTATGTTCATTCTTATTTCAAAAATTTTTTGAAAATGCCATGTGATACCATGTACCAGGTCAACAACAGCCTTATCAACTAATGTATAAAAGAGCTCTAATACTAAATTTACAAACATGTTATAAAAATTTCCCATCTTTTCAGCTGTCAGATAAAAGTATTAGGTAAACAAAATGACATATTGAGCGATGTCCTGTATCTGGAGAGGATATTAGAAATCGATAGCAATACAGACTGAAAATTAACTAATGTGGTTAAGCACATCTGAATGACACCATTTTAAAAGTTGATTAGAAATAAATATGCCAATTGCTATGAATCTTATGTCTGACATAGAAAGATGGTGGTTCAGTTTGTCTGTGAGAATGAAGCTGTCTCCAGAGCCATACAGTGTGTTGTACATGGCTTGGCAAGAGGGGCAAAAGAGTGAACCGCTACTGATACAGAAGCTGGAATAAGGCGCTGCAATAAGATACTTCATACAGACTCGGGCACAAGTTTCAAAGATCTTAGGAGAATCAAGTTCCCCACTATTCAGATCAACTGGGCTAAAGGTGAATAAGGAAACATTACTCCGATGCAAAGAGGACAACCATGCAGGATAATTTGATTCTTCTGAGAGAAAGCTGCTTAACCTACTAACCCAAGGGAAGTAACCAAAAAAAGAAATGAGGTGACCATCGTAGGCAATCCAACACATTTGGTTTTGTTTGAGGTACATCATTGTCACAGAATTGCAGAATATATCTGAAATGGCAGAGACCCCCAAGGATAATCAAGTCTAACACTCTCTGCACAGGACTGTCGCCAAGAGTCACACCATCTGCCTGAGAGTATCACCCAAACACTTCTTGAACTCTGTCAGCCTTGGTGTTGTGACCACTTACCTGAGGAGTTGTTCTAGTGTTCAACTACCCTATGGGGGAAGAATCTTTTCCTCTTATCTAACCTAAACCTCCACAGACACAACTTCAGGCCATTCCCCTGGATCCTGTCACTGGTCACCACAGAGCAGAGATCAGTGCCTGCCCCTCCTCTTCCCCTCACCAGGAAGTTGTAACTGCAGTGAGGTCCCCCCTCAGCCTCCTCTTCTCCAGCCGAACAGACCAAGTGCCCTCAGCTGCTCCTCATACAGCTTCTTCCAGTCCTGCGTCCGAGTGATTTGTGATCTCCTGTTGACGCCCTCTAAAGCTTAATTATTGCAGTGCCTGAGGCTGCACACAATATTCCAGGTGAGGCCACCCCAGTGCAGAGCAGAGCAGGACAATCCCCTCCCTTGACCGGCTGGCGATACTTTGCCTGATGCCCCCCAGGACATGGTGGGCCCTCCTGGCTGCCAGGGCACTGCTGACTCAGATTCAACTTGCCATCGACCAGGACCCCCCAGGTCCCTTTCCATGGCACTGCTTTCCAGACTCTCATTCCCTAGTCAGTATGAACATCCAGGGTTGCCCCATTCCAGGTGCAGAATCCGACACTGTCCCTTATTAAACTTCACATGGTTGGTGATTGCGCAGTCCTTTAATTTGTCAAGGTCTCTCTGCAGGGGTCTTCCTACCTTTGAGAGAGTCAACAGGTCCTCCCAGTTTTGTTGTCTGCAAACTTGGTTAGTATCCCTTCCAGTCCTGCGTCCGAGTGATTTGTGAAGATGTTGAAGAGAACAGGGCCTAAGATGGAGCCCTGTGGAACCCACCAGTGACAGGGCGCCACTCTGATGCTGCCTCATTCACTCCAATACCCTTCATAAACTCACAACAACATTAGTAATGTAGAAACTTCTGCTTGACATAGAAAATCCTTCCTAGTTAGGAAGGATTTGACATACAAATGACAGGCCATGGTGAAGGCTGGGTTTGGTTGAGGGTTTTATGGTTGGTTGGTTGGCTTTTTGTTGGGGGTTTTTTTGGGTTTTTTTTGTTTGTTTGGGTTTTTTTGCTTTAAAGGCTCTATTCTCTAAAATTTACACCCATGACAATCTTTCTTATACCAGAAATCCTTCTGAAGTTAGTAGAATTATTTGTGATTTAAAAAAATAATCATAGTAGGAAAAGGAATTAATCTGATCTACCAGGTACTGCTAATAGTTAAAATAAACTCTTCCTCTGACAGTGATTTCAGATACCAGATGTTTATTTTTATTAGGATCACCATCTTGCTTAGAGAACTGAACACTGCTTTTTCTTTGGCCTCACTGTCAGAAGTTCACTTTCAGGGAGTGCATGCCAGCCCTCATTCTTTCCTGCTGGAAGAATGGGAGTATCAAATTAAGCTGTACTGTGATTTACAAATGTGAAATAGGTAAGAGAAGAGATTCTCACTCTTTTGAAGCCCATTTACATCTAAGCCAATGAACAAGAGAGATAAAATGTCAATATGCCCTTAAGAAAATTTGTCCTGATTTTCATTACATAATGATTAATTTAATTCTCTGCATGAGCCTAAATACTCTGGAGTTAAATGAAAAGATCAATCTTGGAAATGTGCTGAGACACCAATATTATCTGGGTAATACTAATTTTGCCCTCTTCTAGTTTGTCTAGAAGTTTTCTAGGATTTTAAAATACAGAAGATTCTTGACTCTGTTTACCTTTTAAGAAAAACGTCCTCTCTCCATTGAATTTCATAATATTTTTAAAGTTCTGAAGTGAACAATCTTTTACTTGTAGCTTACTTACCCAGATTAAGGTCTTGTTGCAGATCAGTATCATAGATATGGAGAGTTTGCCTCACACCCTCATATTTCAGAGCTAATTCAGTAGTAATTTGAATGTCCCTATCTCTCTCTGAATTTCCATTGGTTTGTGCATTAATTTTTGTAGATATTTTCAGTTCATGTCGTACCACTGGCATGATACAATACTTATTTTGAGTCAGTCCCTTAAACTGAAATAAGCTCCTGTACTTCACTGCAATAGAACCGTTTTCCAGCAGTGTTTTGACTACATATTTCTCCTGAGCAAAAGCAAAAAGTAAAAGAAAAGAATGCTAATTTTGCTTTATAAAATATCTTGAATTTTCAAATTTTTATTTTGTTCTTCTATTTAACTACATTTCCTATGCCTAAAAAACTGAACCCTTACAATCTGTGGGTAGCAATAAAATCTTTGAGAAAGGTTTCTAATAAAAGAACAGTAGCCCGTGAAGTGTGCTGCTGTGGTGTGCAGTAAGTATAGTGGTTCACCTTGAACATTTCTTTTATTGAACACTTTGGGACAAGGATGTCTGATTGTGTATAAAAGCTTCTCATGTGTGGTATGGAGACCTTGTGTGCTTCTTCCTTCCTGCCCTTTTCCTCCTCCTCTTTTTATTCAAGGATGCAGCTGCCAGACACAGAGCTGTGCTCCTGTGCACTCTTCCCAGGAGGCCTTGTGAAATCAAGTTGCTCACTGTGTGCCAGCATGGCTTTTGTTCCTATGAAGGCAGAGCTAGGAGCCTGCTTCCACTGCCAAGAATGCAAGCAAGCTACACTGAAAAAAAAATAAATAAATCCTTCTGTTTTATTCACTGCACTGTTTCATCTTTTTAAGTAGCTGGCATCTGTAGCTGGTGGTGGCAGGGAAAACCTACAAACATCACACTTGATGTTAATAAATGTGTTTGCCATTAAGTGACTGTTGTAATGCTCTGCTTGTTTGCCTTTCTGTGTGCACTTTCATCCTTCACTGTAACACTACTCCTGCCTTGTAATTTGTCTCAGACATTTACATTGCTTGTTGCAGGTATACAAACCTCTGAGATCAAGTAACTGCTCAGACACTTGATAAAAGGATCCGTTTAGCATCTTTCCTATTCTGTCTGCCAAATTCAAGCACAGCCTTGATGCATGGAATACAAACTGCCTTATAGTCACAGACCACATTTCACTTCTCCTTGACTCCTGACTGAATGTTACAAACCATTAAGGAGTTTATGTGAGATCTTTAGAGCAGACGCTGATTTTACCAGAGTCTAACAATGTCTCCTGTGACAGCTTTCTATCTCTCCAGAACAGCTGGAGAAGCTATTCCTAGAATCCTCTGAGTGAAGTCCATATTTCAAATAACTGAAAGAGGATCATATAACAGCACTCTCGGTGGGATGGCAGCCATTATCTCCTCCGCAGCATGCCTGCTGTAGAGAGAGAGGGCATCTCAAAACAACACATCTGCAGTTCTGTCATCTGTTGGGGAAATGTTTACATACACAGGGAAGGGACAGCTCTCCTCCCCTCTCAAAACTACTCTCTTTTCTTTCTCCTCCATGCAAAATGTGACAACTTGATAAAGGAGTGTTTGTTTTAGAGACTGACTAATGAAAATGCTTGCAAGGATTTGAACCCAGTCTTGTATATGGAAGAACGCACAGTCTGGTCTCTGACACACTGCTTTAGCAGACTTCTGTTTTCAAACAAAGCATACAAACATGCTTATCTCTCAGGGACATTAGTGGGACTTAAGCATATATTTGATAAAAATAAGTGCTGTACTGAATTAGGATTACTTGAGTGTGCGAAAGCCTGAATGCAAGGATACGTATGAGACAAGGGGAGAGGAAATGAGGGGGAAGTCCTGCTCACTTTCTCTTCATTACATCTATGCAAAGGTTGTACTCTAGGAACTAGCAAAAGGAGAGACAGGAAGATATGAGTCCTGTAATGATCATCATGGGCTCATGACTTTGGCACTGCATGTAGTTGGAAGGTATATCAGGCAAACATAAGTGGAAGCTAATGTTCTTTCTCATAAAAATGTCCTGCTTTTATTTAACAAAAAAAGAAGGCAGTAAGTTATGGCAGTTCCTTAGGTTGCCATCAGTCCCAGTAAGTTTAGTGTTTTGGAACTGTGCTAAGCTTACAGCAAAATGGTTATAAGAAATAAGAACAGTTTGATGGTTGCAAAGCAACATAACCAGGGTAAGTGAAATTAAATTCCCTACTCTTGAAACTGAACACTTTCTTGCGATCCAGCCTCTGAACTGTTTTAACTTCCAGCATTATGATAACCTCACTGACATGCTGTTCTGGGCTGAAAGATGTGCTGTTTGTAAAAGAGTAAGCAGGTTTGCATCGCCCCTCTGTACATTCTGCTCTGGCAGTCTTTTACAGCTGAAGTCACTTGGGTTTTTTGTCAGGCTGGCCTCTAAGACAGGGAAGAGGGAGAAACTTTCTGTGCCTTTCAATTTAGCAACAGTAAAGAAGCTGTTTGTAATGGAGCACAATTAAGTTATATGCTAAAGAGTGAATGAATAGCTAAAATATCTCCTCATGAATTACTAAAATTAATTTAATGACCTATGGATTAATAGCTTATAAATGTAGACATACAGCAACCAGGAAACTTCTCATATCCTTGCAAGACAAGAGTATAAAAAGAGAAAACAAGGCAGAGAACACATCATATTGTAGGGATCTGGGGCCAGATCTAGAACTCAATGGAAAATCAGTAAGCAAGGGAGGAAAATCCACAGCAAAATTCTATGGATCCAGGGTTGCCTTATATCTAGTTTCCTGGAAAGCATCTGAAGACTAAGATTAGTTTCCCCCTAGAGGAGGACAACCAACAGCAAAGGCTCTCTCTAACAGCTGGAGTAACGAAAGACCTGTTTGTCTCTCCTCACATTTAGAATTTCTTGTAATGGAATCCTATGGTTTCTGGGGTAAGACAGAGAGGACTGCTATCTCTGAACAGTGACAGTGGTAAAGGCTCAAGGGGAGCTGACAATTAGAGATGCATAAAGGGTGCAAAAGACCAGCATCTCCAGAAGAAAGATGGTATTTTCATTTGCACTGATATATTCTTCCAGATGTTACAGGCAGTTCAGCTTTACTATCTGTCACCTATCTTGTCTTGATGGTATGGCGTGATTTGCTTTTTGGGGGACTTATCTGGAGAGCTACAGTTTGCAGCTAACTAGGACTGTGCTTGCGTATTCTGAGAGAAGGCAAAGAAGAGTTTTGAGTAATCCTCAGGTCTCTGCACTTAAACCCAGATTTTTCATTGGAGATTTTCTGACTGGGAATTTTCACTGCTCTAATTCAATATTTCAAGACACGTGAGTGGTAGAAAGGATATATTTTGTAAGGTGTAATTATCTCTTTTTAGCAGTGAGCTCCTCAATGCTGCTTTGATTGTGATACCTGTACATTGCCTGATTAAATCAAAGCCAGGTTAGAGCATTAGGATTAAGGACGTAAATTAATTGTAATTACATCAGAGCCAGCCAAATTAGCGAGTCATCAGTAATATAAGCAATGCTAAATGGCATCTAATTCTGTATAATAATTAATTGGGTTCTTCCACTAAATAAGACCCGACACATAGGTCCTTTATCAATCCGCTAAAGTCTGGTTAGCCTTGGGTGCTTCTGACATGAAACAATTACAAAGGTTCAAAAAAACCCCAGCGTGTTTTTCCCCATTTTCATTTAAAGCTCCGTCATCCTGCGTTTACAGACTTCTCCTAGTTTTCTATTAATTAGATCCTTCCGCTCTTGGATTGCTCTTATTCTCTTTGCGTGTCATCCTGGACAGCTGATTGCTAAAATTATGCTACCCACAGAGCTTGGAAAGAAAGAATATAAGAAGCTGGAAAGGGCAACCAGAAAATGACCAGTGCAGGTTATTTGATCAGAGCGAGCATTCAGAGGAATGCTGATTTCTGAAGTATTATCAAAGGTGGGTAAATAAACGTAGAAAGGAAAACTTCCTCTAGGTGAGTAATCATCAAGAAAGCAAAGAAATTATTTAAATGGACATCCAGATGCAGTCTAAGGACTTGAAAATATAGTCTGAATAACAGTCTCCCCCTCTTCCTCAGGTCTTGACAGGGAGCTATGTGAAAATTGGAGTAAGACCTTAAGGGAAGTGGTAGCATCATCAATACGTAGTCTTCTAAAACCTATCAAGAAAATAAACAATAGCAGACATCCTGTAGAGTACAGTCTTAAACTTGCAGGTAGCTGGGCTAGCAAATCAATAGGTCTTTTTCATTTCTAACAACAGCAGTTCTGTTCCACATGCATTCTAGAGATGCTGCTGTTGGCTTCTTACCACTGGAAGTTATTTGTTTCTTGTTTGTGTGACTGAGGAAAGACCTAGTCTCTTTGAACTGCATGGTTGCCCTCCTGCTGCTCAAAAAAGCATTCCAATTACAGATCCTGCATAAAGGAAAACGTATTAGCTGTTCTGAGACCTTCAGTGTAGTCTGACTAACCTTTGTTCAGGGCAGGACCTCAAAGGAAGCACAGTAAACCCCAAACCATCTTTATATTCTTCAGGTCCATTGACTTGCCAGGAAGTGGCTTGGCGTTGCTCTTAACAGTCACAGAGTACTTGGACAGTGTTTACTGTAATTCTGGGTGCTGTTCTACTGTAAATATTACATACCAGAGGTCTTTACAAATTATTTTCTAGTTGCATCATAGACAATTGAATTCATGTGCTGCCTTTTGGATTGCAACATTTACTATCAGTGCCACATTTAGTTCTAGAAAACTTTTTTGGCTCTTAAGCCCAAAGTTCTCTCCTTTCTGGGTGGTTTTTCTCATAAGAGGCTTAACAGAGCAGTTTTTCACTGCAATCACTTGCAAACTATTTACAAATATTGCAAGTGCCGTAAAAATCCAGGATTGTATTCTGTTTACTTACTCTGAACAATGCATCAGCTTTCTTTCTGTCTGTATCTGGGTCTGGAGACAGCCAGTGCCAATGTGTCACGTGGTGAACTCAGAAGTCCAGAATGAGCTTCCTATCCCACTACTGTTATGCTGAACATGGCAAAGCTCACAGTTTCCTCCACTTGTTCCCAGAAATGTTTACCTCTGACAGAGATGATGCTAAAAAGGAAACTAGACCAGTAAACTTTACTTCGAGTGAAGTAGAAGGAGGAGTATCTAGAATCATATAGCACGTGGGGAACAGTGTCTGTAAACCGCAGAGTGCATGAGTTGGTACTTCTGAGAGCAGTAGATTGAGCAGGTTTGTGGCAAGGGCTGTGGATGTAGTGCATCCTTCAGCAGCTCTGCAAAGGCATGGGTTATAGACAGTCACTTTACAAACACTGGGAATGGTTAAAATCATTGCTTCTAACCTACAGCTTGCTTTGGTCTGTCAGTCACTTAAGGTGAGTTTACCCTTTGTGTCTGACTGCACTGATCTAGATTAGGGAGCACTCACACATTCTTTTTTTTTTTTTCCAGTTAAGCAGCAAGGGAAAGGGGGGAAAAAACAGTGGTTTAAGCAAAGAGGTAATTAGGATAGCAAATTCAGCTCCAGAGAAGGATGCTTGAATATGCCCTTATGGGTATTTTTGAATGAGGTGGTATGTCAAGAGGATTAACACAGTGTGCAGCATTAACTGTCTGTATGACATTATGGTTGGAGACTTTGTGTTTTTCAGATGTAAAACTAAAGGCCAATATGCTTTTACATGGCTCTTCATTGTCATGTGTGTGTCTAAAATTGTCATCTTTAAAGATAAAAATGGTGCCTCTGACTTTCAATGTGAGTTATACAGTTGGCTGTCACTATATCTTCTACTTTTCCACCTTTTCGTTGCCTTTGAAAACACTTAACTAAGATTCAATGGAGAAAGTAAATTGAACTAAAAAAATACTCCCTGTAATAATTTTTCCCTTGTCCGGAGTCAGATATTTTCTATTCAATGTCTGTATTTAAAGATAACATTCAACTAGTTTTATCTTAAAATATTTCAGATGCGTTTTATCCCTTTTCTCTCTCTCTCTTTTTTTTTTTTTTTTTAAGTATAACTCAGTATTGTTGCACTTTTGCTGTAATATTCTCTATAGAAAAGTCCTTCTCATGGTCACTTACACTATAGCAAAACAGGGTACCCTTGTAATGCATTTGCCTAATTGTCAGATATACTGAATTCAGGAAAAATGGTAACCAGGGTGAGACTTGTGCCTATTTGTTCTACATAATTTGCTGCAAGGATTGCTTGTTTCTGAATTCACCTAAGAGCATCCTACTTTTAAAACCTGCCAGTGCTAGTTCTGCATGAAGTAGAACCAATGTTATGGGGTTTTTATAAATAAAATCCAGTGACATTCATAGCCTTGTAATCAATTACTTGGCCACTTGGCCAAAGATCTGTTGTACTGTAAATGTTTATACACTCAGAGTGCCTCAAGGCCTGCATAATCATTTGGCATACACCATTTGGTCCACAAGTGTAGCGTGGCCTTGCTTACAAAACACACTCATGATGGCAATTGGTAGCAGCACACTGCAGTGTTCACCGGGTAGTGGAAACAGGAAATTTAGTCCTGGGTATGGCTGCTGGTGTAATAGGTGAGTAAACTAAGACCCTTTTAACCATAATGTTTTCTACTGAAATATATGTTCCTATGGAAACATGTGAATGACTAGATATGGAAATAAATGCATACACAGACACATCTGCACTAGAGAATATATTTTTATGCATTTTATAAATATACAAAAAGATTGATCATATTAATTGGAAAACTAAATGCCCTGTGTTAAAATATGAGACATGTTTTAGCTTGCATGTTTGGGAAACACAATATGAAAGGGATAAGAAAATTAAGCTGTGCTGTGGAGCACCAAAGAGAGAGGAAAGTAGAAAAAAATCACCAATAAAGAAGATTGTGCCTTTAAATCAGATTTGTTAGTTCTCCTTTGGCTTGCTAGCTAGTTTCCAGTGTTATGCAGCCATGAGTGTTGTCTTACAACTACTTGTTAGAGGAAGAAAAGGTTTGTTGTGTTCAAACTACCTCTGTCTGGCAAGTTCTCAAAAAACTTTGTCACATTAACCTCCAAAACTGAAAGCAATTGCTTTGTAAATCTCTTGGTATTTTCTCACTTAACTCATGTTTATTGGCATGCAATGTTACCAATATCTCTCATTAGTCATAAAAAAAAAAAGAAAGTGAACAAGTTTTAGAAAATGGAAAGGAAATAAATGCATAGAATATACAGTTTTCTTTGCCTAGTATAGATATGGACAGGTGGAAATACAGATGACTTCTCTGGGGATGAATCATTAAGGTAGTCATAGGCATCTTGATCAGAAATGCTTACAAGTGTTCTCTCACAGTGAGAAACCATTCTTGCTGAAACTGATTGCAAAATACTTATTAGGGTTTCTGGCTCTGGTTTGACAAAGCAGACCAGAGCTGGATCATTCTGTTCTCAATAGTCAGTGGGTGCAATGAAGCTGTGTCTGTAATGTGTTATTCTTGGTAAGTGGTACAGTCTACATTCAAGGGTGGTGATGCTTAGGAAGGGTTGGTTAGGGCAGGATGTCTGTACTGAGCATCATCCCCTACATCTGGGAAACTTCTGTGCTTTTTAGGTAACCTCATATGTTTTTCATAAATTAGTCTAGGGGTCAACAATTTATTGCTTCAGAATCAGAATAAAGCAAAGGTCTCTTAAAGCACAGTCTGTTTTATACAGATGAGAATCAGAAACTCTAACATATTATTGACTTACCTGAGTCATCTTGGGAATGCTTTGCCCTCAGGTGCATTCTGATGGTTCAGATAAAGTAGGTAATTTCAAACAATTCCTTTGTAATGAAAAGTTATTCAGAAATTTCAAAATTAGTGTGAACTTAGCTGATTTGAAATCTTTTGCTCTCAAGCATTTGTTCCTTTTGAGCTATCTTCATGTTAGGGCCAGGTTGGAGTTCAGCTCAGCTGAAGCACAAGAACTGGTTTCACAGGCTGATGATGATAGCAAGTACAGAATGTTTGATTGCTTGGTTAGGATTTTTAACAGATCAAATAATCCTACCAATACAACCTGGGGCATGAAAATGCAGAAGATGCAGAAAAACTACTGGGTAAAATGGATGAAGAATTGGTGTACTTCTGATTTCTGTGTGGGTTGTCCATTTTCTGAGTGAGGTGAAAGAGGTTGTGGGAAAACATCTGATTTATGTTATTTTTTCTAGGACCTAAGTAGGAGAATAGGTAGTTTACCTGATGGTCACTGTCTTTTGACAGTGCTATCAAAAACTGTTTCTCTCCTTATCCAGTGTTTAAAGGAAACTTTGGTGTTCTCAAATATATCGGTAACTAAGGTTAGATGATGATTGAAGGGGGTTTTAACTTTTTGTGGAGGGGATTTGGGGTTTGTTTTGTTTGTTTTGTTTTCGTGGTGGGGTCTTTTTGTTTGTTTGTTTTATATATGCATCCAACAGAAGCAATTGTTAACTGGCCCTTAGGTGGGGTTTTTATCCACTTCAACTATAAATTTTTGTAGGTAGAAGTCTTGTGTGTGCTTTGAAGATCTCACCTAGAGCCTCTAAAATCCCACCCTTCAAAATGCCAAGATGACTCTGGTAAAGAGAATTCCAGTTTCTGGACAAATAAATAAATATGATCTTTGGAATTTTTGCACATAACACCTTCTGATTCACTGTTGCTAAGCACTCTATTCCTCCATTAGTTCTTCTTTTTGTACTGTGTGCAAGAACTAGAATTTAATTGTGAATTCTTTTGTTGTATGAGGAAAAGAATACTTGCCTGTCATTAGCTGCAGAACTTGAAGAAATTGCCTGTAACTTAATAATGATTCTGCAAATAATGCAGAGCCACTTCAGTTTGTGAGAAAATCTCTCAACTTATTGAATTTAGAATTAAAAAAACTTGAGTCCATGAGACAAAGAAATATAGCAAGTAGGAAAATTTTACTTATGATGCGTGCCGGGCGCTCAAGGTTACACAGGTCCCAAGAGAATGCCTTTAAGTTCAAATTTCGTTCTTTTAAGGTCTCAAAAATCCCTCCCCATTTACGTCACAGAAGAGGCATTTCCCGTTCCCTGGTTGGCTGAGGGATGGGGTCCTGAGCAATATGGCAGCCCCCATGGCTGGCCACGTGGCCCATGGGGTCTCCTTACTCATATTCATGGGCCGCATGGTTCCTTGGTGTCTACTCTTATCAGGACCTTACAGTTCCGCGACACGCCTTCATGGGTTAGTAAGGGACCCCTAAAATCTGCACCCTTGGATTAGTGAGTTACCCTGTCTCCGATCCACAGTTCCCTGGCATCAGCTCCTACCGGGAGCTGATACCTTACAACTTCACGGCACTCCTTTATATGTTAGTAAAAAACCCCTAAAGTTTTTACCCTTGGATTAGTGACTTCTTGTACAATTTATTTTGCTTGTAATAAAACCCGTATCTTTATTTCTCATAAATTGGTTTTAAAAAAAAGGTACAGTGGGTGACCAAGTTTAGTGATAATTCCAGTATAAAGAAGTAGAGCATCAAAGCTTGAAGTTACTTGGTTATTTTATTCTAGTATTAAATAACTGTCCTCTTGGCAGTAAGAGCTTGTTTCTTGACATCAAACTGTGCCTAGACTAGCACAAACACCTAGTACTGGGAGGAATAACAGTAGTGTCTTCTGATGCAACCTTAGGAGGCCTGGGCAAATTGCCACAGATTACATTTCAGCAAACCAGGTGATAAAAAAAATGGTTTTTTTCAGGTCTGCTGTTTCTTAACTTTAGCAGTTATTGTCCTGCTCTTAACAGTGAAATGGAAAAGGCTTGTTATTCTAACACTTTCAGGTGCCTTTCTTTTCATTGCCATGGAAATCATAGCTATGAGCAGTACCATTGAGGGAAATAAAAAGGAAATGCATATTTCTGAGTTTCAAATGGCTCTTAAATTACACCATTTCAAGAAATTGTCCTCTTTGATTTAGCACACATTTTTTTATAAATGCAAAGAGAGATACTACGTTAATGTAAATAATTAACTGTGCATAGCTAACACTACCTTACACTTATTCTCACTTTGAGTCATTGTCCATACGGTTATCTTAAAATGTTTTGTAACCCTACGTACATTTCAAATCACCTGAGACATTTAGGACACACTTTATAGAAGCTCCACTGAAGTGACTTGGTCAGAGTTTCATAGGCAGTCAGTAACAAAATAAAGACTAGAATTCTCCAGTCCTCATTCCTAGATCTCTGCTTTAGCCATTAAGATCTTTAATTTGTTGCAATTTTATTTCTCAGGAGAGTTTATATGTGAAAACTTGGAATTCTAATTTTTCCAAATAAATTAGTAAAATCATACTCAATTGTTGTGGTGTAGGAAGGGACTCATCACAGTTTGCAGACACAGTATTATTGAGTTTTTCCTCTCATTACTAATACTATTATGGGAAAGGCTTGCCTCATTCATATTCAGATATGTCTCAAAGAATCATAGAATTATTAGGAAAATACCTAAGATTGTCAAGTCCAACCATAAAGCTAACACTGCCAAGTTCACCACTAAACCATGTCTCTAAGTGCTACTTCTTCATGTCTTTTAAATACCTCCAGGGATGGTGATTCCACCACTTTCCTGGGCATCCTGTTGCAATGCTTGACAACCCTTTCAGTGAAAAGATTTTCCTTAATATCCAATCTGAACCTCCTCAGCACAATTTGAGGCTGTTTGCTGTTGTGCTACTGCTGTTACCTGGAAGAAGAGACCAACATTCACCTTGCTACACCTTTTCAGGGCATTCTAGAGAGTGATAAGGTCTTCCCTGAGCCTCCTTTTCTCCAGGCTTAACACCCCCAGGTCCCTCAGCTGCTGCTCATAAGTCTTGCATTCTAGACCCTTCCCCAGCTTTACTGCCCTTTGCACACCTCAGTGCCTGTATTGTAGTGCTAAAACTGAACACAGTATTTGATGTGCAGCCTCACCAGTGCTGGGTACAAGGGGA
Organism: Grallaria varia; assembly: GCA_013396735.1. NCBI lineage: Eukaryota > Metazoa > Chordata > Aves > Passeriformes > Formicariidae > Grallaria > Grallaria varia. The sequence continues at coordinate 280,475 of VWZG01000869.1, forward strand.
ATTACTACTGATCTAGTCCTACTGGCTGTACTATTTCTGCTACAGGCCAAGGTGCTATTGGCCACCTGGGCACACTGCTGGCTCATGTTCAGCCACTTGCCAACTGGCAACCACATGTCCTTTTTCCCCAAGCAGCTTTCCAGCCACTCTTCCCCAAGCCTGTAGCACTGCCTAGGGTTGTGACCCAAGGGCAGGACCTGGCACTTGGCCTTGTCGAATCTTACACAATTGACCTTGGCCCATTGATCCGGTCTGTCCAGGTCCCTCTACAGAGCCTTGACTGAGGATGCATTTGGTCCCCTCATCAAGACTGTAGATGAAGATATTAAACAGGATGTGCCTCAGTACTGAGCCCTGGGGAGCCTCACTTGTGACCATCCACCAGCTGGATGTAACTCCTTTCACCAGCCCTCTCTGAGCCCAGCTATCCAGACAGTCTTTTACCCAGGAAACAATACATCTGTCCAAGCCATAAACAAGCATAAACAGCAGCCTTTCTCCAGGAGGATGCTGTGGGAGACTTTAGTCAAAGGCTTTACTAAGGTTCAAGTAGACAACATCCACAAAGTGGGTTGTTTTTTCAGAGAGGGATATTAGGTTGGTCAAGCAGGACCTGTCTTTCATGAACTCATGCTGTCTGGACCTAATACCCTGGTTTCTGTGTATGTGTTGTGTGACAGGAATCAAGATGATCTCCTGAATCCCATATGGTCATTCATTTTAAACCACTTCATTTTTTTTCTCCTTTCTGCACTATGCATGTTTTGTGCTTAATTGTGTACAATAACAACTTCTAAAATAGTCCCTGGCAAAATGGGATTATAAACGGAAGTAAAAGCTGCAGGGACATATTTTATGTATTGAGTTTATCTTTCACTTTCTAGGTGGAGTATCTATCCTAAAAGATGGTAGAACCTGGTCCTGTGGGAGTCTTTTGTTCCCTGTTGGAAAAGGAATTTGAGCTGGTTTTTTACTATGTGCTTTTATGCCTGTTACAAGATGGAATGTAAGAAAGAGGGAATCCCCCAAAAAATCCTTTAGGATGTGTTTTTGTTTCAAGAACTATTGAAGTGAATGAGATAGGAGGGGAAACTTTCAGATTTGGGCAAAGACGTTCATGTAGTGAAAGAGTTTGGATAGATTTCAGGAAATTTGCTGACTGTTCCTGCTTCCTGTTACTGCAAACTTGGGAAAGTGACTTAATCTGTATATGCCTCTGCTGCTAGTGTGTGAAATGAAGATAACCAATTCTTTTGTCTGTCTTGCCTGTTTTGTGTCTAAACTTACTGGGGAAGAGATGTTTATATTATGCATTTTCTGAGGAGAGAAACTACAGTACAGTATAGAAACTTCGGTCTTCATTTCACACAGGTTTTCTGATTATCTCTGATTGTGGCAAAAGTAATTAAAAAATCTCCAGATTTCTTCAGGGCCACATATTGTGTTTCATAGCTGACTGTGTTACTGGTACAAGGGTTAAAGCAGACAGTGTAGTTACCTTTGGAGGCTGTATAAGAATCCTGACAAGTTAGGTGCTTAATTTCTTTGCCTTGTGACTTTGGAGACTTTCTATTGTTTATGAAAACTAGATTGTGTACATGTATACACACACATCATCTTTTCACTCTCCAGCTTGGTTTTCCCCAGGATAGGTGCTTTTAGGAATCTCCCTGCTTCTCATGATAAGGTGCATAGCTGACATTAACATTAATGAGAACTGCATGCACACTCGGAGGAGAGAATCCATGCCTCTGGGCATATTTAATTGCTATCAGACCAAGACCTCTTTTGCATAACATAACGTATGCATAGGACATGGTAACGAAACTGAGAGGCAAAGGGCTTGCTTAGGAAGGCGTGTATACTGCTCTGTGGGGAAGCTCTGCAGAACCTGAAAAACTCTGCCAACATGGAGAGAAACATAGATGGCATGCAAGAGGAAATGTCATATTTGGGGAGCACATAGGCTGTAATGTGTCTGTAACTGATAGTTTGGATTACCTTTGTAGTATACAATCAAGACATGCTGCTGAGAACGATTAGCTGTAGAAGCAAGATGCTAACTTTTTTCTTTAAATGTCTTTTCTTTCCTGCATGAGACTTGGAGGTTGCTGTGTTGCCTCTGACTTTCCGGTGACCTTGCTTTCGGTTGTAGTGAAGAGGAATAAACTGAGTGAAGGCAAGATTAAAAGGCGTATCATTGTATTTGAGGGAGTGGAAATTGAGTGTTAGGAAAGTGCAGAAGGGTCTAGTGCCTGTGCTCCAGTCCTGTCTCTGACTTCCTGAATAAGTAGTTTCATTCGCATTAGATTCTACTCTTCAGAATAAAGAAAAATTTTGTATTGCTCTTTCTGATTTCTCTATCCCAGAAAGTAGTGAGTAATTTTCCCCAAATAAAAACTGGATATAAGCATATGATTAGCAGCAAAAATTCTAGCAGCTCATTGTCTTCAGTTACTGAGGGAGAAGATTTCTTTGGGAATACTCAGTTGTGTAAAATATTTTTCTGGACAGTGCTTCTGGATGACTGCATTATGGAGCCTATGTTCTCAGGATCAGCATACCCTGAGGGTATTGGGCCATATTAAGTTTCTCCTCTAGCCATCTGAAGTTAGGCACTTCAATCAAAGAGTTGGATATTATAGAATAAAATTGAATGCAGAGAAATTAATATAACTTGATCTGAAGCACATTAAAGACTTCTCTCTCATTAGACACGTTGGGCCACCTCTTATGGTACAGTAAACTATCCTAACAGTAACTTACTTCCTTTTAAAGAAAAAACAGGGACTTTTCCGCCATCCTGAGTGTTTTAGTTCCTGTGTACTGCCCTGAGGTCTCTGTACAAAGAGGAAGAAGAAAGCAAAACTGTGATCTCCCCACAAAGTTGCAACTTGCAGCCACTCTGAAAGCTTTAAGGTCAATGGACATTGATACTAGTTAGAGAAAGCTTTTGGAAGCTGTAATTTATACTGTTTATGTTCAATGCACAGTTAATCTATGTAGTGAAGGAAAGTGAAGACAATTTAGTTCCATTCATCCGTAAAATAGGTCACCAAAGAGCTGGTTTAATATGGCACTAGTAAGAGCATAGTTGTGATGAGATAATGCTGGTCTGGAATCAAATGAATGTATATAATTTCATGTAAACAATGGAAGTGGCTTTTAGTGGAATTTCATAAAAAAAATTGCTTCGGATCAATAAGCCAGTTTCTGTAGCATTTAATGAAGACTCTAATATTGGGAATAAAAGTCTGCATATACCTGTAGCTGATTTCTGATTAAAGAATAGAAGGTTCTGCTGAAGAGAAGTACTAAGAAACATGCATTCAAAGCATTAGGAATAGCCTACTCATTTAGTGATGCATTATTACGCTTCCTTCTCTTGGATATCTCTTTAGTTTTCTGAAGTTAAATATGATACATATGGGAAATAGATTGAAGTACATTAATTACCTTATTCGTCACGTCATTAAAATTATAGGTCTTGCTGTAGACTAGCTGCAATGTCTTATTGTGTTCCTGGTACACATCATTAATAAAAGCACTCCTGCTAGTGGTATGCAAAATGTACTTTCTAAATAACTGTACAGTGATTTGGGGCTCACTTATGCAACATATTGCTACAAACTATTGTAATACCCCTGGCACTTGCTTAAACTCATTGGGCTAGTGATGGAATTAATGAGGCTGGTGCTGCTGCAGTATGCTGAGCACGCTCAGCTCCTCCGATGCTCTTTGTCTGCAGCAAGGCTCTTGTCTTTCAGAGCTGGCTGCCGCTCTGTCTCCAGGGCTGAGCCTAGGATCAGATAATGAACAGCATATCAGTGCAGCGGAGGGCGTAGGGGGTGATGGGAGAAGACTTATTATTCCTTCACTCTCAAACAAAACAAAATCATTGAACTGTCAGGGTCATTAAGGACCCTGGGGTTGTCATGGAAACGACCTTTGGGGGTTTATGGCTGTTAATGCATGAGTGACTGTCTGTATTATATGTGTGTGGAAGGGGTCACCGTTTTCTTGGTGGCTTCTAAAAAAAGCCGGATTGGATGGCTAATGTTCAGAAAGGAATCTGTGCTCTGTGGTGTGACTGTTTAGAATGTAGCAGACTTTGAAGGGGGAGGCGGGAATAAAAGGCTTTACTGACAAATATTTAGACAGAAACATAATTACTCTTGAATTTTGTTTCACTAGCAATGCAACTTTATTTCCAAGTGTCAGGAAATAAAGTCAGACTCCCTTATCTTTTTAGGATGTTGAAAAAAACCTCTCTGAAAGCAAATGATTTTACTTCAGATGATTTCAGGGTAACAATACAGAGCACTACCTAGGGAAATGACTGTAAATTTTAGAGCTGTCACAGCCAGAGAGAAAAAATGTTAATGTACGCAGCTAATAAAATCTTCCTCATCCTCACACAGGCTTTCTGTATGATCTTGGGCACATCATTTGACTGTTGTCCTGTTCAATTCAATGCAAACCATCAACTGACTTCAAATTTGTAATAATATTTGTTGAAAATGAAGGATACTTGATTTTAAGAATGTGTATTTAAAGCTATGAGTACCCAGAAAGAGGATTTATGGTAAAAGTACACCAAAGATCAATTTGGCGTAATTTTTTATACTCTCAACTGGAAGTCATCTTGGAATTTCGCTTTATCAGCCACTTTCTACTGGCTGATTAACAATTAGACAGTTATACTTCAGTTTTCAGTAGAGACTACAGCACTTGTCTTCATTTGAAGAGATTAAAGGAGGGAGAGGGGGAGACAAAGAGACAGCAAAGAAGGGATAATATTAATGATTCCCTTTATAGGCAGTGAGGAAATACCACCAGAAGCCAGAAGTACTAAAGACGAGGAATATTGGTAGCAATTTTTTTTAAAAAATTGTGTGTAACTTAGTTTCTATTTGGTTTCATTTTTCAGTGCTTTATTTTGGCAAAAAGTTCTGTGTTTACAGGATATTGACTAAGATCCTGGATTCTTCTTTCCCCTTTCTCTCTCCCCAACACCCCCCTGGACTATTTAGATAAATGAGTGTTATTGCCAGGTTAAAACTGGAGGTCGAATGTTACTTAACTCCTGTTGCAGAGAAGGAAACCTAAGTTTGGCCATGCCAAATTAAGTATCCTTGATTTCACAGTTGGGTTTTTTTTGTTTTGTTTTTAAGTCGTTTTAGGAGAATCACATCACCTTTCTTCTGTAAAGGAGGAATAGTCACACATTTCATACATTCCTTGTAATAGAGATCATAATAAAATCAGTTATTCCATCAGAAGAGCTGTATAAATATCTCTGACAGCATGGGCAATAGCAGGATGTTAGGCACTTCATGGCTTATAGCCCATCCTCCCTCCTATTTGTTCAGACTCAGAAATTTCTGATCAGACAAAGTAAACACAATGACGAAGTTGTTGAAGATCACAGTCTTGTTAATTTTATCAATGTGCTTGGTGTATTTCAGAAATTCTGCTTTCTTGTAATTGTGTTGGTTACAGCACATTTTTCTTAAATTGATTAAGACAAAATAATGTCATTGTAACACTAAATCTGATAAAGATACAGTCAAACTGGAGTAGTTAAAAAGGGAACAGTATTTATATATGTTGGTGGTTGTGGTGGAAATATTTAATTAAACTAAGGGTAAAACATGTTTGGAGACAGTCCTACTAGGCTTTCACTCACAAGACTTTTAAGGGATCTCTATATGTCAAATGTATTCCCAACCTAAGACCAGTTTCAGAAATAAATTTTCCAGTGCTAGGTAGACTGAAAAATTGTGATGCCCGTAAATTAGATAGCTATTTTTTGAAACATCTGTTGAGAGTCTTAGTTTCCAAGAGCATTAGTAATCCCTTAGAATCGAGACTCCCTCCTAACACTTTTATTATCTCTTATAAGCCTGATGGTAGAAAGGAACATAGACATAAGGAGTTGGTGAAATACTCAGAGAATTACAGAATGAAGGGGAAGATTGGAAGGGACCACGGTGGGTCACCTGGTCTGACATTCATGCTCAAGCAGGGCCATCCTAGAGCACATTGCGTAGGATTTCAACCAGACGTCTTAACTCCACAACCTCTCTGGTCATTGTGTTTCAGTGCATGGTCACCTGCATGATAAGAAGTTCTTCCTCATATTAAGGTGGAACTTCCTGTGCATCACTTTCTGCCCACTGCCTCTTGTCTTATTCCTTTGTCTACTGTTCTATAAGTTGCCATATATTTCAATGTACTAATTTTCTGCAGCCTCCCTCTGTTCCTGCCATTTTGGATAAATGTTGTATCTTTTAACAGTTGAATAATTCAGGGCATAATTTATTGTACAACTTCTTTTGTTGGATGTTTTTGGTTTCTTTCAGTAATGTTTTCCACTCAGATTCTAGTTCAGTTAGAGCTTCAGTAAAGGACTCAACAATGATAAATTTTGAGGAGAAATTAGTTAAAGCCATAGCTATTGCAGATGTAAACTGGGCTAGCTCCCTCAGTTTCTCCTGAACTTGTACTCATTTACACCAGTTTAGGATCTTCATTGTCACTGCACTGTGGTGGGCTGACCTTGGCTGGATGCCAGGTGTGCACCAAGCCTCTCTATCGCTGTCCTCCTCAGCAGAAGCACAGAAAAACAAGAGGTTTATTCTCTACTTCCATCTGCTGACAATGTACAGCCACTTCCCTGGAAGCACAGCACATAGTGGTTGTTCCGGAAGACAAATGTAAAAAATGAATACTCTTTTACCTCCTTCTTTCCCTTAGCTTTTATTGCTAAGCAGATATATGATATGGAATATCCCTTTGGTCATTTTGGGTGGACTCTCCTGGCTATGTATCCTCCCACTCCCAGCCTATTGGTGAGGGCTAAATGCCGAAGAGACAGCCTTGATGCTGTGTGAGTGCTGCTCAGTGGTAGCCAGACCACTGGTGTGTTAGAAACACCTTTGTAGCTCGCAGTGCAACACAGCTCTGGGAGGGCTGCTGTGGGGAAGATGAGCTCCACCTCAGCCAGAACCAATAAATGCACTCTCATGGCAGCCCAAGGGGACCTTAGCACAGGAGTACCATACAAACCAACCAGGGTGAAAAAGATGATACTCATTTTCTTTCTTGGTCTCAAGGGATTACTTTTGTAATTACACCAAGTTCTAAAATGCCCTTAGATTTGTTCAGTGCAGGGAATCTGAATTTACATCAGATGCTGCATAATTCATATCGCACGGACAGCAATTATGAGTTAATTGAGGGGTGTAATGTTTTAAAAAAGACACATTATGAAGAACATGAGTGTCAGAATGAAAAAAGGCCCTTCAGCCCATTGAGGCCCATTTTTAAAAAATGTCGTTTTCTTTAAAATTATACAAACTGTCTTTTGAAGGATACAAGAAAACCCTAAGTTCCCTGCATCTGCACTATTTCTTGTTTAGGAAGCATCTGAGACATTATTTTTCCTGGGTTAAATAGTTCCAATGTTAGGTACAAAATTATTCCTTTCCATTTTACCCACTGTTCTAAAATGTGTGCTTGATTAGCTCTCAGCAGCAACCATAATCTTAAAATCAGATATACTTCAGTTAATACAGTCCTCTCGATCCTTTCTCACCTTTCAGATTATAGAGATTAAGTACTATAAGCTATCTATGCTGTTGTTGCTTTTGTTCCTACAGTCAACAGAGTGTCACTTTTCTCTGTACCTTCTCACATGTATAATACCTACTTTCGTACAGCTAGCTTGAATGGTTCACTGGTAATCTGAACAGTTGCTGGCCTGTTTCCATGCCTTTGAATAATGAGGACATTTAGCACTGTTAAGAAAATGTTTGTGTTTTGCATTTCAAGTGTTACGGTGCCGACACTAGCTGCAGAGGAAGTCCACCTCACCTACACAAAGCCGATGTAATCAGACTTTCAAAGAAATTCTTAGTCGAGACAAGGAGATGAAATTCAAATATCCCAATCTATAGGCAGATCACAACAAAACTATAACAAAGGATCTTGACATCTGTTATTTCATTCTTGAGGCTAGAAAAAAGGTTGGGGCCACTCTGCTACTGGGCTGGTCCCTAGGATTCCTTCCTTAAGGTGTCTCCCTGCTGACCCTGCCATGCCAATTGGCTCAGGTCTGAAATGAAGTTCCCACTTGTAGCATGCAGGATCCAAGAATTCACATTGTTTGCAGATAATAATAGCCTACGCTGCTCTATTGCCTGCACAAGCTGATAGGATAGGCTTTGTTTTCATATTAACTCTCCGACCCTACTATTTGAACAAAACACCACTCTTGAAAGGTAAAATATGTGCACATTTTGTTTTAAACTTGAGTATGTGGCCGAGTCATTTCTAGCCTGGACTTGAAGTGGACTCAGTTAATTTCAAAAATTACTTGCCACTTTTCTAAGAGAATTTTGATTTTAAATTTGTATTGAAAATATTCACTGCGAATGATAGGGACCAAAACTTTTTTTTTGTTTTTTTTTGGGTTTGGTTTTTTTTTTTTTTTTTTTGTTTTTTTTTTTTTTTTTTTTTTTCTCACTAGTCCATTTTAAAGCCTCTGAAGTAGTAGTTGATGTCATATTCGACAAATAACTTACCCATTCAGCCAGGACATATACAAGTGTAAGAATTTGCTTTAATAATTTAAGTTACTTTTAATCCAAAAGAAGTCCACACTGAAAACCAAGGGTAATTTCTCCAGTTCTTTGGGGGAATAAATCAGTTACAGGGAAAAAAATGTGGCTATACTGCATGTATGAATTACCTGGTATATAAACCATTTCCTCTGTTGTAACTAGGCACTTTATTTGTGCATGTGAGGCAGCAAAAAACTACTGTCTCTTTCTACCAGAAGAATTCTTGGATACACTTGGAAGATTCTGGAGCAGAGGAGCAAAGGACAGAGGAGGCACCTCAATTAGGCCCAAGGCATCCTGATACCTACCTTTTTTTCTTCCTAACATGAGTGTTTTCTTTCCTGATATTCCCTTTGGTACAATACCTGTTTCTCACTAAGATTTTTATCTAAACTCGACCCTTGGTTCCCAGATTTCTCTAATAGCTTGTTTGAAGAGGAGGGAAATGTGGTAGTTGTAATCTTGTGGCCTTCAGTACAGTATTTGGTGCCACATGGGAAATTATTGGTGAAAGTAAGATGAGCAAGAACTGTAAAGTGGATAAGGCACTGGCTAAAAAAAACTAACAGGGGGTTGTACTGAAAGGGGAAGGAAGGCTAGTCAATCAGGTCCTCAAGGACCACTCTTGGAACTAAGATTAATATTTCTATTTATTACCTGGGCACAGAAAATAGATGTAAGTTAATGACACTTGATGAGAGGTGAATAAAGGAGGCATCGCCTACAAGCAGGAAGTTAAGAATGTCACAAAATAAGGGGATACTGGTCTGCATTGTTAGAAGTGGAATTTAATGTTCAAATTGTAAAGCCGTACAAATGGAAACAGTGGGGAAAGCAAAATTCTGGGCCTGTGAATCTCCAGTGCAATGCAGTTGTGGAAAAAGTGTGATCTAGGGTGTGTCTGGTAAAATAATTAATATGGGCAAGCATTGATCATGTTGAAGTAAGATTTCTTTTGGAATGATGAGTACATTGGCCTCTTAGGTGAGAAACATGATTTCAAGGTGTAACAGAAAAGATTTACTGGGATGAATAAGAAAACTTATATACTACTCCATGAAAGAAGGGAAAACAACATGATTTGTTTACCCTAATATAATGCTCTTTCTTCCACAAGGAAAGGCTGGAAAAGGAAAAGGACTATTTGTCTTTAGAGCTAATACTGATACAAACAGAACAGGGCATCGTATGTTTAGAAATCAGGACTGCTCTGAAGCAGTTGTCCTAGCATAGTAAAGGAGTTGAGGAACTTTGATGGCTTTTAAATGAGACTGAATGCCTTGATTGCTTTATGAAAAAAAAAGTCTCTTCCTGCTTAAGGTCAGTAACATAACATCATGCTACTAACATAAAGACTAATTGATGAAGTCATCGGGAGGATTAGCAGACTAAAACTTTGAATTTCTGTGTAGCTATCATTTCCTTTACTAGATGGGTCTTAAGTTCAAAGGGAGTAAGGGACAGAATTTTCAGAGATAGTTAAGGGATGGCTGAAATGGATCTACTGTCTTACATGCCCTGTTATACTGATAAAAACGCTAAGGGGAATGAGAGAAGGAATGAAGGTTAGACTTTGAAAAATCCTTTAGAATAAATATTCCAGCCTTTGTCAGGTCCTCTCTGGGCAGCTGTTCTCTGGAGCTGACATGTTGATGCTTTCAGTCTTGCCTAGTACTGAAGGCTGTATAAGTCTGACTTGTTTGATAGCCATATTTGTCTAGCACCAGACCATGGTTTTTGCGTCATAGACATTTTCAATTTCCAGTGTATTTCAGGGAGGAAATTTGAATATTTCTCTTTAATTTGCCATTTATAGACTGTAATGAAGACTGAAAATGGTGACTAGATAATGATTAGTGACAAAAAGTTTCTGACTGTCTCTCCTAAATTAGTGGCTATAATATGGTCTGGGAGATCTTGGAGAGTAGCAAGAATGGGTAAGAGCCTTGAATGTCTTTGGCAAGGAAGGACTACTCCAGGATGCAGTAATTTCAATGGGCATCGATTTGGAGCTGTAAAAACAGCAGTTTTATAAGGAGTTTTGTATGTTTTTTGCTTTATGCTAAACTAGCATTTATATCCATCCTCCTGACACTTTTGCTTTCCTTTTAAAATTGTAGCATCCTTAAACTTTGGCCTCAAAAAGCCATTGAGCAGATATGTGGGGGAATCCTACTATAATGTATTTGTATTGGTATCATTATCTAGAAATTTGCTTGCAGTGAGTACTATTCTGAGTTCTATTGTAAAGGACACAAAAAGGATTGTCCGTAATAGAGTAAAGGATGAGTTCCATGGTTAAAACCCTTCCTGTTCCCCATGAGGGACAGGCTCACGTGCTGTTTGAATGCAGGCAGCAGGGTTATCACTGTCCAGTCAATAGCAGCAGGTCAGCTGTGAAGGGGGAAACAGGGCACACTCCCTTACTTCTCACAGGCAGCTGTCCTTGTTCAGTTGGAGCAAGAGTCCCAGGAGCAGCCTTGCTGCCTATGGCAAAGCACATAATGCCCTGGAGTCCAGCTCTCAGGAGAACAAAAAGGAGATCCCTGTCTTACTCTCTTAACTGAGTGCAAGTAGTCGAAGAGGACTGAAAAGGCAGAAACAGTATGAAAGGCAGAGACTAGAGGAACAACCGCTTCAGCAGGGAGATAAATGTGGAGCCTCATCAGCATTCCTGACCTCAGTCCACTCCCTTGGGCCTATGCCAGGCTGCTCACAAGAGAGGAAGCTGATTAGCTAACCTATTTAATCCTTTGTTCTGGGTAGTTCAGAAAACGCTGTCTGGCCTAAGTGAGAAATAACAGTTTTCTAAGATTGTCTCTAGTCTTGGTACCTGATCAGACCAATCACTGAATGCTGCGTGCAGCTTAGCTAATAGAAACAGAAGTAATTTGATCAGAGTAACTTTCCATCAAAATAATTTTGGCTGATATATTAGCTTAGAAAAAAGTAGATCAGGGTAATATGTATTAGTAGAGCAGCATGCTAATATAGTCATAGTCTTGCTGGTACCCAAGCTAATTCACAGCCAGCTCAAGATTATTTAGCAGAGCACTGCAACATAATATACTGTACTGTCTTAAGGATCAGGCCAGTCTTGAACTATATAAATGGTTACTTTAGTGTTCATAAAATTCAGTAATAAATTCCTATTCATATGATTTTATTGGTTGAATCATGTGAAAGACATGCCTTTGAGCCAGGGCAGGTGTCTGTTTTAGTTCTGCAGCACCATGCCATCAATATAAAACACAGTATGATGAAGTCAAAACTTCCCTGAGGATCATATCCAGCACCAGTGATTCATTAACTCAGGCCTCATACTGGATGGGAGCAGATTAATACAGTAAGAACAAAGGTGCCAGATGTGTAGTTTCTTGGCCATGTTTTAAAGTCTATATGTCAAAGGCCAGAATTAAAGGAAATGTTTGACCTTTATTCCATAAGTCCCAGGAAAAGACTTCTGGCTACTTTCCTTTATGTATTGTAATGTTAAAAAAAAAAGACATGTAGTTAAAGTAATTTTACATTAAAAAAATAAATAATTACTTTATTCAGAACTGAATGTTGTTCTCTTGGGACAAATAAAAATAGGTTTCAAGGCCTCAAGAGACTAGGTACATGCTTACCTTTACACATGTGAGCACATGTGGGGGGCAAACAGAAATAACAAACTTTGCTAGTGAATTGCTTGTCTTCAGAAAAGAAGCAAAGACCTGGTCATTCATAATGAAAGAGTAAAGTTGCTCTTATGAGAGCAAAGGCCAAACTTTCAATTAGGTATGGAGCCATGACTCCTTGCCTCACCTTATTAGTGCAGTTTCTAAAGAAAATAACTGTGAGTCAGTGGCAAGTTTCTGTGCAGAGCAAATTATCATGCTCTGTCTGTCTAGATGAAGAATGCAACTCTGTTATCAAGACTTCACTAAGAACATTATTTCCCATTTTCAACATAGTTCAAAGTAGTGAGAGATTCAAATAACTATAAATAAGTAAAGCTTACAAGTAGGAATAAAGTGAATAGCTTGATACAAACATTTTAATTCAAAATGCAGTTAATAAGTAACGAAAGTGTGGGGGTTTTTTGTTTTATTTTGAGATATATTTTAAAAGATACTGGCTTCTCTGTACATGCAGAGGGTGGTTGCATTTATATCTGATGCTTTGATGAATGTCCCTGTTAGCAGAGCTGTAGTGAATGAGCAGTTCTTTGACTACACATCAAGGCAACTATGGACTAGAAGATTAGCAAGGCAAGGATGCTGAAAGGTACATTCCTTCAAACTTCTGCAGTGCTCCTGAGCTCATGTGGGGTTTGAAACTGTGCAACCCTGCAGAGCCTTTGCAGGGTCACAAGACTCACAGGAATGTAAAAATAATCCAGTAACAGACCAAATGTCAAAGAACACGTGCCAGCAAACAGGTGACAGGTTCATCGGAGATATACATAAGTTGATTAACCCTGAGAGCCCTGTGGATGATTAGTCGGCTGATGAGTAATTTCTCATGCTGTTATAGGTCCTTCCTTTCCTCTGGGTCACTCCCAAGTGCCCTGAGCATTATTCCTTTGGTGTTCTTCCTACAGCCTAAAGATGTCTCAGTCCACTCTTGATTTTGCGCTGTTAGTGACCACCACGGTCCAGGCTGATTGTGAGCTTGCTCCTTGAGAGGGAGTTGGTGATGGCAAGAGCCAAAGCAGCGGCCTGGCCACAGATCCTCCCACTATGGGCTCTCCCACCTGTGTGTGCAAGGACTTACAGAAGAGATGGGAAGTAGTTCTGGTTTGGTTCTCATGACAAGCAGTAGATAACTCTGAAGACAGTATGAAAACACAACAGCCTGTTCACATGAGCAGTGCTGAGGGTCTGGAGACTTCTCTGAGCAAATGCTATGTTATTGAGCTAGCTGCTTTCAGGCTGGCTCAGGTACCTGTCTCTTTTTTTTCTCTTTCAAATCACTAATTGAAATGTAAGTTGTTTATGCAAAATTCAAACAGAGAAACATTATAAGTGACTTGTTTTTCAAGTTCCTGAAAGTAAAGTGTACTGAAAGATTTGCCACTTACTATTTCTCATTTCACAGCTTGATTTAAAATGTCTTATGCTACAAAATGAGAAAATATTTGAAAAAATGAAGGTATTATAATGGAAATAAAGAGTGATTATTTTTCTTCAGAGAATATTTCCTTTAATTTCCTAAGGTATGCTGGACTGTGTGTTAATGTAACCAGATATTCGATATATTCCAGATCTTGTTATTATAACTCTAATGAGTTGTCCTGATAATTTACTCCCGGTATGTAATAGTGCTTATATATAGGAGCGGGTTAGAGCTAATTGCCGCACAGTTCTTTTTATTAGGGCTGTAGAAATTAGTAGCCCACCCAAGTTTATGAAAAATATACACATATACAAGCATGTTGATCTAATTAAGGCTGATCTAATTAAGTCTTTCTGAACATAATACATATAAATCTGTAAATAAATACATTTTAAAAAAGGAGTGACTTTTTAAGGAATGTCTTCCTTTGGTTTCCTTTGTGAAAAGGCAGATGTTTTTCTGTTGATAGTTTTATTAATTTATAGAGTTACTTGTATTTTAAATTTTTTACAGAGTAATATTCATTACTGTTACTTACTAGTCTCATCATCATCATGGCTAGG
>VWZG01000872.1:29766-43084 GCA_013396735.1 Grallaria varia
CAATAACAGAAACCACTGATTGATGCAAATACAAATACTTGATTCTTTGGGGGAAGCAGAAAATCTGGAGAAGTCTTACAAATGCCTCTTGAAAAAAAAGATACTTTCATTTAATCTCCTTACAAATAAGCTGAGGAACTTTACCAACTCTGGTGGTTGCTATCAAACCCAAGAAGTAAAGTAATCCAATCACTTTCTGTCCTGGTAGGTTTGCTGTGTTTTTCCAATTATAACACATTTACTTTTTGTCAAAAACAGAAAACCATTGAGAACATTTCAATGCACTTTTAAGTAAATCTTTGTTCCTTCTGCACCTGGTAGGTAAAAAGTATTGGTGTGATTCTTTGGATTGTGTTTGTATTTATGCAGAAAGAAAAGGAAACCATTAGATGAATTCTGTGGCATTTGCTCTTAAGTGGTGCCTGGAAATGCTGTGTTCAGTTTTGTGATGCTGTAACATTACCTGTGCTTGTTTCTGCTCCAAGCACAGCTGGTGAAATAAGAATGATACATTGTTTAATTGTCCAATAGTCTTATCATGAATTAGGTGGCTTGTGCAACAGGAATTTTTACAGTCATTTCATATTTCAAGGCTTTTTTGTGTATGGATCTCATCAGGAAGTGAGCGAGACAATAAGAATTTGGAATTGTGGCACCAGCATTCCCAGACACATTTTTTTTATTCCATATGGAGAAACAAATGTGTAAAAGCCATTTGCAAAATTACAGTACATTTTACAAGTGATTTTTCTGTTAAGTATTTTAACCAAAATCAGACATATGTGGCTAGCTACAGAAACAAACCTCTTTCCCTGCCTTAACCACAATGCTGTTGCCTCATAGAGAAACTCAAGCAAAACTTCTGTACTTTTGTCTGCAAAAGACTGCAAAAGTACATTGCAGGCTTTGAAAGAACATCATGATTCAATAGATCCTGAGCTCTTGCCAACAAGGCAATTCTTGAAGTGCTGTAAATTTCTGTTACTCCACTGAAGTAGCTCTGGCAGCTAACATTGTCTATCTGCAACTGCTGACTCCAAAGGATTACTCTTGCTCCCACTAACTTAGAAGAGCTATAGTGTTCTAGTATTCAAAGCCATGAACTTATGGTTAATGAAGTAGTGCACACCTGGAAATTAATTTAGCTACCCTCAAAAATTCACAGCCAAATAAAAGACATAAAAATCCAAATTTTTCCAGATTTCCGATTTTCATCTCTAACCTGCCAAAACCAGCATCTGAGGATAGATATTTAAATGCACAGCTTCAAAAGATCAAATGCTGTGTTAGAGAGGAACTGTGTTTAAATTCCAGTAAAGAAATCCCAGAGGAGTGTCTTTGACAATCATCCTCCTTCTTTTTTTTTGTTTGTTTGTTTGTTTGTAAGCATAGAGTAAAAACTCAACTGAGATTCACAGAATGTTGATATTTTTCCTGATCCTTCAGACTTGCATTAACAGAAGCATAAAAGGAAGATATTTTGCCTATCTCCAGAACTTTGTGGAAGTAAATGAAGTATAATTATTATGCTATTCAGCAGATGAAAACTGTTCATGCTGCTGTGCAACTACCACCCCTTTTTAGAAATGCAAGTGTTGAGCACAAGGGGACATCTGCTGCTAGCGAGGGGCAGTACACTGAAGGTGCTTCACACTCTAGCTCACACAATAATGTTGTAGGAAAGTAAAATAGCAGAGAGGTCATTACCTATTGCAACTAAATTATTTCTAAAGTTTATGGAACTTGTGTAGTATTGGTTAGCAGTCTTGAGCCAGTACCTAGAAAATACAACAATGAATAAAAGGCAACAGATAATACTGACAGAATTTTTAAAAATTGGTTCAGTGTGGGAAGAGTATCAAAGTGATTAACAGGGGAATTTTAGGTTGAGACACAGTGCTAGTTCCCTGGAAAAATGATGTACTCTCTATTCCTGACATCTTATCTATTTGTTATGTTATTTTCATGAAACACATTTATATTAGTTTTGGATTTAGAAAATTTGTACCACAGTGTCTATCATTAGGTGGCTGCTAAAGCTTCTTTCAAATGTACATTTCTATATTTTTATGGTGTTTACTCTTTGGGAGGGCTGAAAAAATATGTTTCTTATCAGTAAAAATATTTCCTATCAATCAGGGCATTTGCAAACAAGTTATTGTAAAGACAAAACTAAGATGTTAAAAAGAATTGCATTGCTCATGTCTGTCATAGGGATTTTTCAAATATCTTCTGACTTTCCAATGTAGCACATCATCAATGTAGTCACTATCACAATCAGAACAGCATTTCATGTGCTTTGCTGATGAAAATAGTGTGGCAGTCAGGAACTGTTTAAGCTAATCCAGCTAAAGCAATTTCAAAGAAGACAAATCAAAATAATCCTAAGGATCAGAAAAAAAGTGTGAAAAATATATCAGTGTTCTGAAGTACATGGACTCACTCTCTTTTTCAAAGGCTCTGTTTAAAATCAAACTAAAACCACCCCCCTCCAAAAGCACAAGCGTTAAGGAGAAGGTTCAAGACAGCACATATCCCCTCTTTGCGTAGACATCAATCTTGTAAGATGGCAGTTGTGATTAAGGATTAATGATGGAAAAAGGTGCATACATCACAAAATTAGGCTGCCATAAGCATATACATAGATCTTAACCTTAATACATCTCAGAAACTGAACATGCCACTGCTTGGTGCCTTGCACCAAGTACCTATGACACTGAGTTGAATGCGTGTGCCTGGATTTCCACATAAAACACCAGCTACTGGGGTTTCATCTCTGACACTCCTGTAAGTGGAGACAAGACCATCTCCCACACACACGGTGATTCTGCAGTTGTGCTCAGGAGACTCTTGAGGTGTGCTCTGCCACCCACAAAGGCAAAATTGCTGACTCTGCAATGCTTGTCAGGCTGAGTCTGAATGAATTCCCCTTTTTTGGGCCAAAGCTCTGATAAGTTAATATTCTGTGTGTGCCACAAAAAACCCCACCCTAACAACAAAAGCAAATCCTCTTGAAACCAGAACTCTTTACAGCACATTTCCTTCCAGGGGGACGGATGAAAGTACAAACAACATACGGCAGATGTTATCCATGCTGTTTTAAGCCCTAGCAGAAGCTCAAACACCATGTGAATAGGTGCTGAGTGAGATCATACGAGCAACAGAAAGGTGGTCTTGTCTAGGTGATTTCTGAGAGGGGTTGCAAGGTGCTGAAATGGAAAGACACTGATGTTGCAGAAAATTTTATGCTGAGATTATAGGGAAATAGACTGTTGAAGGGGGAGCTTAACATATGAAGAATAATTCATTACCTGTTTTTATTGTTTAAGTCATGGCAGTTGGCCCACAAACATTTAATGGCTGTTTAACACACTTTGATTTAATATAAACTATCATTTTTTCCTTGGTTTTATTGCTGGGGGTTTTTTTGAGGGAAGAGTTTATGTTTTTTTCAGGAGCAGGAGAGGCTAGATGTTTTTGCTTTAACCACTATTCATCCATTTTCTAGTCAAGGAATTAGTAAAGATTTTATTTGGAAAGGAAAAAATTGGTGTTGTCAGATTTCATTTTTGGCAGTGAGTGGGGACCAGAAGGAAAACCAAGCTATTACGTGATTCTGGGCCCCATTTTTGGAGTTAGGCAATCAAGACAGTTTTCTATTCTTGTGAAACATGTTTCATGTTTTAAGTCAGTAAACATGAGTGTCCCCCAAAAGGATTATCTTTTATCCTTTCGCAAACTGCCAATTATATTAATGCTGTTGAGCAAGTTTTCTATAATAGTTTAAAAATTAAAAAGAACTTATTGAGAGAGGAAGATCAAACCAGAAAGGATTAAATGCTGACACCATTCCACTGGAAAAAAATATCATTCCTGTGTCTGACACACTGTCCTACATTCTTCTGTGTCTAGTAACTAAATCCTGATTGCTCTGGTGTGAGGTGTGTTGTCTTAACCATGAGGCCTTCACTCCCCTCTCCACTGTTCAGTGTTTCTACTTTTTGATGATCATCACTCATCCTCTCAAGTTTCATAGAAATGTCTTGCAACAAGTTACTCCCCAGGTAAAAAGCTCAGTTTGCATATATGTATGTCTTGCAGCTGACGAATTACTTTTCTCTTTGACCTCCTGCAAAACATTAGCCAGGGATGTTCTGAGCAATGTCTGCAGTTAGTCATGCTATGAGCAGCACTACTTTGCTTCTATTTTTTCAAATCCTTTAAAGTGGTGCAAGTATGTCTGACCCAATGCTTCCTAAAGGCATCAGTTTGTATCAGTACTAATGTGACAGTTATTGGATACTGCACATAGAACTAGTGACTTAAAAACATGTTAACTTTGGACTGGTTTAGCTAGGGAGAGTCTTTTATGCTTAATACAAATCTTTTACTGTTGTGCCAGTGCTTTTAAACAACATTGTGCAAAAGGAACAATGTGAAGTATTAATATCCCATTATCAGAGAGTTTGAGTAGATGTAGAAATCCTTGTTTATTTCAAAAAGGTGATCTGTAACTCAGAACTGAGCTACATTGACACCTTATAAGGGCACTGCATGAGGTTTCCTAGTACACTTACCATGTCAGTGTCCACAGATAAGCTAGAGAACAGCAGATACATCTGTTTCCTTACCCCTTAACCATCCTGGGTAGTGCAATAAGAAAATTTAGGTATATTTTGTGAATTGTTTTGTAGCAGTGACTCCATAGGAAATAATCTTCAGATTTTCTTAAAAATTTGTGTCTTCAAATTTAATGTCGGTTCTGATGTAAATATTTCTGGATTTAGGTTGAATTGATATTCCTTGACATTGTAGTATAATTTTGAGCCAAGCTAGTTTTGAATTTAGTACTGCAGATTTTCTTTTTCATGCTGTAAAATAATACTGTGGGTAGAAATAACAACAGACGTTTGTACAGTGCCCACCTAAGGTATGCCTAGTACAGAACAGAAAGGTGTGCTGTTCTTACAGAATTGAACAACCTGCTTCCCCGGGCACTAGTTTGCCATAACTCCTTTTTTTTTTTTTTTTTTTTCTGTACATGAGAAAAATACCTGCGTCTCCTTTGCACAGAACTTTGTTTGACTTTGTACAGCAACCTGGTTGTAGCACAAATCTGCAAGCACTGCAGAATGCAAGGTTTTTTAACAAACATGAAACAACTTTGTTGCCCCCTCTGAATCTCCAGGGGAGTCATCCTCTGCACTGTGCCAGCATAGCATGTTTTTGCTAGTTAGGCAGCTGCTGAGCTGTGATGTGTTCTGTTATGCAGACTAGTCTGTGTGTCTCCCTCACTCTGTCAGTTATGTTCAGCTGTTGTCACATTGGTGCCTTAGGTTTTCAGCTGTTTGGGGCCGGGCTGGCTCTTTGATTGTGGTTTTGCCTATCTACAATATGAGAGCCAGTGTACCTTGAAGGACTATTGTGCGTTGCTGCAGTGCAGAAACATAGTGGGGGAAAGTAGGTGCTCTTGGCAGATGCACAGGTGATGCATCTGTGTGCATTTGTATATCTGAATGAGTTTTTATTTTGAAAATTAAGCATCAGGACTTTAGCTGATATAAAGCTTTTGCTGCAATGACTAAAGAGAGAGTTTCTGAAAGATGTTGATCTGCCTTATCTTCCCATATTTAAGGGCAGGCCATTAAGAAAGTTAGTGTACTCTGAGAAGGCTTTGATTGTAGTGAAGTGCAACCTCACTTTGTGTGTTAACCCACTTTTTTTCTACTCTTCTTAATCTTTCTTTAACTAGATAAGTCAGAAACTAGCCAAATATCATACAAATATATTGATATAGTGAGAATTCCAAGTATTTCTTCTTAACTGCTCATAAATTCAATTTTATTCTGCTAATATGCTCTCAAGTGTCAAGTATGTTGGAGGTTATGGCAGAACTAGTCATCACCCACTTTTCTGTGCCCTTAGTCAAAAATGCACACCTAGCTGCTGCTGAACTTCTGCATAGTAAAATGGCTGGTTTTATAGAAACCTTACTTCATGGATTGGAAACTAGCAGTTTGTTCCTCAACTGATATATGTATTTCAGTCAAGTACTGACATGTGGAAGTCATGGCCAATTTAGTTATTCTTCTGTAGTTTAATCTACCAGTGTTCATAAGTAAGCACACGCAATTCACAATATGTGAATTACTAAAATGAAGAATGAAGCAGACATAAAGCTAGAAAGTGTTGTGCTACCCAGCCTAATCTAAACACAATTATGATTTCAGGAGCTGATAATAAAATGTACAAGTGTCCCCAGTGAAATGAGTAGACTCTGTAAATTCAGTTGTGCAATGTATCTTCCCAGTATCTTTTGAAGTCACTTCAGAAACACTCTGCAAGGAAAGATGTAACTGGGAAATTATTAGAATGATCTATTGATATTGTTATCTCATATTTTTATGGTTACTTTGTAGCTTGAAGAGGAAGAAATCTTACTAACAAGTAGTAGCATGCGTATGCATTGACAGTTGACATTCCAGTCTTACAAACTTTCAAGCTTCCTGATTCAAACCTGCTAAAGTCATAAACTGTTTGCACCAGCAGTATGTTAGCTTTTCTTCCTGTTAAATTTCTTGCTATTATTACCTACCCTACCTCAAATGTGTTTTAAACCATGTTAAATGAAATTTATCTGGTACTGATGAAGAATTAACTAGAATTAACAGATCTAAACAGAATTACATATTCTCTATTTCAGTGACTCATTAATTATTTTTTCTTATTGCCCACTCTTGCAAAACAAGCATGAATTGACTTAATTACATCAGGATTAACAAGGATTTTTCTATAAAATTGGTGTGGTAATTTTTACCACTAGAGAGCAGATTTGCGCTACAAAGTATGTATCCTCACCAGAGATGCATCCTGTAGATACAACTTGGTAATATGCATGTATTAATTTCTTCTTCTCAAATGGACTTTAGATTCTTCCCGGATTATTATAAATTGTTTCTTTCAGAAACTGTAATGATTAAAAACTGTGAGTGTTTGAGGACTTCAATGGGACTACAATTCTGTTCATGTTAACTTGAAATTCAGGAAAGAACAAAACATTAATTCATACTTGTTTAAGTATATTACCCTGGTAAATGTTGTATGAACTGATTGAAACTGAACAGCTCAAATTATTTTATGTCTGATTCTTAAACGTTTCTCTCCCTAAAGTCAGCCTTTTTTTTTTTTTCTTTCCCTCAGACATCCCACTAATATGTTGTATTTAGAAGCAACATGAAAATACCTCTCAGCTACTGAGGTATTGCAAAGCATCTATGGTGGGTCATGCCGGGCTTTCATGGTATGTTCTTGAGCTTTCTGGCTGTCTAAATGGAATAAAAACTTTGCAAAGGCAGAAAAGGGAAACTCAGAAATTCTGTTTGCTGTCCAAATACACCACAAAACTGTAATATTTGGGGGATAATCCTGAGTCTGTTAAAATCAGTAGTTGTGCTAATTCTTTGATAAAATAAGCTCAGATTTTACTGTGAGGCACATATCCTTACATCTCTTGCATCCCTGGATTGAGGACAGGTAAATGATATAGAAGTGGCATTCTTTTAGTATATAATTTGTATATATTTTGAGATACTGTTTTGATATATATTTGGATACACATTTTGTATATAAATGTATATATTTGAATACTACAAGGTATTTTTCTTGCCTCACTAGCAGGGCATGGAGTAGTGCTGCTGAACAAATGTCCTAGTTATAGTGGCTGGGACCAGTTTATCACTCTGTGAGTGTAATTGGAACTGTGTGTTCTATGCCCTCTGTGCCATTTATCATGAACTGTTAATGATGCATCGTTTGCAGCAGCTGCCCAGGACACACCTGACACCTCAGGCTATGAACTGGGTGCGTGAGAAAACACAGTTAAGAGGGTTGCCTGTCTTCACACCAATGATTCAGATGTGACAACTCCCCTCTGGGAGTCATTAGCACCTTCACACCCAACCTGAGGGGTCATGTCTGCTAATGGGCCATCAAGTGTTCAAAGATATTCTGTGACTCACAGAATAAATCACTCATTGTGAAACCCCTTGCCCTGGGGGAGGGTGCTGGACATTCCCATCTGAACCCAAGCGTATATAATCTTGGGGTTTGGAGTCTTTGGGCATCACTCATCAGATCCAGTGGAGGACCAGAACCTCAACAGGACTGTGACCACCATCCTTATCACCAGGTTTTCTTTTCCCTTTTGCTTTGTACTCAGGGGGACCATGTGGTGCCCAGCACAGGGGCTGGCAAGCACCATTCTGTTCATGCCCAGGATACTGGGTTATACAAAGGGGTTTTGTGGGCTAAAACCTCTTTTCTTTTTGTGGTGGGTCTGGCTGAGCCAGAATTTGTTTCCCCATAGGAGCCCTCACAGTGCTGTGCTCTGCATTAGCGTTGATAACACACCCATATTTTGGCTACCACTGAGCGCAGCACTCATTGTTCGGTCAAGGGCAAGATCCTGGGAGGGGACACAAATAGGCCAGCTGACCTGCACTGACCAAGGGGATATTCCATACCATATGACAGCAACCCAGATATAAAAGCTGGGGCAGGAAGCAGGAAGGGGAGGCACTTATTGTCTCTGATGGTGGTGTGCTGATAAGATTTTAGGAGCCCTGCTTCTCAGACGTGGCCGGGGATTCGCTGCTGATGGGAAATAGAGATTAGTTGTTGCTTTTGCTTTGCGCGCGCGCACCCTGCTTTGCTTTTGCTTTTGGTATCAATATACACTGCCTTATTGCAACCCACGATTTTGTGCTGTTTTCTTTTGTTTCCACCCTCACTGTCTCCCCTGTCCAGCTGGGAAGGGGAGTGATAGAGCAGCTGGGTGGGCACCTGGCATTCAGCCACGGTGAACCCACCACACTTTTGTATCAGTGTATTTATTGTGATCTTTTTATTAAATTGTAGCTCTGCCTTCTCATCTCTTTTGAGTTGGGTTAATTTCTCCTGCCGGTTTACTTTTAAATCAGCACAACAAATCACAAGCTAACATGATCAGTGCGCCAACAAAGTTTCATGGGCCAACAGTGATCTACCCCTTTCATTATTCTATGTAGTACATGTTCTTGCTGTGCAATTTCCTAGCAGGACTAGGAGACCAACATGCAATATCCTGTGATCATGCACTGCAGGATACTTGAAGAACTTCCACAGTGAATTTTTTCTACTCAATTTTCTTTATTGTGTTCTGTCAACTCAAACACATATGCTGCTTATAAAAGGCAGTATTATTATTCTGAGGATTTGAAAAAATATCTGTATCACAGGCAGAGAATGTTTTAAGTCTTCTATAATCTCAGTTAACACTACCTTATAGATTCTAAGAAGCACAGAGGGTCTAGCCCATATAAATGTTGTGTAGCTTTTTGTGAGAGGTGGCTTGAATATTAAGAGTCACAAAAATTTCAGATTAAATATTAATCATCTGTGAGTTCTGTGACAGATCCCTTCTGTAAGGGGCTTGAGAGAAACATTTATTTCACTTAATCTTGTTAACTCAAAAAGTAGATGAACATATTCTTGGACATTCTCACCCATATGCTTGTTCTGCATTTTGGCTGAAGCTACCACAGAAAAACGATTTAAATGGATATGTGGAAAACATGACTAGGAAAAGGAATTCAAATGCATGTCCTCAGAAAACTCCAACCATAAAAGCTTATGTAATTCAGATATTCTCAATGTGCTGCTGCATTGCTTGCATATTCCCAGTGATACTTTCACAGTTCTTGCCTTTGGGGTATCCACTTGGTGCTGGAGAACAAGATGACTGGGAACAGAAGGCAAATCTGTGTACTGCCCAGGAAACTTCAACTTGTCTGCTGTACAATAATAGAAATTATATAATTGCCTTTTAAATATTATGATTTAACAATATCCTAATATAATTTTAAGCAGAGTAGAAGGTTCCCATGAGTAACAAACGAAATGGTGAGATCCAGTTCTCCTTAGCATTTCAGAAAGGAGGCAAGAGGGAATCATCAGATATGGCTCAGCATTGTCATATGAGAGGTGATAAGATGGTGTCTCATTTGCTTTCTTCTTAAACAATCAAACAGTATCAAACAATCAAACACTTTATCATTCTGTATGGTTTGTTTCCCTATCTGTCCTTTGTAAAACACCTTAAGAGGTTTAATTATACTAGCAAATGTCACAGTCCTTATCTAGCAATTTCTCCATCTGTGACTGGGATCTGGTTATTCTGTGACCAGCACTGTACTCTCATAGCCATAACTCTTGCTGATGTCATCTTGCTGATGTCATCTAGGGTTCAATGAGGGAAGAACTGGATTACACAACAGCTGCTGGCAGAATTCATTGAGCAGCTCGGGATATAGCTGCTTCTGTGTCAGGGGAGGTTTGGATTGGGTATTAGAAAAGGTTCTTCACCCAGAGTGTGTTTGGGCACTGGAACAGGCTCTCCAGGGAAGTGGTCACAGCACCAAGCCTGATAGAGTTCAAGAAGTCTTTGGACAATGCTCTTAGGCACATGGTGTGACTCTTGGGGATAGTCCTGTTCAGGGCCAGGAGCTGGACTCAATAATGCTTGTGGGTCTCTTCTGACTCAGCATATCCTGTGGTTCTGTGATTCTATTCCTTTAATTACAAGCATTAAGTAAGGAGAATAACTTAAGCATTTTTGTGCCTACTATGTCTAACTTAACTCTACTGGGTGTAGAGACAAGTATGGTTCAAGTATTATCTCTTTGGCTAATTACTGTGCATACAACCCTACTACAAGCAAGGCAGAAAGGACTGTCGGTATTAATCTTGTACCAAAACTGATCAGCATAGTCCTAAGCTTAGAAAACTCATCAGAAAACAACTGAAATACTTATTACAGTATGAAAGTGGTTTAGGTGTGAGTCAAATTAATGTTTGTTTGGGCACTAACAAAGTCAGATCTATGGTGCTGAGTAGGCAGCATATTACTGGGTTTAATTATAATTATAGTATGTGCAACTACCAATTTCCCCCCACTTTATCATTAAGTGACAAGAAAGTGGGACCAAGTGGAACAGTGTCCTCTGATTAGAGACTTTATAATTGCCATCAACCTGGAAATTCTGGTTTATCATATTACATCAGAAAAAAAAGGAAGCAAAATATGACTTCCTTCTGTCTTAGATTATCCAGCTGAATTTTCCAATGTTTGCCGGTTTGCAGAAGCTAATATGCTAAGCCTTTTGATTTACTTCTGTTGTCATAGTACAGCCACTTTTTAAGGCTGCTAGAAGTCAGAATGTATCTTCTACCATTAGATATAATAAATTCTATATTAATTGACTCTTTAGATATTCACATTTACTGCTTAGGCAAAGGTAGGTTGTTACAAAGAGTGATGCTAAGCGCTGATATATAGTGGATCGTGGAAAGTTAACCAGCATGTGCTGGTTTTGAAGCAAGCTGGAGCTCTTGCTGCTCTTCCTTCTATTCCATTTGCAACTTCTCTCTGTCTTCTGTAGTGCAGTTTTCATGCTGAGATGAGCTTAGCACGGAAATGCCAAGACCAAACACCCACAGATTCTGGAAAAATAGATCTGTAACTAGTCAGAAGCTTCTGCTTATTGCAGGAAAGTGTGATTTCTTCCTGTGGTGTCAACTCTTGCTATTCCAGAAGGATCTTTGAGGTTCAGGGGAAAAATAGTAGAGGCTATTTTAAAATGGCAGTGTTAATTGAGAGCTATCATCTGGTGACCTAGTTACAACCAACAACAGTTTGAGTTTCTGAGTCTTTCTAGTATCCCTATTGTTGCTATGTGCCAGAAATTTCTAGGAATACATCATAGCATTTACTTTGTGCTTCTGTCACAGGACATATGGTTACACAATGTGAAACTGTGTGTTATGAGCCTACTAATAACAGCACCTAAAATTATAACCCTGATTTTCTTCCTGGAGAGGTATCCTTCAAGGGTATCTTCAAAGAGTAGCTAATATTAAATAATCAAACCAAGTCATCTTGAGGTATTTCTATTGTTAAAGTGCCAGACTGCAAAGATACCCTGACAAAACAATATATTAATGTATAATCTATTGGTGTGTGTTATAGAAAAAGTGTGTTATAGATGTTGAAATTAAATCAGAATACATAAACTTTAGCTGACATGATTTATGCAGATTATTAAGGTTGGTTGAAGTTTGTCAGATGTGTTTATTTCTTAAACCAGGGAGGACTCCAGTACACAGTTAAGTAAGAATCCTACCCATTTTTTTTGTCTCTCCTCTGAAGGCCATTAGACTTAAAGCATAGTAAATATGCCTATTTTGAGGTGTTTGCATGCTACAGAAGCAGCAAAGATATTTAACATTGCCTTGACAATTTTAATATTTGCACAGAAGGGCTTGGTGGGGAAGGACCATTATTCTGTCTTTACCTTGTAGATGTTCAAGGACATTGAAATAAGCCTCCTATATTAAATATGAGAAGAAAAATCCCTACAGATGATTTATTTCCTACAAACTTTCTTAGTATCCATAGCAAGCAAAAGGAAAATTGTAGTTTTATTTATCTGACATACCAGTATATTTTTACAGTACTTTTACAATATTTTTCAAATATTAGTAGAGAGATTTTGAGGCAATATTTCTGAAATATTTCTCTTACAAGGCAATTTAAAAAAATAAGTAGTGTTATCAGCCATTACTAACAGTGATATTGCTACCACACTTTTCTTCACTTCACTGTTTACTTATTTATGTGAGCTTAAAATTATGTACATTTTTTTCCTGAAGAGAAATCTAGTTTTTGGTCTGTACCTTATATTTAAACATTTGCATAGTATTGAAGTTACATGGTACTTTATGTAGAGTTAAGTTTCTCAGGTGTCATGGTCTTTTTCCTTTGAAGATAATGGAAGATTTATTTTTAAACCAATAAGATATTTAAAAAGCACTGTGAACTTCCTTTCAAACAGTTTAATTTATACAACTGTATAACTTCTTTTGCTTTTTATCACTTGTTAAAGACACATGATTTACAATATTTAGTATTGAGCAATGGTGCTTTTGAAGAAATATACTGGATTTTTGAAAGTGTAGTAAACCACTGATTACATGAAATAAAAAATCTTCTGCCTGTTGGTTGTTCATTGATAGCTTGAACATAAGTTAAAAGAATTTTTTCTTCTTCTTCTAGACACTTCTATTAATGTCCACATGTCTCAGAGTCAATTCTTTTTTGTCTTGCCTAGTTCACTTCTTCTAGAAGAGATGTTGGAGGAAGGGCACATCCCTACACAGATAGTTTTGGAAAACTCACTATAAACTTCAGCTTAGGCCCCTAAATAAAAGTTAAAAAAAAAAA
>VWZG01000872.1:43090-75695 GCA_013396735.1 Grallaria varia
AAAAATTTCAGTTAAGGCCCTAAAAAAAAATTAAAAAAAAAAAAAAAAAAAGCCTTTATAGGTATTGATGTCCTTTACTAATACACTGGTTTTCACTTGTGCGGTGTGAATGATTCATGATCACGATTCATTTACAAAAAGCTGGGAAAGAAGAGAGAAATCCTTATTGCCTTACCATTGAACTCACTTGAACCAGAGATCTCAAAAGGTTGAGTTCTTTGGACAATCCATAGCTGTATGCTTTAGCCCTTTATTGTGTTTAAAATAAAACACATGTTATTAGAACTACAAGCCAGAGCCATCTTCATCTAAATGCTGTGTAAGTGAAAAGGTGACCTCACTTGGATGCTTTCACAATTAAGCACTTTAAAACTGAAGCATGCATTCAAGGAACATACCAGTTCCAATTACTCATTGGTGTGTTGAAATGAACTGGGAAGCCTGGCATGGTACACCTGCTGCAAGGTTATTGAAGGTGTAACATTGAGGGTTTATGGCAAACTGCAGGGTCAGCCCAGCTGAATGCCAGGGTGGCTTCTACACTGATGATAGTGAGGTCCACCCTCACATCCATGCCACTGCCTCCTCCTGCCTTAAACTTTAAAATTGCCCCCCCAAAAAATCTTCCTAGTCTCATTTATTTTCTCTGATAAACATGGACAGTAAATGTGTGAAGTGCAGCACAGTAATACATCCTGAAATATATACCAAACCAGAATGTACAGTGTAGCCATCAGGGGAGAAAAGGATCCCACCAGCACAAAAGTGGTGAAGCTGCTGGTGATTGCTGGTGCTGCATGCTCTTACTGGAATGGGCTGTTATTGAAAGCTATCATCAAGAAGTAAGAGATTCAAGACCAAATCCATTTCTGTAGATCCTAGAAGATCAAAATAACCAGGACAAATTGAATTCAGAGCATTCTTCTTCCAACTTGTCTGGCGCTGCCAGGGAAAGGGGAAAATTGTTCTACTGCAAAAAGAAAGCACAAGAGGACCATGACTGTAGTCTGATTGAGAAAAGTCTTGGCTTATTTCCAGGCTCTGGGGTTTTTTTGGTTGGTTTGTTTGGGAATTTTTGGGTTGTGTTTTTTTTTTGGGGGGGGGGGGGGGGGGGGGGGGGGGGGGCAGGTTTTTTGTTGTTGTTGGGATTTTTNNNCAGTTTTTTTGTTGTTGTTGGAATTTTTTTTTGATTTTTTGTTTGTTATAGAAATATTTTGTCCAAAATCAGGTTTTAGTGTTAAATTTGGCTATGAAGGACAGAGTAAGCTAGAAGAGAGGATACTTGGCTGACATTGAATTTTATCTTGCAGCAGCATTTGATTAACCTTTGTTCCTCTGAGTCTAAGATTTAAAACTGTCAGTAAGTCTGTTATCAAACTCAGTTTTCACACGCAATTCCTACATAGAACTGACAAAATACTTCATCAGAATACTGTCAATTTTGGTAGAAACCTGTGAGAACCTTTGCTTTAGTAGTAGATCTGTAGTGTCAGTAACTGGTAAAACAAACATAACCATCTCACATCCTATGTTCAGCTTGTACTGATGAGTAAAGCTCTTTTCCTACACAGAAAGAAATCTGCATTATTAGCTAAACCAGACATGTCCTTTCCCACCAGGCAATGCATAGTATTGTAAGTGTTGTCTAAAGCACAATCCAAAGTGTAATATGCTGCAAGGAGCAAGGCTGCCTCTCTATCCCTTGTTTATTCTAGCCAAACCACATGAAAGACCGGGTTAAAATGCTGCATCAAGTTATTCCTAAATTGTGTGACTATTATGTTACAGCCTTGTGTCAGCAAAGATGCCTGAGCATTTTACTGGTGAAGTAATTTCCTGAGTTGTAACTTAGCTATAGAAAGTGACATAAATAGCCCAGAAATTACACTGGGAGGCAGAAGGAAAGGGGACTGATGCAATTATTTATTTTCCCCAGGTTTCTCCCTGGTTGGTGTTTTTTGGTTTGGTTTTGTTTTGTTTTTTTGAAGTTGGTTTTGGCAGCCTCCCAAGATATTTCTGTTCAGCAAAACACTAGGTACTATAGTTGCCAGTGTCCAAACCTGACTGCAGTGACTTCAGGCTTCTTCTCAAAAACTCTAGGCCAACACTCAGCTGCTGTCTGCTGTCAGTCTGCAAACCCAGAAAGATTGCTTCTGCCAAAATGAAGCCATTCCAAATAAACCATATATTAATGGGTTGGAATCTGGCCTTCTTATTTATTCTTTTTACTGTGGTATTTGTGGAAAGTGGAAAGAGAAAATGAGATAATTCTTGTCCAAGTAACATAGTTCCCTTAGTTGCCTAGTACAAATAAATAAGGGAGGTAGGCAGAAGAACACGGTTTTCTGCAACAGTTACAGCACCTCAGTCATGCTGACTGATGAAGGGCAACAACAGAATTCATCACAAAATATATTAATTACTTTCTTCTGAAAAAAGATTTTACTTAAGAACTTTATTGGGTCAGATGAAAATTAATTACTTTCTTCTGAAAAAGATTTTACTTAAGAACTTTATTGGGTCAGATGAAAATTATTGATCCTTAAATTTATGTATTGCTTCCTTTCCCTGTGAGAAAGATCTCATGACACACATGTTCACAGAGACTTTCTAGCATCTATCTGGAGTGGCTTGGGGTTTAGGAATGGTACCCCCATTTCAGTGTCCCCACTGAGACTCTCCAAAATTACACTCCCTTGTTTTCCCCTCCAACTCCCTGCTGCAGCGAGATGGAAAGGAGAATTGGAGAGGAACAAAAGGCAGAGTCATGGGTTGACGTAAGAGCAATTTATTGGAAGCAGCAACGAGATAAGAAAACAAACAATAACAGCAACAATGCTAATGACAGAGGGGACAAGAAAAGAAACTATTCATATGCCAAAAAGCCCTGTAAAAATACTATACCAGAGGGCTCCCCCCACTACATTTTGTCCCTGGAAGAGACTGAATGAATGATGAAATAGTAGAGTTCGTTATACATATATGCATTTTTAAAGGGGTGCACCTTACACTTCTAAGCAAAATGGGTGGGAATAAGAACAGGGGCTTTGTTTTTCACACTGTATATGTTACACAATGTCAAAAATGTAGAACATTTCCATTCTTGGCAAAGCACATCTAATTAGTGTGACGGAGCACAGAGCTTCAGAGTCACTTGAATGAGTTTAGTCCTTACAACCAGCCTTCCTCAGCAGGATAGTGACAAGGAGGAAATAAGATGGAAAAAATCTTATGAATCGATACAAAGGCAGATAAAGCAAGGGCTGTGCATGGAAGCAAAGGAAAACAAAACGTTTGTTATCTCCATCTCATCAGTAGGCTATGACCAGTCAAGTAGAGCCTCAGAATCCACAGCAATTGGTCCAGAAAACAAACACCTTAATGCCTCTCACCTTTTTCTGTTAGCTTTTATTGCTGAAAAGATGTCATGGGTTATGGATTATGCCTTGGTCAGTTTGTGTCAGCTGTCCTGATTGAAGGAAAACCTCAAGTGAAGGGTAGCATTGGTGCTGTGGGAGCCCTGCAGCCAAAACCCAGGTGTGTCATCACCTTTCTAACTGCCAATACAAAGCACAGCATTATCAGGACTGCTATAGAGAAAGTTAGTTCATCGCCTCCAGACTCAATACACCTGCTGGGCAGGATACCACAGTGAGTCAGTGGTGGAAGTTTTGTTTGAACTAATTTTGTTTTAGTTTTCACTCTCCGAGTCTTGTGAGAGATGAATTCTCCCAAGAAGTTCAGACAAATTAGATTCCTATACCATCCAAAATTCATTTAAGCCTATAAAATTCATTGTGCTTGTTTAAAGGTAAACCAGCAGAAGAAATGAATCCAGCTCAAGCGAGATTACAAGTCAGAGTTACAATTTAATAAAAAGATTGCAATAAATACAATGATACAGAGAAAAGCTGGGTTTAACCTACAAAGAACAGATGTATAACCCAGCACTCTGGGGCACAAACTGAATGGTTTTCATCAGCCTCTGTGCTGAGTGCCCTGTGGTCCCCTGAGTGCAAAGTAAAAGGAAAGGAAAACCTGTTGGTGAGGATGATGGTCACAGTCTTGTCGAGAGTGGCAGTCACAGTCCTGTTGAAGTTCTAGTCCTCCTCTGCATCCCATAAGTTGCACCAGAGGTCCCAAAACTGGAAGATTATATATGCTGAGGTTCAGGCAGGAGTGTCGAGTACCTTCCCCAGGGCAAGGAGCTTCACAATGAGCGATTTAACTCTGTGAGTCACAGCATGTTTTGGAATCTTTGATGGTCTATGTAATTGCAACTGCCTATATTGCCAGTGCCTAATGGCCCATTAGCAGACATGACTCACAGCTGAGCCACTAGTGTGAAGACAGAAACATTCCTGTGCCTTGCAGGGTTCTTTAACACCCAGCTTGTAGCCTGAGGGGTCAGGCATGCCCTGAGCAGCTGCTGTAAGCAATTAATTATTAACAGTCCTTCAGAAATGACATAGAGGGTGTAGAATACGCGATTTTGGTTACATGCATATAGTAATAAACTGGTAACTAGGACATTCATACACCCTTAAAGAGAGAGGGAAGTGTATGGGAAATAACAGAAAGTGTTAGCTGAAAATAATGTTTTCTACATGCATTATTTGGAGTGATATAGTTCTGCAACAGGCTGCAGTATAGGGAAGAATGAATAGGTCCATATCAGGGATCAAACATACCACACTGTAACAGAATGAGCTCTGTTATTTTTCTGAGAGTAACTGCAAGAACATCGGAAAATTATAGCGATAAATAACTGAAAAAATGTTATGCAATGTGGTGATATCTGAACCAAATTACAATCTGGTTGTATAAACTCATTATTGTCCACATGCATGAATACTGAAATAGTCTCCAAGAAATGCAAATTCAGTCTGCGTTCAGAGCAGGACCACAGTGTGCACTAGGATCTAGAGCTGTAAAGGAATCTTCCAGCTGGTGTGCGTGCAAGATCAAGCCAAAAATATTGACCTATTTGGAATAAGAGTAATGTCAGTGATCTGTATGTTTTTCTGGAGAAAATGCAAGAGTAGGTAGGAAAAAAAAGTATCTGAATAGACTGTGGAAGCAAAATACTATATAACCTGAGAAACATATATAGAGGTCCTAATTTAATATTTAACATAGCAGCTTCCCAACTTGCCCAGAGCATAGCTATTTTGATCTCTCATGACAGCATAAAGAGTTTTTGCAGTCTTTCTCACTGATAGCTGTCAAACTAGCCTTTGTAAACTCTAGTAGCTATTCCTTCCCCCACACAGAGTTATATCCTTGAACATGAGACCCCCTACAATCATGCTGAGCCAAAAAAGTTTGGAAAACTCAGTAGGCTGAATTTACCAACTACCCTGTTCTCCAACACAGCAAGCAAATGCATATTGCAGGGATGAACACTATGTCTTTTGACCCTGCTCTCTTTAACTCCAGGCAGCAGAACAGGACCTAGCCTGTTAATTTGTTTTTTCAGATCAATCAATCTTTTATGCATAGTGTTACCTTCTTGTGCCAGTAGTGAATTGCTTTAATGGGAATGAAAGCCAGAACTGCTGATGCTGGTTTTGCTGGCATGAATGTGAATGAACAAGGAGCCTTCAGAGCGAGTGTTTACTTATGGGAGGTCAGGAAATAGGGAAGACTGGATGCTATGATCATGACAGCAAGGGTTTAATGTTTTACTGGGCAGCAACCAATGCTACATCTACATGAAAATATGAAGCTAAAATTCCCAAAGAAGTAGCAGCATTGAGATGTATCTCTCAGCACCTCATCTGCTACATCTGCTCTCACATCCTAAACAGCCAGATAGCTCACAGAATACTAAAGTGACTGATGCTATCTAAGCTGTTATTTGCAGCTCTCTGCATACGCATAGGGAAAGATGTACTATTTTCCTACATCTATAAGCTTTTAAAGAATGTTCTCTACAAAACTGTCACAAACAGATTGCAGTGGTTTATTTCTGGTGAGCAATGTTGCCATGATCCCAGCAGAGGGAAATCTGGAGACATTGTCAAAGCAGTTTGAGTTTTACAGAAATAAAACCAGCTGGATGTCCTAAATATACCAGAATTAGCTATTGAAAGCCTTTCATTTTAATTATATGACTGCAGAAAAAAATGAACTGATGTTATTGCTTAGTATGGATTAGGAGATGTTTGTTTTTAAGCTGCACTCCCCAAGGGTAAGATCTGGAGCCTTAAAGACATTAATGGGGTCATTCGGTTTTTTACAAAAATTAAGACAATTTTTGTATGTTATTTGAACTTCTAAGTTCTAGAAAGAAGCAGGATATATTATCAGGGGTATTTTTCAGTTTTCTTTAGGTATTTTATGTGTGCCAAAAATAGTTAGCAGATCATCACAAAAAATAAAGAAGATATGCTGCAATATATTAAAAACATCAGGTTTTATGGAAAGGATTATATGCTACTTCATGAAAACTCTTCTGATGCTTAATAGAAAGTTCTGTCCTTTACAGTAACAAGCGGGAGAAAAAAAGCTTTTTATTTTAGCTTTTTTCTTTTTTCTGTCTGCAGTGCTCATCTCCTGCAGAAACAAGAGACCGGTGTAATGGTACCTCCATAAGGGGATTCTGCTGACCTACCTGAAGTGGCCAGTGACAGGAACTTCAGATGCCGGACAAGTATGTGACTGAAGTCTGTAGTGTAAAACTAATCATGAGAAAAACATACATTCCTTGTTATTCATGAGAGTCAGGAAGAATAATTACATGATTAATATTAAATGTATAAATGTATAGAACCTGGAACAGAAATCACCACAACTGAGTGGCTTAGGATAAATTTGTTCTCATGTTCAAAAGGGATGAAGAGCCTGGTAAAAGCTACCCAGTGCAGAGCTGGAATTATTCTGAAGTGATAGGAAAAAAACCATTTTCAGAAACAACCAACCATGGACTCCTAACCAATTTACTGAGCAAGTTGCTTTGGCTTTCCACAAGCGCTTGCCATGGAACTGCACTCCAGAATTCTAAATTTCATTTTAATACTATGATTTCTGAAAAGGAAAAATCAGTATGTAACAAATTGAACCAGATGTATACTGCTACTTGAAGCCCAAAAATGCTGACGCACCATCACAAAGAACGTCAGCTCCAGTGGTTGATTTCCCTTCCTCCCTCAAGCCTTCCCCAGAGGTTATTGTCCCCAGCACTGCAGGAACAGGCAATGCAACCATTGCTCCCTATTCTTCTCGGTTCATAATGTAAGCTAAGGTGACCAGCAGTTTATAAATGTCAGGCTGGAAGCAGTCATAGGACTGTAAAGAATATACCATCCTCAGTGTAGAAGTGGTGGGTCCATGGATATCTGACTCCAGAGCAAAGCTACTGGTTTTTACTTGCTTATTTAAGAGTTATTTTTAATCTTAGTCAGTTCCTTCATTTTGTCAATTGTGGGTTTAGAAGCAGTCTCACAAACTTCATGACTACCAAAACTGGGAGAGAACATGACAGGTGAAGGGGCCAGAGGACAGGGAGGCAGGAACTGCTTGCATTAGTTTTGCTGGGAAATGTCTCTACCACCATAGCCAGCAGCAGGACAGAGGATAGTGTTGGTTGTGGTGCCTCTGTGCCTGCAGCTCAGCCTACTGCAAGTACAGTTAAACAATGTATCTCTAGACAGCACATGAACTCCATCATTTGTCTCAAGGATAAACTAACTCAGAAATCCATAGTAATTTGTGTCTCTAGTCAACTATTCTACAGAATGCCTTGATAATCTTCCTAGCCCTGTTCACAAGTGCCTTCTTAGGTGTTAAACTCCTTCCTTTTATATTGAATCAGAAGCTATGTGGTTTCGAGCACTGTCTTTATTATTTCTGTGTTAAATTCCCCATCACCAGTACATAAATCTGTCCTGACCTAAAAATATAGATGAAAAAAAACCAAAATCCACTGAAAAATTTTATGTAACTATATGCTTGTAAAAAAACAAGCAACTTGGTTTTAAAAAGTGTCTGAAGTTCTGCCCTCTAATGCTGGGATGACTTTTACTCTTCTTAAGCAAGTTGACTTTACTCCTGAGACACTGAGCTCTGGTCCATACAGCAAAACTATGTTACAGAGTCCCCTGCCAACCCAGATTCCTATAACCTGTGTCTCTGGGAAATCTGTCTGTCATCTGAAAGCTGAGGTGCTCTTATACAGAGATGCCCTTTTCCTGGGACTTGTTACTTGGTCTGCTTAGCAGGACATACTACACTGTGGCTATATATAATGGAGGATAAACACAAGCAACCCCTGACTTTGCATATATATGATGTAGATATATTGCCCTTTTGAATTGCTACTTCACACTGTATAGGTGATGAAGATGCCAAGTTCTGTGCAAATACTCATGGGAAAACATCCCATTTCTGTATCATCTGGGAACATCCAGCTTACAAAATTATCAAAAAATGCACGACAGGTGAATCAGGAGACAGGAGGATTTTGTACTTGCTGAGCAAATAATTGCCAGACTAAGTCACTGTAGTGTCAATTCCTTTCGCCAGTGGCTAAATCTTTAGGATAGAATAGTGCTTACTCCATGTTTGTTGCCAGAAAAAAATCCTGCTGTATGGCAATACCGCAGAAACTATTCAGGATGTGCAGTTTAAGACAGAAAAGCTAGGGAACAGGCCGTCCTAACTCACAGTGCTGCCCAGAGCTTTGATTTATCTGTACAAGGAATGAGTTAGCACTACTGCTATATGTGGTTTCACAAGATAAGTCTTCGCTGTCCAAGACAAAACCTTTATCTGATCAGCAATTCAAACCTACCTGCAAGTGCTAGGTCAGGGGGTTAATTGGATTTTTGTGACTGGTTTGATAATCCAGGAAAACTAGAATGATATTTCACAGGTTTATATTTGTAAGGCACAGTGTGCTGAGGTCAGTAAATCAAAGGCTTTAGAGAAGCATCCCCAAATTGTTTCAATTCCTGTGTCAGCAGAGCACTGTTACTATTCAGTATTTTGAGATTTACTGCCAAAATGAAACTTCTAAAGCAAAACCCTGCGGGGCTTGTGGTTGTATAATTCTAAACAGTGAAACAATCCTTTTTGTAGTTTTATCACTCTGCTGCCTGAGGCCGGTAAGCTGCTGTTCTGAAAGGTTTACTTCCTCAAAATGATTTAGGACAGGTTATGAGTTACAGAGGCACTCAGAAATCACGAAGAGAGTGATCTATGTCAGAAAAGTGAATCAAGAGGAAAGGAGTTTGTTTGGGCAGACATCTCATTGTTTTCCTGCTGATGCCGCTGCTGTTTATCCATGCAAACCAACAGGCTCCTTCGGCACAGTGATTTGCTGCTCCTGTAGCTCTTGCAGCACATTATTCATTGTTCTTGGCACATCTCCTCCAGCTGTTCATTGACAAGAGCCTTCCTGTGGCCCTGCTGGTTGTTCAGTCTTTAATGGAATGATTGAAATGTGTATGCTTTTGGAAAGGCATATGTAATGATGATCCAGTCAGCCCCTGGGTAGTAGCTTTATGCAAAAAAGAACAGTGTGACAAATATGCACATTTTGTGCTCTTTCTATATACCACAAAACACAGTAATGCTTCCAAACTTTTATCTCTCTTCCGTTAAAGAATTACATTTTAATTGCTTTTACAAGCTTCTAGGATGGTCTTTTCCAAAACTGTAAAATACACTTCAAGCCATTTTCTTTTAACTTATCTTCCTCATTCTTTATGGGGTGTTAACTTTAGTTGTCTTTAACACCATGAGGCAGATACTATAAATTGTCTGGGGACTAAGTACATTCATTTTCAGATGCAAAACTCTCTTCTTTGTTTCCAAGATTCCTGCCTCATGCTAGGCCAGATTCTTTAACCAAAAAGTGCAACGGCGTGAAAACCTCTTGTTGTCCATGCAAAGACAAACTAATGCTTTAAGTCAGATGCTTTTTAAGTCTGTATTCACACTTCCTTTAAAGCCTTATCCGTTTTTCTGTCTGTTGAATTTCTGCACTCCAGAGCAATAGCCACATGAGAAAATGTTTCTAGTGCATGTTCTGTGCTGTGACATACCTTATTTTTCAATAACTAAACATGGAAGTAGAGATAATTTTTGCTACCTGCTGAGCATTCTCTGTAGCTTTGGGACAT
Source organism: Grallaria varia (assembly GCA_013396735.1). NCBI lineage: Eukaryota > Metazoa > Chordata > Aves > Passeriformes > Formicariidae > Grallaria > Grallaria varia. The sequence continues at coordinate 53,218 of VWZG01000872.1, forward strand.
TTGGAGTAAACCTGTTTCCTGTCCCCTCCTTCAAGTTTCATTAAATCAGCAGTTTCTGCTAATTCTTAGATGTTGTGTCGTATTTAGTTAGTGAAAGGGAAAACAGGTTTCATTTTGGTGTTCAAGACTTTCTCTGAAACATTCTGCGTATGGTGAGAAAAAGGATCTTCCACCATCACTGTTGGTAACACCTGCTCAGAGCAACTAAAAAAATTTATTGTCAAAAATCATATCTCATTTCTTGTAAGATAATAAATGCAGGGTGACAAGACTGAATGGGAGTAAAGCATATTTAATTTCCCCACTTTTTCATGCTCAAAATAAATGGTCGATTTTTAACAGTGCTGCTGGGAATTCACAATAAGGAATTCTGGTGGCACATCACTGTTCCACCACCTGTGTGAATGATTTTAGCCCAGAATGTTGACATCTTTGTCCATCAAGATAAATAACTCAATTGTTGCTTGGGTTCTTTGACGCATATGCTATTTGTGCTATGGAGTCTGGAGATTGCTGCTAATGTGCTTCTCTGTCCCATACATTATTGTCTGTCACTGAGGGAATGCATGCAGTATTTGTGCTTGTTATTCAGGATTGCCTACTCTTCAGGCATTGTTTGAAAGTTTACTTGGCTTGAACAGTTAGAGAAGGTTTATACTTGAGCATCATTATTAGCTTGTGACACTAAGTGCTTGTATTTTGGGTTTGCTTTTAAGTGGAAAGGAAGAGTGGGAAAGCACAAGGAGATTGGAATGACCTGACTCTGTCCCTCTCAGTCTTTGCCCTTCCCTTCTTCCTCCACAGTCCCCAAAACTGTCAGCAAGAAATGGCCTCCAAGTTTCACTTCAAAATAACTGTCCCTTCTCGTTTTAGAGTGTTTATGCTAGCATGTGGCAGTGGTTTTCTTAATTCAGCAAGTCTGATAAAGATCTTTATAGATAGTTGTTAGCGCAGGTATGTAATCAGGTATTGAAAGTGTAAGTGAAAAACAACAGCAACTAAGGAAAGGAAAAAGCCAACCAAACAAAACCAACCCTTTCTGCAATATTGGAAGGGACTTATTTTTCTGACCGTCTGGCTCCTCTTTTGACATTATTAAAGACTTTTCTGTTGGTATATTCTTGCCAATCTGCCCAAAAACATCAGAAAAGGTGTGCAACGCTTTCAGAAGTATCTGTAATTAGGATCCAGTGGTTTATGAGAACACTGACAACTAACAACCTCAGAGTACATGTGAATCACACACATCTGTTTCTTACTGCATTTGCTGATATGAGTCATGGAAAAGAAATGAACGGGTGCTCCAGCACATTGTCCAATACTGCAGCAGCCAAGTTCCTGATGGTAGTAATTGCTTGCTTGCATATGTACATGGTATATAGTCAGATCCATTTTTATTTGCATTTTGGATATAGAGGATGAAAAGAAAGCCCAAATGGAGGAATACCAAATACAAGCTTATGTTACCTCAGGTGTCTCATCAGCTACTGGATGATGAGTGTACACTTTGCACAAACTGTTCAATCCTGGCTCATATTGACAAAACTATTTTAAAACAGTTTACCCATATATGAACTACAGAAAAGGAATTCAAGAAGCCTGACTATCCCTACTGGCAAGAAGAACAAAGAAATGTTATAATATTGTCCATGGTTAATACCTTTTGTTTGAGCCCACATATAAATGTTTGTATTGTGAACATTGGAAGTTTTTGTTGCTATTAGCTGCTCACTGCATTAGGTCCCTATTTGCTCATAGCTGTCANGTTACATTTTGTGATAGAATGGAAAGGGAGGATAAAGCCTATAAATGTGACATGTTTTAAGGATTGATGAAAGGAAATCACAAACTATTTCTGCAGAAATACTAAATATTTTGGGGGTGGAATTAAAAGGGAGGTTCTTTGGTTTTTTGGTCTGACTCCTGAAAGTAATGTTTATCTCATTTTTTTGGTTCAAATTTCCCTGGAGAAGTTACAGTGACTATTCTGACTACTCAGGGCCTATTGACAATGGGGTCCTCTGTCCGACCTGGAGCTTTTAGGCATAATTGTAGTACAGAAAAATATTTCTGGGTACTACATGACTGATTTTGTAGGTATCCTAAAGCACTTGCTTTCCCTCAAAAGTAATTTTAAGTAGATTAATTATTTGACAAGCATGACTTTACAAATGTAGTCTGGAGATTGCTGCTAATGTGNATTCTACCACAACATGGGAACTAGACACCCAAACAGCTGATTCCTCAGGGTCACTTGCTTAACCAAATGCCATGGGGCCATTTCTTGCTAATGATGCAGTAAATCCCGTACTTTAATGTATCTCAAGATTTACAGCAGCTTCCTTGATGTTGGTAAAATGCCAATTTTTCAATAGTTTCTCAGTTTATTCTAATGAAATTAGAGAAGGAGGTGGTTTTTTTTTGTTTTGTTTTGTGTTTTTAATCTTAGAGATTTGAAACAAAACTGGCATATTGAATATGCAAGACTTTGTGACTTGTCTAATACAATGCTTCAGAAAGAACTGTGATGGCCTTCATGACCTCTTCTCCCTTGCTAAGTTGCTAAAAATTTCCCTGACAAAGTTCAAATGCACTTGTGTGTTGTCAGGCATATATTTGAAAATAGGAAGAAGCTTGTGTTTCAGCAACCTACTCCCTGTACTTTCATCTAGCATTTTTTGCATGCATGGAAACTATCTCTTTGCGTACATGGAAGTAATTAAATCTCTTGTTTGCAGTAGCCTCTTTTTGCTGACCGAGAGGTTCAGCGTTGCACAGGCTTGCTACAGCCCAAGACAAACCTGCCAGTCAACAGAACAGCTGACTTAAGGTAAAAAATAAATAAAACCTTTACTAAGTAAGGAGCTGTCTACCTTTCTCTACATATACTCCATTATTTGACTAAAAGCTACATGTGACCATTTAGCTTTTCTTCAGCCTTAGGACTTGGCTCATGAAGTGCCACAGTTACCCTCATCTTGTCCCCTTACAGCAGAAACTCCTAGCTGTTACCATTTCTGTATGGATGGCCCTGTCTGAGACAGGCAAAAAGCTCTTTTTCCTGTATTAAAGTGGTTTGGAAGGACCAAAGTCCTTTGGTGCCTCTGACAAAGAGAAAGTTGACACACTGGATCACTTGATGTAGTAAGGGGACAGGAAAGAAGAAAAAGTAGATTTGGTTTGTTTACTGTGAAGTTGTAGTACCACCACTTTGAATGGAATGAATGTAGATGAATCTTGCACTTCAGGTCCATCAGGTATGAGCAGGTGACTTTTGAAGAAGTTGAGCTATTTTAATGTGAGAAAACACACTGGAATGGAAATTCCTTCATCTAATTCCTACTTTTTCAGTAGCTTTCTTCTAAGAAATATTTTTTTTCACAGGGAAAGGTTCCCAAGAGCTATTTCTAGGAGGAATGACAGAGAAACCATTTTAGTTTTCCTTTAAACTAGCTTTTTAATTACAGCAGATGCCACCTGCAATGTATTAAGCCCTCTGGCTTGTATTTGTTTCATTACTGTGAGTTGGCTTATGGAAAAAAAAGAACTAGATTAATGCCAGTTCAAAGCTTGGACTGGTGCACCTATCACCTAGAGAAAAACTATGGTGATGCAAAACTTATTTATCCAGCAATTCAGCGTCCATGTCGGTTACATTTTGTGATAGAATGGAAAGGGAGGATAAAGCCTATAAATGTGACATGTTTTAAGGATTGATGAAAGGAAATCACAAACTATTTCTGCAGAAATACTAAATATTTTGGGGGTGGAATTAAAAGGGAGGTTCTTTGGTTTTTTGGTCTGACTCCTGAAAGTAATGTTTATCTCATTTTTTTGGTTCAAATTTCCCTGGAGAAGTTACAGTGACTATTCTGACTACTCAGGGCCTATTGACAATGGGGTCCTCTGTCCGACCTGGAGCTTTTAGGCATAATTGTAGTACAGAAAAATATTTCTGGGTACTACATGACTGATTTTGTAGGTATCCTAAAGCACTTGCTTTCCCTCAAAAGTAATTTTAAGTAGATTAATTATTTGACAAGCATGACTTTACAAATGTAGTCTGGAGATTGCTGCTAATGTGCTTCTCTGTCCCATACATTATTGTCTGTCACTGAGGGAATGCATGCAGTATTTGTGCTTGTTATTCAGGATTGCCTACTCTTCAGGCATTGTTTGAAAGTTTACTTGGCTTGAACAGTTAGAGAAGGTTTATACTTGAGCATCATTATTAGCTTGTGACACTAAGTGCTTGTATTTTGGGTTTGCTTTTAAGTGGAAAGGAAGAGTGGGAAAGCACAAGGAGATTGGAATGACCTGACTCTGTCCCTCTCAGTCTTTGCCCTTCCCTTCTTCCTCCACAGTCCCCAAAACTGTCAGCAAGAAATGGCCTCCAAGTTTCACTTCAAAATAACTGTCCCTTCTCGTTTTAGAGTGTTTATGCTAGCATGTGGCAGTGGTTTTCTTAATTCAGCAAGTCTGATAAAGATCTTTATAGATAGTTGTTAGCGCAGGTATGTAATCAGGTATTGAAAGTGTAAGTGAAAAACAACAGCAACTAAGGAAAGGAAAAAGCCAACCAAACAAAACCAACCCTTTCTGCAATATTGGAAGGGACTTATTTTTCTGACCGTCTGGCTCCTCTTTTGACATTATTAAAGACTTTTCTGTTGGTATATTCTTGCCAATCTGCCCAAAAACATCAGAAAAGGTGTGCAACGCTTTCAGAAGTATCTGTAATTAGGATCCAGTGGTTTATGAGAACACTGACAACTAACAACCTCAGAGTACATGTGAATCACACACATCTGTTTCTTACTGCATTTGCTGATATGAGTCATGGAAAAGAAATGAACGGGTGCTCCAGCACATTGTCCAATACTGCAGCAGCCAAGTTCCTGATGGTAGTAATTGCTTGCTTGCATATGTACATGGTATATAGTCAGATCCATTTTTATTTGCATTTTGGATATAGAGGATGAAAAGAAAGCCCAAATGGAGGAATACCAAATACAAGCTTATGTTACCTCAGGTGTCTCATCAGCTACTGGATGATGAGTGTACACTTTGCACAAACTGTTCAATCCTGGCTCATATTGACAAAACTATTTTAAAACAGTTTACCCATATATGAACTACAGAAAAGGAATTCAAGAAGCCTGACTATCCCTACTGGCAAGAAGAACAAAGAAATGTTATAATATTGTCCATGGTTAATACCTTTTGTTTGAGCCCACATATAAATGTTTGTATTGTGAACATTGGAAGTTTTTGTTGCTATTAGCTGCTCACTGCATTAGGTCCCTATTTGCTCATAGCTGTCATCAGGTTCCACACAACCCTCAGCCTCACAGCTCAGTTCACAGCTGTCCTGTGAGCTCGCTGCATTGTGCATCATTTATTTGTTCTTATGAGATATGCTGATAGTCCTGTTTCCTCATCCCTAGTAAAACTCTTACCTAAAGAACCAAAACCACATAAAGAAAATACAGGAAAAGAATTGACTGTGTACTTAGTGGTTTGTTTTGAAACAGGCACATTCCCATCACTACTGCCTGTGGAATGGATCAGCAGTGGTTGAGGAAATCACCATATTCTGCACAAATGCTTGTTTTTCAAGTGCAAAGGTACTATCTGCAATGCAATTGTTTTGTGAGTCTCTGTGCTCTGTCACAGGCTTGGGAACTTTTAACATTAAAACCTCATGTTCCTTGCATCTTTCCCCAAGTGTCTAAACACTTCTCAAGCACTCAACAAAAACTCACAGATTTAGTATGTGGAATCAAGGCACACCCATAAATTTCCACTCTGATATGCACCACAGACCTACCAGACTGAAGAAGCTCCCTTTTCTTGGGACCCAAGAAAAGCTTTACTCAAAGGACGTAATGAGCTATGGAAATAACTCTAACTTCAGAGGTCAAGTACTTCATTGCTACAATGAAAAACCTACATTATATGAGCAAGAATAATAGGACAGGTCTTCTAGAGAATCTAATTATTGAACCCCAGAGGATATAGTTGCTGGTAGCTTACCACACTGATGGGACAATGTACCTACTATTGTAGTTCCAGACATGTTGTTCATATTCACTGATCTTCTGCCCCTCTCCTCCTGCCTTTTTTTCCTATGTCAAAAGTTGAAAAAAGAGAATGTGTGCTTTGTACTACCCTTTTGTGGTCATGCACAGAGGAACAGGAAAAGGGATACACACCACAAGGTTCTGCAACAACACAATATTAAAATAGTGCCAAAGAGGGAAAGGAAAATTGTCATGAACAGCACATGGAGAAAAAAACCTAAAGAAACTATCAAAGCATAAAGAGCATAAGGTGACAGCAGTAGCAGACTAGCCAGAACTTTGGCCACAGTGTCAGATATAAGAGACAACAGAATCACAGAGGGACTTGAAGAGGAAGGAGGAGAGACTGAGAAAGTGGCTCCTTCTTATGGCCCTGACCAAAGCTCAGAACTTCCATTCAGACCACAGCAGAGCTTTAAAAATGCCCTTCTTCTAATGCCTTTTTTCAAGCCTCCTCAGTCCCATTTTGTGTGATGCAGCTCAAGAGGAAATTCTGATTGCACCAGTGTCGGATAAGTGTGGGAGCAAGTACAAGGTTGGGGGGAAACCAGTTGCTGCACAGATATCTTGAAGTTTGTCATGCTACAGACTGGCACAAGAAAATGAGTTTTATCGGTAGATTAAATGCATGTGTGATGTTTTTTGTGCCCTGTATCTGCCATGTACCTTCCTCTGCTTCTTATTTTACAGAGTGCTACCTCTATTTTCTCTTTTCTGTAGGGAGCAGAGGCCTTATTTGTGTGATAAATGTACCTGGCACCTCCAACAGTCCAAGGTGTGCAGACACATGGAGTGAAGAGAGGGAAAAATTGGGCAAGGTATAGATTCATGGAGCAATTGCACCCTGAGGTCACACTGCCACCATTCCCAGTGTGCAGGAAACGGCCAAGACAGCAGAGCTGAACAAATCACAGAACAGCTGTTCCCTTTGCAGCTGACAAGAATATTCTCAATGTATCCTTCATCAAGAATTGCAACAATGTAAATTGATAGGCAGCTTTTGCGTTGGGTCTCAAAATTCTTCATGTGTCTTCAGAGCTGGTTTCTCATCCTAGGTGACAATTTGGAGAAGCACACGTACAAGCTTTGTGGTCATACAAAGTGTATATTGACAGAGCTGAGGGGGGTGGGGGAACTTTCTTTTCCTGATGTTGGTAGGACTTTTACATGTGGTGCTGGAAACCAGATTGTCCTGGTGGAGGAGTATTTCAAGGCAAGGGAATTGCAGGACCCAGAATAAGAAACACTCATTCACTCTGCCATTCCCAAGTGGAGAGGGACTGAACCCTTCCCAAAGGCAATGGCAGAATCTGAGCAGCATGAGGCCCTTGGGCTTACTGTAGATATGATGTGCTCCATGTGGTTCTCACTCCTTAAGCCTTGGGCTATTCATGCCACTTTTGTCCTGCATGTCCTGCACTGCTAGGATCAGCTTTGGGACAAGAAAGTTGGAGTGGGATGGGAGGACAAAGTGGTGCAGAAAGATCTGAGCTAAGGCTGAAAGGCCAGTTTGGCTGTCTTCATACTTAATAATATCTCATGTAACCTCTGTCACAAGCAGCTAGAGCCAATGATGGTTCTGAAAACCAATACCAGGCATGGTTTTGCATGCACTATTTTGTTCTGTGTGCATTCTTCTTGTACAGCTTATTCAAAAGCAGTATGTTTCTGATCTAGTTCAGAATTGCCTTTCTTCCACCTAGCTGGATTAAAAGTGGTAGCAGGTAGCTTGCCAGGTTAGCTGCTTGCAAGGTCTAAGAGGAGACAGGAAAAGGAGAACCAAAATGTAGTTAGACTTGTTGGAAAAGGATAGTATCATAGTCTAAGTTATGCATTTTCTTCTTTCTCATCCATATTTTTGTGCTAACTAGTGCCTATTTTGGAGGGCCAAATGCAGAAGAAAACTTGTAACTTTTTTCTTCATCATGCACATATTTATTAAAACTTGTTACTGTCTTGCTGAAGGAGAAGGAGGGAAAAGCACAGTCTTCAGTTACTTCTTTTGGTTTGGTCCTCAGAGATTTGGACAGACTTAAGGGACATGCAGAGAAGCTTTTGTGTTTCTGAGGTGGTAATTATCCTAGAGCAGTAAAATGCTTCTTAGTGTGTCTAGTGGGAAATGGGTAGCCCATGGGCTCTGGCTGGAACTGGTGCTAAAATGCTTGGGAGCAAGGCTCACAGCTAAAAGCAAGGAGACACAGTTCAAGAGGAGGTGGGGTAGCCAGCATAAAGCCACCGGCACTGCCAGTTAGGATTTTCAGTTTCAGCTGAAGCAAAAGATTACAGCAGACAGTAATAGGGCACATATGGCACTGTGTCAAACAAGAAACTCTGTTTTACACTTTAGAAGGGATGCTGTTTTCTGCTGCCTTTTTTGCCTCCTTTTTGATCTGAGGGCTCCATGAGTGCCATCACAGAGCTAATCACAGCAGGTGCTAAAATGTGACTGCTCTGCTGGAAGGCACAACCCAGAGGAAGAGGGGCTCAGGGTGCAGATGGGAGCACAGCAGGAGTCGCGGGCTCACTCAGCTCAACCAAGCCAACCATCATAAGCTGATTTGTTGCAGTTTATCATTTGGAATCTAGTGGATAAGCGATGTTATAGTAGGGTTTTTCTTAGTTTACACAATTTTTCATGGAGGACTGTCTCTTGTGGAAGGGACTCCATGCTGGAGCAGGGGACCTGAGGATTCCAGCTTCTGAGGAGGAAGAAGCAATAGAGACAACATGTGATGAACTAAGCTGATTCCCTGTCCCCTCCTATGCTACTGCAGGGGAGGAGGTAGAGAACTTGGGAGTGAAGTTAAGCCTGGGAAAAAGGGAGGGGTGGGGAAGGTGTTTTAATATTCTGGTTTTATTTCTCATTATCCTACACTGTTTTGATTTGTTATAAATTAAATCAATTACCCCAAGTCAAGCCTGTTTTGTCCTTGATGATAATTGCTGGGTGATCCTTCCCTGACCCTCTCTTGACATATAAGCCTTTTGTTATATTTTCTTTCACCTGCCCAGCTGAGCAGGGGAGGGATAGAACAGCTTCGGTGGGCACCTGGCATCCAGCCAGGGTCAACCAGCATAGCTGGCAGATTGATACAAGGAACAAGGGCAGCAGGAACAGAGCTGGACTATATAGCTGTTTTTCAGCATTATGATTCCTCATGGCAAGACAAGAGACAAGCTGATGAGGAAATCTGAGTTGCACAAAGGCTCCTGTAACAATCTAAATATTTCAGTTCATTAGCAAGCATCACTGTGTCATTCGCTGTAGTCACTTCTGCCCCAAACCCATCTCTTTGCTCATACTGAAGGAAGAAGCTGCCAAGTTCACAGTCAGTTTCCAGTTTTCTGTGAGCTACAAGAAACTCATGTCACTTAGCCTACTGTCTTCCTTGAGTCCTGATGCTGACAGTTGTCTGTCAGCTGAGACTTTCCACACTGCCATGTTTTCATCAGTGCAGGACCAGGTGTCTGCCCCAAATGTGTTCCTTCCTTCAGGGAACCAGCTTTAGGACCTCTCCAAAGATTTGTCCCATTGTCCTCTATCTAGGCAGTTTTACCTGACCAAAAAAGGTTAGGGGAGACTGGAAGTGCTGTACACCACCTCTCTGATGATCACATGCAGGCACACAGAGATATTTGTTAAAACCATGCAAGGTTGCAGAGTTAGAGATCTTTGCCTCTTGCAAAGAGCTGGTGATATACCATGACACTGTGTGTGACCAAAATGCCAGATGAGCAGCCCTTGTGGACAGAACTCTTGGACATGTTGCTTACTGGAATTATAGGGAAAAGAATTATCCCATCTATCTGTGCAAGTTTCTAGTCTTACCTCTTGTGTTTTGGTGTTTCTTCCATCATGTCAAGATGTCAGTAACAGGACTGTCTCTCTTCAGCAGCTTGGCAGAGGACAGATATTGGCTCCTGTGTCCCAACAAATGAACACTTGCAATGGACGTCACTAAAAGCTGCATCAGAAGTGAAAAGTTCTCTCTCTTCACCCTGATGACCCTAAGTGCTCTTACTGACATAAAAAAAGTAAAACTAAGTTGCAGTGACCTCTGATAATACAAGTTGTTCTGTTCTGGCTTAGTTCATGCAGTCCTTGTTCAAATAAATCTTTTCATTAAAACAATTGAGGCTTTTTGACAAGAATGCTATGCCCCTTTTTACTTTTCTCAGATTTATTTTTTCTTACATTGTGGTAATTGCTTGAAGCAGTAGAGAACTCTCTTGTTACCCTGCTGCTTCTGAAGCAGTCTTATCTTTCTGACTACAGAACACAGGCAAGGGATAAGGCAATTAGTTTTTGGAAAAATTGGCTGATTTTATATAACTATTAATAAAAAATAAATGAGTTTTTCTTTTTCTGTGTGCATATTATACCCTGTGTGCTTCTGCATCTCACTAGAACACTGTGAAGTGACCTTTCAATAAGTATCACTGACTGAGGTGAAGATGAGACATGGTATGCCAGTCATTTGATGCAATGCTACAAAAGCAAAATGTGGCACTACTGTTACCCTTCAGAGGGTGTTAATCCCCAAGGAAATATCAAAACACTGCTGATGTTACTTCAGGAGCTTTGTAGATATCTCAGGCAGCTTTTCTATGTTTGTTATCTAAAGTCTCACTTAAATTCATTAGCTCCTGCTGCCTGATAATCCATGTAAATGGGGCTATGATGCCATTTTAGATAGGAGAATTAAGACTTACCTCAGATGTGAAACAGGAAAAACAGTAGCATACAAATTCTTTATAAATAGTTCTCAGGAGCCCAAAACCTTAAGTAGTACACAGTAAAGGGATAAAAATGCAAATAATGTGTTGGACCAGAAATTTGGGCAAAAGGTTGTACAGAGGAAAATGCAATGCAATAAAATCCTGACCCATGGAAATATATTCTTAGTTCTGTAAAATCCTCTAAACTCTTTGCAGCCCTCTGATTCTGGATCCTCTTGGCCTGGTTAGAAAAGGCCATTCTCATTTGCAGGTTCATTTATGGTCAGAGGATTGGACTGTAGGTTTCTCAACCGGCGTGCTGTGAAACTGGCTTTGTCATGGGGCAATGCACTATCTGGGGCAAATGCCCATCCAGGGAGGCCAGTGCTCACTTTCTAATCAGCCAACTATTTATTACAACTTTCAAACATGTCATAATATGAACATCAATATTGCAACTAAAGGGGGAGGACAAGGGGAGGTTATAGCTCCTGTGGCATGGTTTGTTGGACAGGACTGTGGAAATTTCTTAACTTACAGAGAAGCTTAAATTTAGAAGGCATGCCAGTCCCATGGAGGATTTTTCATCATGAGTGTGGATAGCTTTCCTCAGTGAGAAAGCCATCCAAATGAGCAGCTGCACATACTTGATCAGTTTTCCGAGCAGTGACAGCATGGACTGTTGTACTGATAATAACCAGCTCCAGTCACCCTTCCATTAGCTGACTGCACTGGCATAATGTTGCTATACGGGTGCAGGGAGGAGGAGGACCTGAGTGTCTTTGCTCAGTTAACCGAATGACCTTAGAAAATCTGATTTGAAAAGGATTGTCTTAACTCAGTGCAGTACTATGCAAATTTGCACTCAGGAAGGAAGCAATGCTGCGAGGAACATGATGCAAATGACTCAGTGTGAGGTGAGGCCAGGGGAGTCTGGGGGTGCCCCAGCTGCCCCTGGAGCAGAGCAGTTGCTGTGGTGGGGCGAGTCTCACCCCAGCAGACTCCGCTGGCCCATACAGATGAGCAGGGGGGCACTGCACTTGCATCATGCTTCACCTGCCAGAGGCTGCAATGCCTGCAAGCGCTGACAAAAATACAAGTCCTTTGCAGCAAATGGCTTTAGCAGTTTGGGTTGGGACACCATGTCTGTCCTATCACTGCTGCACTGGCCCCCACATTGCTGTTGGAGGTATGTTTGAAGTGCTGCTGTGCAAGGGGCAGACTCACACAGCAGCCTTGTGCTCCCAGAAACTATTAGGCACTCATTCTTAGAGATGAAATCATTATGTTTTCTAATAGCATACACTTTGGAGACAGTATGGGCCATTGCTTTTACGTAGGTCAGGAAGTTTAATTTTGCTCTAATTGACTAAGCAAGTGTGTTTTAGAGGCTGAAAACCCTACTTAAAATTGCTTTTTTACACAGTCATCTTGATGTAGCTTAGCAGTTCAAGATTTTACTAAGCTTTCGCATTACCTACAGTTTCCCTGTCATATATTTCCAGTGCTCTGGTTGTGATTCAGAGGAGTGAGGAAGCTCTTAATCTTAGCATGGGAATTTAATTCCTTTCCATGGACTGGATGTGGTGCATTTTAGCAGGCTCTGAGTAAAACAGTGTAAGTGCAATTGCAGAGAGATGTAAAAAGATAGAAGTGAGTGGTTCTAGTCAATAAAAAGAAGTACTGGGACTTGGACATGTATCTAGGTATCCTCCCAGTATTGTTCAGCTTCAACAAATGAGTTTGGAAACAGATTTCTGAAGGTTTTTTTGAAGAAGTGTGGAGCTGCATGGACATCCATTGCACCATCCTAGATTTGTTTACATTAAGAAGAATATTTTGCATTTAATTCAGACTTTGAAAATTGTCAAAAAGTGCACTTCCTAGCTCTGTTCACCATGCAGTCCTGTTGCCCTGGGCTGCTCTTATCCACTGCTATGACAGATCCTGATTATGCCAGCTGCAAACTGAACTGCTGTTGCAATTTACAGAAAGAGTAATTGACTTGGAATCTACTACCTAAAACAGTGAAAAATGAACAAGCCTTGCTGCACTGGGCTCTGGTTTTGTGGCTGTTGCCAATAGCTCCTTCTTGAAAAGAATGCCACGGGGAATTGGCCTGGTTACAGTGCTAGGCCATCTATCAAAATTTACCCTTCTCCCCCACTCATTCTCCTTTCTTTTCATTCACCCACCATTATTATCTGCCTTCCCCACAGTCCTCCATCCTTACAAACCCAGCGCTGCTTGCTAAAATGTGACTGATTTCTTATGTTCAGCCTTTGAAATGTTTTTCTTCTTTATGAACAAGAATCAGAATGCTGCACAATGCCCCCATATCCATGCCTTAACTCTGTTGCTTAATGCACACTCCATACACAAGGTAATTTCACTAGTAGGTGAAATTGTGACAAGTGGAAAAAGCTGGTGAGTGCCAAAATGTACATTAGCATTAACTACTTGGAAAGTGCACTCTTCTCCAAGGAGTATGGTTCTTTGAATGTTTTATTGATTCTGTAAAGATGACTTCCTAAAGAAAACTATTTCAGGGTAGCCATTTCCCTGTTTCAGAATGAGCATTTCCCTAGAGTTGCCACATTTCAAGAAAACTGAGGACTTCAAAATCAATTTCCAGTAATACTCATTTTCCTCCTCCAGGTGATGTTTTAAGAATCGGCCTTGTACAACAGACAACCTCACACATTTGATGAGGAATCATGGTGAGTGACAGCAAGTGCAAAATTAACCCAAGCTCCTGTGTGCTGCCTGGGGGCTCCTCACACCATTCCTCTATCAGAAGGAGTCATTCATTTGAGCTTCCCACAAGGAAATCCACAAATACAATATATATGGCTATTTCAAATCAGTGATAACCTACAAAAGCTAATGGAATGGTAAGAGATTTAAAAAACAAACCAAAAGCCAACAGTCCCTCTCTGGCACTGAAGGCATAGCATGGGCAAAACAAAGCACATTCCTGGGAAATAATTGTCCAGGACTCTGACATGCAGAACACTGGCAGAAGACTAGCACTCCTGGAATGCTGACATCAACATATGAAGCTTTCTTACTGCTTAGCATTTTGAGGAAATGTGACATGTATCCATAGTGGGTGGTTCTCTGTTTCATGCCAAAACAGTTTCCACACTCAAAAGTCACTGCTGGACTAAGAAAGCTTACCATGACCCTTGCATATACCAACACCTTCTTGACCTGTTGAAAAATCAGAGTAAGGTATTTTCAGTGCTACCTACCAGATCTCCAGCCCTGGTCTGTGCATCATGGCATACCAGAAGTGTCTTCCATAGCAAGGGAAGTCCAAAAGTGACATCCACATCACTTGAAAGAATTGATAAGCCAAACGTTAGCATTCTTATTTTCTGCTAACAGGCTCTCTTACTGTCTTGTATATAAAAACAGATCACATTTTTTGAAAAAAAATAAACAACAAAAAAAACCCCCCAACAACACCAGAAACAAACAAACAAAAACCCCAAACCAAAAAACCAACAAACCATAAACTTGTCTGTAGACAATGCATGTCATAAAAACCTCACACAAATGCCGAAATAGCTACAAATGAATGCACCTTTTGCATGACAGCTCAGTCACTCACAAATGGGGTCATACCAATCTGCAGCACATTTATGTAAACAAGCAATTTATTCAGCAATTTACTGCCAACTCAACCAGCATTCTGAGTTTTCTGGGCTTAAGAAGAAACCTACCTGAACTTTGAACTCATCATTTCTCTTGGCTTGTGTGAAGGTAGTAGATTATGTCTTGTGTAGTGGTGATACCTGGAATTACCCGATGGCAATATTGAATCATAATGCCTGAGGCTGGCTGACTCTTGGTGACGATGTGGTTGATCTTCTGGCAACATGTGCAACATGCTCTGTGTCCCCAAAATGAACAGTAATGTGGACAAATCTGGTGAGGCCAATATATGGAAAAAGAGATCCCAAAACTGGAAGTACTCTTTCCAGTAGATGTATCTGCAGCCACAGGGGCAGCTGAACTTTGTCACTAGGATGAATGTTCTCTGTGTTTGTTTTTTAATTCAGAAAGCTTGATGCTTTTTCACAGCTAGACGAAGCTATCAATGTTCCCCATAAAAAATTATTTCTGACTCCACAACACTCACACCCCTGCTTACTCTGGATAAGCATTAAGAATACAATCCAGGTTAAAACTACCAAATTTGGCCATAAAAACCCAACCTTTACTATAGGTTAGTACCCAATAAGCAGCCAAATCAGTGTCAGTGCTAGACTGGACTGTAAGAGTAAGTAGGTGGGACCTGGTATGCCTTTGAAGTAATTCTACTGATCACTGGCTAAATGAGCATATAATTCTAACTAAGCTTTTGATGTCAGTCACTGAATATGGATTTACAATGGAACACCTGTTCTTCAAGACACACCTTTGAAGACAGTCCTAAGTTTCTATAACATCAAAATCTAAAGAAAAGAAGCCTCTTGTTTAATGTCTCATGGCTTTATATCTATTTCCCTTTAGAAGCCTACTTCCCATTTAGCTGCCTTTTTTCCTCAACTGGCAATTTAATGAACTTGGCATGAGCTAAAGAGTTCATTATCAGTCTTTAAAACAATTTAGCATGAAATTTTATCTAGCAAATTAGTGCTTAAGGCATTAACTTTGAGAGTGTCAAATATAAAAATTAATTGAGCCAAATACAGAGTAGACAATATTGTTCCTTGCAGGTATTTTTAATGTAGATGAGCATATTACGGTGACAATTAAGTCTTCTACTGATCATCACAGTAATCTGCATCACAATCAAGAAAGTAACACACATATGAGTTCCAGGCAAAAAGAAAGACTTCCACTGTATTTTTCAAGAAGTTTTTCCTTCCTTTCAGAAGGTCCTGGTATACATGCTAAATCAATGCAACAATACTGCTGATAAAATTATGGTTTAATCCACTTGGCAACAAAGTGGTCAAGTGACACAAAAGAAACTCAAGCCTGGAAATTACTACATGACACTAATAGCTTACTCTTCAGAGAATTTTCATCACAAATTTGTCTGTATGATGCACATGTTTTTCTAATGAAAATGTAATTTACGAAAAAGAAAAAAGGTAGGCCACCAACTGAAAGAAGACATTTATTGAATCAAAGTCAATACTTTCCTTTTAATATCTACAAGCCAACACTGAACTCACTTTATTCAAGAATGAACACAATGTACAAAAAAAGTATGTCTATTATAAAAATATGTCAACTTTTTTTCCTGGCTATTGAGCTGAAAACATTTTGGCAAGTGCAAGATAGGTTTGGCAAGCAAATTTAAGCTGCTATTACCAGTAACAAAGATCAAATAATTTTGTAATAGTTTTGTAGTACAATTAAAAGTCATTGATAAAGTGTCATTAGAAATGTTAATCCCCAAAAAACTGTATCACTGCACCGCCATGTGTTTATGCACCCAGACAACTGAACATCTTGATCTTCTGTCATCAGGAATCAGTACCTTTATCAGTGAATACTATCCAACCTACTTTGAACTATTCAAGCAGAGAAGTGACATCTACCACTGGAATACAACTTAGGGAAGGCAAACTACCTCCATGGCCCTGTATTCTATGTGTTGTTTACGAACAGAGAGAAAATTAGGTAGGTTCATACATGTTTAAATCAACCAGACAGCTGTTGCAATGTGAAATCAGAGAAAGGATGGAATAGAATAGAGAATCATTTATGACAACTACCCACATGCAAGTTTGCATATAAAAATGGATCTGATTAGGCTCAATTATACCTTATTTGTTTGGATATTTTGTCTGGGTTTTTTTTGGGTTTTTTCACATAATTTAATGTAAGCAGGACTCAAATTATTGGCTTCTCTCAAACCACCAACAAGGAGCAAAAATAGGGACCATTTACAGAGATCATCTGAAAACAGTGCAGTATTAAAATGCAGTTTCATAACATCTGAGAGAAACATGCCTTGGAACCTGAGCAAAAGGCATTTTACTGACTTAGTAAGAAGTCACCCTGTATGTTGTTTTCATTGGCACTTGTTCTGCCAGATTAATATGTTGCTCTTAGCAACTTCCATGGCCCCTAAATATTCAGTACACAGAAACTGCCAACTACTTAGAAAGGTCTACTAAACTTTTCAGCTAATATTGCAGGCAGTCTGACATGCTGCTACTCGAAATGACTGTACAGCTTAAAATTGAGAAAAACTGTAGGTAAAAAAAAAAAAAGGCAGCCAAACATGTTGCTCTTCTTTTCAAATAGACTAAAGCAATTCCACAGCACTTAGATACGGTACTACACTGGTTTACAGTCTCAAGGTCAGCTCTTTCAAAATAAATATACTGAACATTTACAACAAATGCCTCATGAATGCAAGTTCTCTCTTTATTATTTCAAGACCAGTTGTATGAAAACTAAAATCAAGACATAACTCTGACGTAGCTAAGTTACAAGTCCTTTTTCAGAAACAGGCATGACTTGGTGCCACAGCAATATTTTTCACATCTGCAGTAAGCAATTTTTTTTTTCTTTTAGCACCAAGCAGGCCACCACACAAAGCAACCTCACAAAGCATGCGGTCACCTACACTGTTGATTTTGTATGAAATAATTATTTGTGCTTCCAGGTCCCAGACCTTTCAAAAATGGGTATGAACATTAGATGATTGAAGACATTAATGGAAACTCATTCACTTCTAAATTACTTGAGTGGAGAAAAGATTAAAAGACTATAAAGCAACACAATGTTGAGAATTAGTATTTGTGAAGAATGATGAAAGCTACGGTTGGTGCTTTAATTTGCCTTAAAACAAATAAAAAGCGAAAACCAATCCAAAACAGCTCTACATCCATGATACTGGTAGAGGCCAATGCGTGCATGCCACTGAAAGGCACAGTCGGACCAATCTGATAAATGGCATCATCAGGGCAAAACAGTAACTTTTCACTGGACTAATCACAAAGGGTGAACAATGCGCCATCACTTCTCTTGTCATGAGCACAGAAAGCAGTCACCAAGGCAAAAGAGAGGACACAGGAAAGAAGATACAGGAACTCACATAAACCTGGAAAGACAGAAAATACAAGTTTTGAGCATTCTGAGTGACCATCTTCCAACTGTAACAATGCTATTTGCTGACTTAACACCACACATTTTATAGAACAATTGCAAAAATGATACCCTAATCATATAATGAAATTCTTCTGAGATTTGTTTTATAACTAACTTCACTTGCAAAGATTAGTCTACAATGTCATCTTTGGTTAAAACAGGCTTAACAACAGACTGATACAGTCATAAAAACCTCTTGTTCATTGTGTTAAGAAATTAGCATGTTTACATAGTATCAAATTTTTTACTCAGAAATGGATTTTAAAATTGGTCATCATAAAACCACAGCTTTTTTAGAGGGAGCTAATTATGATGTAGAATCGTTGGTTTTCCTACTATTCTAACAGTGCCTAAAAAACAGAGTGCAATACTTACTGGAAAAAATATCCCCAAGGCTATCCTGCCTTTGTATCTACAAGCTGCATCTGAACATTTGCAGACATGCCACCTCCATAGCCTCCCTTGGATTGCATTTGGTTCTGAATTGAGCTGACCTGGAGACAGAAGGGAAAAGTGAGGCAGAGGAAAGAAGAAAGACTGTTAGTGCGCTTCTTGCTTCCAATTTTGTTTCTTCTCCAGTTTTCAAGTGCTCCTTTAATAGTAAAAATACATTACTTTTGCATGAGGATATGTGCAGCAAAGACTTGCTGGAATTTTAACTTCTGCACATAGCTCAGCAGGAGAGACTGCAGAACTGGTGCTGAGGCAGAAGTTCTTCCTCTCTCCCAAAGAAAAGTGGCTGATTCAGGCTTTTACTGACCCACTTGATGAATCAAAAAATAAAGATAAAAAAATCAAATGTCTTACTGGCATCGACTCCACCTGGCAAACTATAATTTATCTTGTTATATGGAAAACATTCCATCGCAAGTACAATAAACCAGAGATGTTAACACCATGAATACCCCATCACCACTTCCCAAGACACGCACATCCTACTATGACTTTCACTGCCACTATTTAAAACAAAACAAAAAAAAAGGGAATCCATAGTTATTTCCTGCTTGTGTTGCATGAGACAAAATAATCATGTCCAAGTGCCTGCAGGAAGACAACTAGAACTGTAAAGGTTTGGCCCTTTCTCTCTGTGCCACAGAGCATGCATAACAACCACACAATGAGCAGAAAATAGCATTCATTCAAGGCTATGCCTGCAGGGCACCATTTGCAATTATTTCGTGTATGCTCCTTAATGGAGACCTAAAAACATCACTGGAAAGTTGTATTAAAACAGCACAGGAGAAATATTTTCAAGTAACTTGCACGATATTTTCCCTGCCTACAAAGACAAAAGTAAATTTTTTATCCATAGCAAAGCAAAATGTATGCACACAAATAAAATGAAGCAGCAAAACCCTTTCTTCCACAGTTTTTCAAACCTATGTGACAAAAGAGCCTGGTTTTTTTGATCTTTATCTTCAACAATATGGCATATAGCAATGCTATGTAAAAGATCATGTTCTTATGTATTTTAAGCACTGTAATGTAAAATCATTTTCTACCTTGGCCTTTTGCTTAAATAACCAATACATCTGCAGCAAAGCAATATTACCATCTCATTTTTCTTCAGGGAAAAGCATTCAAAGCCAATAATCTAGTGCATCTGACATCAGAGACTAAAAACAGTAAGGAAGTGTGGAGAAGTGCAAGCACACTAATGGGGATATATTCAAGAACTTTCACATTTCCCCAAGCTGCTCTTCTTCTTCACTAAACATCTTCTGTTGGCCATTGAAACAAACAGAGTTTGACTTTACCAGTTTCCTCAGAAAATAGTTAATCTTCATGTAAATGTATTCACAAGAGTGACTTAAGGATGGCCTTACTTTGATCTCAGTGAACCCTGCCTCCAGAGAAAAAGAACTAGAAAAACCTCCAGGCCATGTCACCTTTCAGCCTGACAACTTGCCTACTGAACTTGAAAATTCTGGAGAGCAGGAAATCAACACAAATTGCAAGGCTGAAGTGCAATTTTTTTACGAGTACTTCTTCTAAAGGTTAGAACAATTTCTCTGGTTCCTGAGTCACACACAGAAATGCTTGTGTTAGTGGGTAAGGAAGTATCTGTCAGTCTAAAATGCAGAGGCTGTTGCACTTAAAGCAGAGAATGTCACAAATTAAACTTGACTGCATTAAGGATTCAGTGGCTATTTCAAATATGAAAATCTTTGTAGGACGCACTCAGTGGTAAAAACTCTGAACAAAAAGCAGGTGTAACATTTTCAGGCTTATAAGGTGGTATTCTTTCTGGAGCACCCTCCTTTTGAGGCAGTTTGAGCTACAAGATCGAGCACCATGAAATGCAAATTAATATTTTTCTTTCCCAAAGATGTCACTGCCTTTCCTTGGTGATACATAAGAGCACAGTTCTCGCTTATGTTTAATTTAGACGGGATAACGATTTTGGAAGAAAAATAGGATTGTCCAATTAAAGATCATACAAATTGTTGTGCTGCTTATTAATCTCATTAATTTCCTTATTTCCTTTTCTTTCCCTCCTTTTTAGAATTATGAAACAGCACAGATGGACATTGAGAAAGAAAACTATGGAAAACTGTATGAAATACATTAAATCAAAGACTAGACTGAAGAATATAAAGCAGAATAAGAAAGCAGGAGATTTCACCATGGAGTATGAAAGTAAAATAGGGAAGAAAGGGATGGGAATGAAAAAGAACCAGTGCACAGTGGACTCATGCTGTTTAAGTATACCTTTGACAAATGAGCAAGGCACTCTACAGAGAGGGCAAATAAAATAGCCACGTAATTCAGCAGTGAGAAAACTACTCACTCAAAATCATAAGGATATGTAATGAAGAATAAAAAAAGGCACAAAGCAGACAGAAAGAGGATGAAGAAGCAAATTTATATAGGAAATTCTAATTAAATTCCAGGTATTCTCCTAGCATATTTAGAAAAGAGAAGGTACAAGGAGGTTCCTGAAGGAGCATAATGTCCAAACTACAAACAAAGATTGTGCAAAAGAAAAATATGTGGACGTTGACATTGTAATCTTGGAAATTACACTGCGAAGAATGAACAGACACCACCACAGAAGAGGCAGAAAATAGGCAGTGTGAAAAAAGTAGAGATCTGTGCTTCTGGAGAGAGAGGGAGAGAGTGAGAAAAATAACTACTTTTTGCATACAGATACTTTCTATCTGGGATCAGAAAAACCTCTCTTGCCACTGATGTAGCATGTTATCCAAAGGAAAAAAAAAAGTGAGAGAAACAGCTAGTCATGAGCATTCAAAATCTACATACAATCCTTTTCTATGTATTATTTACCTTAAAAACAAATTGACATTTCACAGAAATTTGAAGCTGTACAAGATAAATCTATTTCCATAACCACTACCTATCTTAGCCTCTGGTTTTTACTTTCAGAGAGGTAAAAGTATTTCTTGTTCCTTTCATCTACAGGAAGCTACAAAACTTCACCTGTGACATTGCTTGCTCTGGAAATAATTCACACTGCAAATAGGGCTACAGAGTACAGAAAAACCTCAGTAAGAAAAGACGCCAAAAAAAAAAAAAGAGTGTGCACCATAAACCAAGGTAAGCTTGAAACAGCTTAAAGCGTTTAAGGTAAGAAATCCAGTCAGTTATAAGACACAAACTTTTCCATACAATACTCTAATATATTTTCAAATATACCTCTATGTTGGTTCATACACTACATCAGAATGAATTTTTAATTTAGAAAGTATTCTGTACAATTTCTACAGCATCTAAAATGCACCGTCAATAAATATAGGAAGTAAAAAAATTATATTCCACTGAATATAAGTGTTTAGGACATGCATTAGACTTTATACAGATTCTTTCTTATAGCTGAAAGACTCATTGCTCCAGCCTCAATATACATAGAGTGCTCCTGTATTCTGTCTAATATGAAATGATGTTCATCTGCTCATGCTTACCGAATTCATTCCACTGAATAGGTCTCCCGATCCTACATGAGCTGTGTGAACAAAGTTTGTTGGCTCCCCAATCATGCTTCGATCAATCCGCCGCCGTCTTTTCTGAAAGGAAGGTAAAGAAAAAATCTCACCGAGATTCACTGCTAAGGTAAAATCAATGTGTGTCATAAATGTAGAAGTTAACCTAGAATAACCTAGGATATTGCATACTCTGTAACATATTTCCATAGAGTCAAAAAGCAGAGACTAAATTCTGAGGTTAACCAAGACACTGGTAATACTATCTGTTGCCTTCTGATTCCTTGACTGTGAGACAGAAGGCAAGAACTGCTTAACCTCTGCTGCCAATTTCTTAGAGTCACAGCTTTATTTTTTATTAATGTAATAACACACAAATAAAAAATTAGAGGCAGTAAAGACTTCCTCTTGTTAAATCTGCTTTGATTACCTCCCTCCAGCTAAGCATTGCATCTAAAGGAACAGAACAAGAAAACCCTATCCTCATTTCTTAGGCTAGAGTCAGGGAGCTTACACAGAGCAACCCATGCAGTGTGTAGTCACCATATGCCCATATTCTGAAAAATGAGTGCCCTTGGAAAAATAAAATATCCCTGAAGCACAGTATCAATAC
>VWZG01000872.1:85926-102324 GCA_013396735.1 Grallaria varia
AATACTCCTTTTCAAAATACAAACTAGTACCATTTTAAGATGACATTTAGAACTTTCAAAGTGGCTTTCACTTTGTACCGCAAACTTACTTATTTTCTAGTAATTCTATTTTAATTACTTTTGCAGATTAATGTCTTTAACACAATTTAAAAAAAAAGAAACATAATTTAAAACAAAACAAAACAGTCATCCAAGGTAATAATATTGGGTTTCTACTATAGTAACTATATTTCTTTAATGTCTTCACACTATGAAGTCTGATTGTAGATTAACAGGTAAATCAAGTATAAGGAGAGCAGACCATGAAGAAAATAACAAGTCATAAAATCACAGAATTATCTGAATTGGAAGAGACCTTAAAGATCATCTAGTTTCAATCCGCTACCCAACACCTTCCACCAAACCAGGTTGTTCAAAGTCCCTTCCAGGGCTGCAGCAGGAACAACTTTTCGGGGCAACTTGTTCCAGTGTCTCATGACCCTCACAGTAAAGAATTTCTTACTCCAATCTAATTCAGTTAAAAAGCCATTCCAGCTTGTCCTATCACTGCTTGCCC
The DNA here is from genome assembly GCA_013396735.1 of Grallaria varia. NCBI lineage: Eukaryota > Metazoa > Chordata > Aves > Passeriformes > Formicariidae > Grallaria > Grallaria varia. Next base: position 86,483 of record VWZG01000872.1, read on the forward strand.
TTGCAAAATGTTTCTCTCCAGCCTTTGCAGGCCCCCTTGTCTGTGACACAGGCTGTAGTATCTCCACAAAGATCAGAACTTAACATTAACATATGTACTCTATCCTTAGAGTTGCCTAGCTAAGTAACTTCCAGTAGGTTAGCTGCTGCTTGGAGCCAGTGCTTATAACCAGCCCACACAGCTGGAAACAATTAATCACTGCTCCTTCTGAGTGAATCTAGACCTGTGCCCTCTTTCTGGGCACAGAAAGAGAAACTGAAATAGTGGGTTTGTTTCCCCTAAAGAAGAGACATCTGCTTCTGGTCTTAGTAGTTGTCCCCTATCTAACAGGAGGGTAGAGAAGACAGATGGACTTGAAAGTGCACAGTGATAGTCTGAGAACCCACAACCTGAAGTTCTAACATAGAAAATACTGCTTAAATAAATAAATACAATAAATAGTTATGTAGGTGGTCAAACACTGGACCAAAACTCCAATGAATTTGAAAGTCTGTCCTTTGAGATCCTCAGAACACAACTGGGCATGGCCCTGCAAAAACCAAGCTGGTTCTGCTTTGAGCATTACACTAGATGGCATCCAGAGGTGCCTTGTCACATACATTATTTTCCAAATCTCTAACTTCAGGTGGTGATGAAGAAGAAAGTAGAGCAGGCTGGAATTGACTTTCCTGTATATTCTCCCCAATAACCAAAATCATAATGACATGAAACAGAGGTTAAACAAATTATGTAAAGGCACACCACACAACAAACTTTCTGGAACCTAATAGCTTCTTATAAAAATTAAATCCCAAGGTTTTGATAAGAACATGACACAAACTGAATCATGTTGAGCTTTCTTTCCTTTCACTCACTTATCTTTCCTCCCAAGAACACAAGAAATACTTGAAAATTATGTACAGAATGATGAGAGCTGTAGCTCTCTAGAGGACATGTGCTAGGATTGCATGGTAGCACCGCCTGCTCAGCCAAATGAATGTCTCTTACCCCCCAGCTACAACACAAACAAAAACTTTGGGTGTCCTTAAGTACATTGTGTATCAAAACAGTTTTGTTAAGAAATTGTATTTCATCTTGTAACAAAACTTCATCTACAGCTAGCTGACTAATACAAACAGGTTTCTCATGTACTCTGCAGGTGTCTGCACACATTTGCATCTGATGGAAGCTCATATGCTGTATAAGGTACATTACATACAAGCCTTCTGTACTCCTATGTACACTCTGTATAATCCTCTAAACCAGAATGATAAGCACATACCAACTCCACTGCAGAAAAGCAAAAGAACAAAAAATAAATTAAAATATTGACCTCTGAACAGGTAATAGCCACTGTCAGACACAGGATCCTCAGTCACACTCACCATACAAAACCAATCACTTAGTAAGTCTAAGTTTCTCTGGACCAGCTATTTAAAATACTCACTGCATTGAAGGCAATAGCTCTAAATGCATTGTCATATGTGCTCACATGCCTGAACACAGTAATTCCTCTTTAACTATGACAATAAATCAGGGCACATCTCATATTTTCAGAAAATCTCTGTACACAACTCATAGTGATTCCCTTACTGGGAGACAATGGATCTTCACAAGTTATGGCACTGGTATTTCTCAGCAGTAGGAAATGAATGTAAGCTCTAGTACTTCCACTGGAGGTGAAAACAAAGCCACAATATTTAATAGCAATATCCTCAAGAGTCAACAAATACACACAGAGTGAATTCATCAACTTTTAAATACCTCTGTGAGTATCATCTTAGAAACTTGGCATTAAGTCACCCAGACAGCAGCAGCTTCTTGTTTTTTATATACAAATGCAATGAAATACATAAATATCCGCCTGGTTTTCTAATGATGTACTCTACTACTTACTTCTCAGTGAAATTTTATCAAAATGAACGTGCTCTGAATGAAGATACTTTCACTTTTTTGTATACATCCCTTTCTACGTGAAGTAATCCCATTAGTTTTGTATGTGTTAGCCTATGAGACACACTCCTGACTGCTGACCTTCCTGGCCAACTTCCCATTGGCACTTCCTTGCTGAAGTTGTTTGTCACCTGAGTAAGCTCAGCATTACCTCTGGGTTGTTCTTGCTGCTACAAAGGCATCCTGACCAGTTGCCTCCTCAACACATGAATGTTGTCACATGGCCTTGGATATCCTCTTTTGCAGCAGCGAGAAGCATTCATAAGCATGGAATCACAAATTTCCTTCAGTGCCATCCCCCTTCTTGCTCCTGTGAAGACTTCTGCAAAGCTCCCAGATTTGACTGTCAGTGCTGAAAATCTGTTCATCTAGTTCATTTTAGGTAAGTCAAGTGCATCCCAAAATACATTACAGTCTGTCTCTACTTGCTCTTAAAACATGAAGGCAGAAAGGGGACAGAGCCTACACAAGCGAGGCAGGAACAGCCTCCCATGTTTTTCCCATACTATCAAAAATAGTCACACATTTGAGAAGTGATCCCACTAATGGAAGTGGAAATGATGGCACTATACATAAAATAAGAAAAAGACAATACAACAAGCAGTCAGGACGATTTAGCAACAGATGGCCCAGTAGATATAGGGATGCTTAAATGTAGAGCCCACACTTAGCATGGCTAGAAGCATCTCTGCAAGAGTAGTCCACCGGCAACTCTTTAGGAATGTTCAAATCAACAGCTGCACTTAAGACTTAAATCAGCTTTCTGCTCAGCTTTTGACATATTCAGAATAGTATCTGACACCCAGCAGCAACACAAGAGCCTATGCCTGAAGTGTGGCAGATAAACCCAAAAGACAGAAGGGAAGTTGTTCAGGCATTAATTAACAAGTTCCAACAGAAGCACGGCAGCAAAGGAAGAGCAACATGGTATGCCATTGCAAATCTGTAGGTTCAAAAGACAATAAAGACCATTGTGAGGGAAAACTTAGTCAAACACTGTAAGCCTACCTATTTCATTACAACAAGAAATGTAAAAAGGAAGTACTTTCAAGGACTGTTCTGCTTTCCTTGGCAAAACAAAGGAATCTTTACTGCCTTGTCCAGTGTCTCACCGAAGGCAAAACACCAGTTCCAAACATGTCCAGGCAGTTTTTTATAGTCTTGCTGAGGCATGCCACAATTCCACAGGTCTTGAGTGTAAAAAGTTATTAACTATTTTAATTTCATCAAGTCAGGAAGAGCCCTGTAATCCTTACTTATTTGTCAAATTCTTCTACTCTAAATTTAGTGTTGCTGAAAAGAAGTATTCGGGAGCAGCAGCAGAAATAGCTCCTTCCTGTTCCACTAGCTGCATTATAAAGACACAGAAATTTTGTATAGGACAAAGTCTCAGGTACATTCACTACTTTTACTTTAGTGCTAGACTCATGAGTAGGATCAACAACATACTGCACACAGTCATTTTTAGAGGCAGTGTTGGCTGCTCATATCATTCAGAGAAACCTTTCTAATTACTAATCCATTTCTGTAGCCAGCCTATTGTCTTGCAGAGTTTCTGCACTAAGTTATTTATGATAAATTTCTCCTTGTAAAATCAGATTTTCTATTATTGTCTTATTGTGTCTTTGACTTGCATCCTTTTTATACCACTTCATACTATTCCTTTATTCTAGTACTGGCCATACTAAAGTCAGATTCAGTGCAGAAAACTAGGAAATATAGTGGCTTTCTTAGTGTGTCAGATCTAATGATCTTGCCAGAATAAAGCTGTATGCTGGAGCTTCTTACAACAAGACCAAGGAAGCATGGTTCTTTGTGAGCTAAACAGGAAGCTTTAGCATTGCAACACTGAGCACCATGGAGATCTCTCTGATTCCTGTAGGGTCAGGCAACACTGGCAATTTCAGGGCAACGGCTTCCGAGTTCCACAAGTGTAGTCAGCTTCTACCAAAACCAAGATACAGCCAACATCAGCTTTTGGTTACAGATTGGCAGCTACTGGCAGTAAAAGTCAGAATGAAGAGTAGAAAGAACAATAAACATACAGAGGAAAATCAGGTTTTCTAAAGAGCTGCAGGCTAGGAATTTCTAAACTGGCTACATAATAGTAAGTGTTGATTGCTTATAGTAAACATTTTTCCTTTTACTCTTCAGGAAATGAAACCATATGATACCTGAAAAGACAGGACACAACTCCATTTTCCCAACAACTAGAGCTATGAACACAGAACTGAATAACAGTTATTGCAGGAGGATATGTATCATTCCTAAATTAAACACCAACAACTAAACTAAAATATTACCATTACCACTGTGTGTTTCATAACCTGAGAGTCAGGTACCCCTTACTAATACACAGGTCTTCAGTGGACTACAGCAGCTTATGCTAATTTAAAAAAAAAAAAAAAAGTGAGTTTTGAACCACGGGCTTGACAGCATGACAACTGCCAAATTTCGATCCTATCAGATTATTTAAGAGTTCCCTATGCCATGCTGTCATCAGGCTATACCAATCAGAGACATGCTTCCATGATCAAGGCACAGATTTTGCAAGAAGTTAATTTTCTTCCCAGATTTCCTGCACGGTTTCTATGCCTCAGCCTTTCTTCTCTATTTCACCAAGTTTCTCTGAAGTTAATACCCATAGACAGAGGCATTAGAGTAGCCACCTGCAACTGCTGTCATGAACAGACATTGACAGATGCTTCTCCACTGGGGCAAAATTCTACACCATGGAGAGCTGCACACTACATCAAAATAATTTTGGGCAAGAAGAAATGGATCAACATGAAAAGGCTCACTTTTTATAGGTAGTTTCTGAGCTGTCTGGAACTGGCACACCACTAGATGTTCTATAAAGGGGCTATAAGGTAGCTATAAATTTACCCTACAGAGAGCTCTTCAGAACCTCTTTAACCTCTCTGTTGACATGTCTGGAATAGCACAACAGAAACATTTTTGAGAGTCAGACGGCTGTGGTGGTCCTGCTGTCGCTCTGGTATTTGCTCCATGCCCCTTCCTTCACTGCCTGCTGGAACAAACACATGTGCAGGCCCAGACAGGGAGAGAAATGTCATCCTTCGGGTGACTGGCATTTACAGCCCACTGCTCACTTCTCAGGAGCCCTCCCTGCCTCTGTTCTTTGTGCTTCACTGTTACAGTAAAATTTAACCTCTGTTCTGGTCCCCTAAAGGTTTTGGTCAGCTTTGTCATTTGACAGCCATTTGGGGAGTAACTTTACCTAAATGCTGTTGGCTTTTCTTACTGGAAAGAACAACTGATTTACAAGTTACCTCCATAAAAGACCCCAAAGGCTGCACAGCTAGAAGACAACAAAATACAATTAAGAAATCTACTTGAAGCTTTTAGCTATTTCCTCAACTTTCTTTGTCCTGAATTATCTGTAGCAGCTACATCAAAATCTGTACTGAAGAAAAGTAAATTGCTGTATCTCTTCAGAAACCTAAAAAGCCCGTCTTCAATGAAACAATGTATACTTGGTTTATATTCTGGCAGCTTTTATGCAAAGCCAAACATTGCAGCTTCAGAAGTGACTCTGGTCCTCTCTATAATATCATTATAGACAATTTTAAACATAATTTTCTCAGGTTTAAAGTATTCATTTTAACTTACTGACAGTGTAAATGCATTTTAAGCACAGTTTATGAATGTAATACTCATTAAAACTCAAGGGAAAACATAAAATAGTCCACTAAGAACAGCATAAAGCCACAAAGATAAAAAATAGCAGAAGTGGAAAAACATGTATTATCAAGACACTCCATACTCCCTCTTAGGGATCACTAAGGAAAAAAACTGAGAAACCCAGACCTTCCCATCCTTCCCAACAGTTTCCCTGTAGGCTTCATTTTCAGACCACTCTTCTGCGTTCAGAGTTTGTACCGTTACTGTTCATTTTTGTTTAACAAACTGAACCACATAAACTTGCACAAACCACAGTGTAAAACTAGATGTGCCTGTCTGTCTGGGGAACAGTAACAACACCGACCATACCACAGCCAGTGCAACCTACAACATTTCTTGTCCCCATCATTATAAACATAAGCATCTGCTATGTTTGGTCATAAAAAATAAATTGTCAGTAATACTCAGTCCTGCAGTGCATGCAGAGCCAACACTGCTGAGAGCCTAAGCTGAATTCTATTCCACCATGGGCATGACCAAATTATTTACTAAATTCCAGTGAGCTGAAGCAGAGGGATTGTTCACAGAAAACTTACTTTACCAGTGCTGTAAGAAGATTCAGCTTGACTCTCTGAACCCAGATGGAGCTTGTAAACCTGGAAACTGGAAGTTTTACTTGTTTTCAAAAGTGGTTCCCTGTAGGAGTCAATCACTAGATTTACATTTCATGATCAAAAAACAACCATATGGTAAAATATGTTTCAGAACATCCTTGAAAGGGAAAGCTTTACCCATCTTTTTAGACAAAAATTGCAAGCACAACAAAACAAAACCCTCTCATTCCCTTTATCATTTTTCTTTCATTTTAATGGAGAAAAATGTGAGCTGACTAATTCTTGAACACTAAATTACGTAAGTTATTATGTACTGTAAGGTACTGTAAGGTCATGGGTCAGTTTTCCTATTACATAGGGATAGATCAGATTGATGTAAGCTTTTCTGTTTTCTCTAACTAAACAGAGGGAACAAGTATTTACACTTGTGTCAAGACAGTTAGAAAGAGACATATTGTAGAGCATCATTTTGATGATATGAAACATGCTACTAGCACCATACAAGGAGAATAATTTTACTGTCTTCAATGGATGATCAAGATGCCCTCACCTCTTTAAAATGTTACAGCAGTTATTCTGCAGCACTTATTTCACACGAATATTGGTCACTTCAGAAACTCTTATTGATTTATTATCTAGTTAGATACAGAAAAGCTTTTTACAGTGAACATCGAGTAGGTAAAAAAAAAAGTACATGTAATCCAGAATTAGTATCATCCATATTAAAATCTAGCAAGAATAAATTTTTTGTGCATCAAAACTACTACTAAAGATCCAAGAGTATCTGGGCAGTCAGCAGGATCCCAGGTAAGCACTGAGAAAAATACTCTGGCAGTTGGTTTTTTGCTGTTATTCTGCAGATTATTCCCAAAACACATAAAAAAAGAACCCCAAATAAACAAAAAAAACCCAACCAAAACAGACTCCCCAAAAAAGTCAACACCAAAATCCAACCTACCATCCAACAAATCTGCCAGGATATGTAAGTACACGTACGTGCACATAATATGTATGTAACATATCAAGATTGCCTGAGTTTGTGGTAGCAGCTTGGCACTGCTGAACTTGTAAAGAGAAGAAGAAATGCCAACACAAGAACAGGCATGCTGGTCTACAGAACAGCAGGCAAAAAAAGCTTATAGGGCTATTTGTTCTTCATGGAAGAGTATTAAATGCATATTTTCTCTTTTTGACATTAGATCTAAGCTATACAAATGAAATTACTCTTGGGTTTGTAATGCAAAAAAAGGAAGATTTGAGAGGGGAAAGAAAAAAGTTACAATGTGTGTAGTTCAAAGATTAAAGAAACCAGACTTACATGTGAGAGGACTTAATTATTGCTTTTAAAAACTATTTTAAAACCTCTCAAACATTTCTAAGCCATTTATGTATGTGGCTATTTATTTTTTTGTAAGCTAACCATGAAAACAGTGTAAATCACCCTGATTGTGACATCGCCTCTAAAATTCCATCATTCTGGCATAATCCCCAATTAATATCTAATGGTAAATCCTGATGAAGTATTTTCATCCATTTCATTAAAATTTGATTCATTTTTATCAAGCCACCATGTGATCCTGTATGTCCCAAACAGTTTTTCTGTTCTTTCGTCATTTAAGGTCCCAGGCTCTGAAGCCATGAATGGACCACCATATAGTTCTCCACGTAACCTGCCTCACATCTTCCACCTATGTTCACCCCTTGATGAGTCAGGTCTGAACCTCAAGAAAACTGAAATGAGCATCAGTGGCAGAACTTGGAGAGTTTCAGCAGAGGCAAAACTTGATTCTGTGCTTAATGCAGTCTGAGGCCAGAGTAAGAGAATGCTACAAATTGCAAGGGCATTTATCTGCACTCAGTGGTCATGACACACTGCCATGGGAAATGTTTTTAAGTAAGTACAACACTTTCAAAGGTCAGTTTCTTTGAACAAAGTGAAACTAAAAAGCTCAGTGCTGCACCACATCCCTCTCAGAGAGATGAATGTAAACCTGAAGGGAATGCAGACTCGGATAAGCAGCAGCTGTGATGAGCTCTGCATCTCTGCTCCAGAGGTGAAAAGCTCCAGCTGGCTGAGCAGTGGAGCATGACGTGCTGCCCCATGACAGCAAAGAAGGGCTGGTCTGGGCAAACTTAAAAGATAAATCACAATTTGGTCCCAATTAATTTCTCAGTCTCTGGAGATAAGGTAGCCATGTACCAACTTGAAAGCATCTTGTGCAGGTTAGAAATACATATATTTTAATGCAATCCTGCCAAAGATATGGCAAAATTAAAACATCCTGATTTGAGAGCACCCCAGTACCAGAACATACAAACTATAAACAAGGTAGTCCTTTATGATACACCATCAAGCACAACACAAAGGGTAGTTATATTCGCACTGGAAAAGTGCAAGAGAAACATACAATAATGAGGACCCCGTGCCTGCTAAAGACAGCATATGATAAACCCACACTATTTTCTGAGCCTGAATGAGCCGAAGTTACAATTGTGAGATGAGAGATAATGTAGCTTAAAACTATTTAAAAAAATTCCATGCGAGCCTCACCCTTTTTGATGTCAGGTCACTCTCAGAACATGACAGTTAACAAATCACTCAGTGTCACACATTTATTTGAGGGAGAAAACAAAGAGAGATGGTATCTTTCCTTGGCTACAGTAAACTACAACTCTCTTGAGGATACACCCAAATAGCTAAAAAAACTCTCTAGAATCATTTGAAAAACTTTAAAAAAACACCAGTGGGTTCAGAGAGTGTGGAAGTTTGACCCTGGGCAAAACCAAAACAAAGCAACACCGCGCAGAACTTCCCAGCACCAGCACAGCTTCCCCCCCCCTTTCCCCAAAAGCACCCCCCCAAAAGGGGAGAAAAACGGCGAAAAAGCCGAGGGGAAGGAGAGAAATCTTAAAAGCTTCAGACCGTGAGGGGAACAGAGATATATATATATTTATTTACAGAGGAGGAAAAGGGAACTTAGTACTATATGCACACAACACGAATACCGGGCAAATACAGGGAAAGAGGGGTAACTCAAATGGTACTATATAGGTACTATATATACACCCAAGGAAAACAGATAAGGCACTGCATTACCCAAATAGTGAAGTGACCAGCCCCGAGCTGCAAACCTTCCCCCCAACCACCTGCCCGACGAGAGACTGACCCGGCCGGAGGAGAGACTGCACCGAAGAGGCTGACCCAAGGAAGCGTCCGAGGACAGTCTGTCCCAGAACTTCCTCCCTCACTCCTCTATCCCATGTGATGTGAGATAGTAGGGAATACCTATGATTTGTCAATGTATGTCACCTGACTTGTTTCCCAGGAAGGCCTAAAAAACAACAAACCTAGCCAAAGCCTAAAATTTAAAACCACCACAGAGAGTCATCACTTCCCTGAATCTGAATCAGAGCGCAGTTCACAGCTTCACCTTTTCTGCCCAGCCTCCACTCTTCTATTCTCCTCACTCTGTGGCAGGATGTTAACACAGAATCACAGAACTCAGCATTTTAAAGTGATCAGATAAGCTACTTCAAAGATGAAGGCAAGAAAACCATTGCAAGTAATTACATATTAAAGTCTGTGGCTTAATGTGTACCTTACATATTCAGGATCTTTAAGAATTCCTCAAGAATAGCTATAATACAAATAAATGGGAACTTTGGAACATGCATGTCTCATGCATAAGTAAGTGTCAAGGCAGGAACTGCAAAGCCAAAAGTTTGAGGAACAGTCTGAAAAAGGAAAACTTTCAGCATTGTGAAACACTCACGCTGGGAATTGAAAATTAAGTGCAAGCAGAGATTTTTAAAACAGCCATAAAAAATGCATATTTTGTGACTTGCATGTTTGTCTTATTTCCAATAGAATATCTGAGATCCATTCCAGAAAAGTTACAATAAAAATACAGTAAGATAGCAGCAGAGGAAGCTTCTAGTTTCAATACTCCCTGTCATATCAAAAACAGTTAAAGCTAAAAGGCTGAACACTTAGCTTCAGGGCAGTGACTGACTTCTCTATTCACTAACACAAAGCATATTTCCATATAGTGTCAGTGAAAGTGCACATCTCCCAGATTATGTCCCAAATACCTCTGCCTCTAGCTGTTGGCAAGAAAAAACGCCCCTAAACCTTGATGCTTGCCCAACTCCCCTGCTACGACATAAAAAGTGGAACAGGGGGAAACCAGCTGAACTGCCATGCATTAAGACACACCAAAAATTCCAGGGCTTTGTAGCTTCATCTTCCATTAAAAATTACAAAAATTGCATTGGATTTGGTAATTTCAGAAATGCTTCAGCACAGTCTCCAAGGGTGATTGAAAAAAACCCAAACAAAAAACCCAAACAAAAACACAAAAAACCCTCAAACAAATAAACAAACCCAACAAAAATAAACAAAAAGAAAAAAACTACTATTGATTTTTGCAAGTTCTTGTGGCAGCTCCTTTTGTAAATGACTCATACTGGTTTTGCTCTTGAAGTTGTCTTCTCACTGAAAAATACGGAGATTTAGGAGAACCAAGCACTTCAAGGGCTCTAACACTGGTATCCTGATGAACAAATAGCACAATCTACTTCCTCCCCATATTTAAGTGGAAAGCCTGAGCTCTGTAGAGCCTGCAGATATTAAAAGCATATAACATCCTTCCTCAAATATGTTGATAATGGCAAGACACATTCTCATCAACAGAGAGCTGGCATAATTCTTGTTTCCAATCTCACCCAAAGAGCTATTTTCCATGTCCTCAACTAGTATTATATTAAGTAAACAGCATCAATACAGCTAATGAAGAGCTAAACATTTCACAGCCATAATAGAAGATCATAAAATATTCAGTTATTTATACATAAACAAAATGCTACCTTTTTTGGTTTTTTGGTAGACACTTTAATACTTGAACACCACAATGGACATTTTAAAGCACGTGGCAGCTAATTTAAAGGTAAAAACCAGCTCTATCAGGCTGAAAGCCACACAAGCAGATCAGGTTTTAGAAATATAAGCCAAGCATTTTGCTGCTTATTTACCTCTGCTCCCTTTGATAAAAGTGTTTCCTCAAGCTACTTCTAAACAATAAGCACTGAATAAGAAAAAGAAGGAATTTGAAACATTCGAACTGGCAGCTCAATATTTAACTCAATAGGACAACTCTGATGGCTCTCTAAAGTTGTCATCTTTTACATGAGTCATAGGCTTACTGAATGCAGTAGGCTGATCAAATGTAACGAAGAGAGCCTGAGTTTTAGACATTCTAAGCCTGAAGCTGCACTTGCACAGCACTGCTGTACTGAACAGTGAGCCTTCAGTAGCAAAGACCTGATTTACTACGCGTATCTACTGAGGGTGATTTATTTTGCAGTTGTTCGGCATACTGAATGCTTCACTATCTTTATAATTGTGTTCCAGTTTTTAAGAGTTGCTTGAATTGCAGTATTAGATGTATCATTAGCTGTATCTGACTCCTTCTCCAGAAAGAAAGCTAGGGTTGACAATATCCATCAGTGGTTACTGTCTTTAAGCAACCAGAGTCAAGATCATTTATGTCTTCTGTAGCAGTCAGCATTCGGTTCACTTGGTAAGTACAGCAGTATGTGCAGGGTTTTTTCAGCCCCAATTTTAAGACGGGCCTTCTCACTCCATCTCTCAATCCTGTTTCATACATCAAAAGAGACACTGAGCCAACTTCACTTTTCAAACCACTTTTAGCCCCTTGACAAGACACAAAATGTAAATCATCTAAACAAAAGACAAGCAACAAAACAGCTACTAATTAACCAGAGAAGGAAGCTTGGAGCCAGAAGGAAGAAATCAGTTTATTCTTTTGTAGCAGAGCAGTAATTTTACTGCAAGCAAAGCGAAAAGTTCAGCTGTATTGAGCTTTGGCCCAAAACAGTCTGTGAGAGTTCACTAGATCATGACCAAAGGCTTCTCAGATCAAAAATTAACTTCACAAGTTAAAAATGGACAAAATGGGAAAAAAGTATAGGAAAATAGCAGATTCCTGGTATTGGCATCAAGCTCAGCCGAAGAGAGAAACCACAGCCATCTCTGATAACCTTTAAGATAAAATGCTTTCTAAACTTATCAAGCAATGCATCTGGTAGTGGGGATTTGGTAGTTTACTGAAGTAAGCAGTGGATGAGACGACTGCATGGAGAAAGCATGAGAAGAGAGATCTTGCACTAGGAAATGCAAAATCAGCTGACAGAACCTATAAAGGGTATCAAGTAGGAGGTGTAAGAAACCTGGTGCAATCAGAGAAAGTGCTACTCTTCCCAAAATAAAAGTTTGGATTGTAAGAGATTGAATTCAGGCTACTGAAACAACCATGAAAATCTGAACATAGATACTAAGACAATAATAACACCTTCTTGGTATCATGAAAACAGATATTAAAGCAACTAGTTGTCTGCAGTCTTCATTGTGGTAAAATATATTGTCAATTAGAAAAAAATCCAAAACCATGTAAGTTCATACAACACCTTTCCTTGGCTTTTGCTTGGATTCTACTGTGCAAAAAACCTCAGGCTACTATAAAAACAAGATCTAAGCCACTATGTGGAACATGCGTTCTTCAACTGCATCCCTAATTAGTTATGTTTCTTTGAATACTTGTTTTCTTCACTTATCACCCAATTTCAGAGAAGCTTAGAGACTCAGTTTCAAACATGCACCTTCCATGGTCAAGAGTACTGCAGTTTTGAATGCACCAAGGGAAAAAGGCAGCCAACAATCTAAGTAATATTTTAGGAAGGAAAGTAGAACAGTGCTTTCTAACACATCAGTGTTTTATTTCACAGCAGCAGGGTGCATCCATTTAACAATGACAGAATATGACAGTAATACTTGAATACTGTCTCTGAATTAAGGAACCTCAAAGTGCACTAGTGTATAACTGCAACATTGTTACTGTTCTGCTCTGGGGTATGCTATTAGAGAAATAATGGCAGTGAAATTTGGTAAGTCATATGTTCTTATTGTTCTTCTATAGAATTGACTGAAAAGACTCATGTATGCACACAGTTTTCACTTTAAGCACACCTTTGCCAAAAAGAATAGAGATGCTGTACTTGGAAGATGTCTAATATACTATAATTTTGCCAGAAGAAAGCAGACTGGATTTCAAGAGCAGAAGAAACTCCCTACTTTGGATGCTATAAATACCACAGAAACATGCATCTACTAAAAGTTTCATTTTTTTTCCCCCTCCAGTGAAGATGCTTAACATTTATGTCACTATCCATGACATTAAAGGCGTCTCAGATATCAGCAAATGCCAAAGATAATGAGAAAAAAGTTCATCTTTCAGAAAATGCCACCAGGCAGGAGAGGACCTGGGAGACAGGGCAGAATGGAAGCAGGCTACCGTTTGTGGTGGCAGGCAAGTCCCCTCCCAGCCTGCCTCACCTTCCCAGATGCCCTTATACAACTGGCATGAGGCTCTGGAACTGGACAGACAGACAACTGATGATGTGGACAAGATTTTCCTCCTTTCTCTGGTGCTGATCCTCTTTTGCCTGATGACCAGTGAGAGGACCTGAGGGAACAGCAGGAAGTTGTGTCAGCAGCTCCATGGGCTGGATATTAGGAAAAGGTTTTTCACCCAGGGGGTGGCTGGACACTGGAACAGGCTTCCCAGGGATGGTCACAGCGCTAAGCCTGACAGAGTTCAAGAAGCATTTGGACAACGCTCTTAGGCACATGGTATGACTCTTGGGGTGTCCTGTGCAGGGGTAAGAGTTGGACTCGATGATCCTTGTGGCTCCCTTCCAACTCAGGATATTCTACAATAAGTTTAAAAACAGAAGAACATTTTGAACATTGATCAGAAAAAGCAGCAAATTGAGTTAACTTCCTGCTTTTAGGGTCTATTTTGAGAGGCTGGTGGTTGTTGGTCTTGCTGCAAGACCATATTAGTCCTTCCAAAGAAGAAGTACACTTAACATGTAATGGCTGAGACATTGTTAGGCAGGGCATGAAGAAATTGAGATGCAGGAGTTAAAATGAAAGAAGGCACATGACCAAGATGAAACTGGGCAGCTTAGGCATTTCTTCTAAGAACTGGCTCAACTGACAGGCTGAGTGCACAGCAGGGGAATGACACACAAATTTTATGCAAGTTTGTATGTTTCACTTAGCTTGTAATACAATAGGGCAGTAAGTAACAGTATTCTGGGGCTAAAAACTAGCATGCTTTTTCAACATTTAAGTCTCCCAAACATGCAATCATACAACACCTGCAGAAATAGTGGAAAAATTGCTTCCTTACCACTTGGGTCGTTTATCAGTTTGCCTCACATTTATAGTACATGCTTTGCTATACATCAGAGAAGGAAAACATTCCTGTACTTACTCAGAGGTACATCTGTCTGATTAAACACCCCTCTTAGTGCAACAGTGTATGGCAGAACAATGGCTGTACAGCACAACAAAACAAAATGAGATGAGTAACTCAGGCGAAAGGACAATCAAGTGCCTTTTGTCAAGCATGCCAAGAAGGGCACACACACCTCTCTTTTTCCGAGATGTGTCCTGATGAATTTTGGCACTTCATAACAAGCAAGTCTCCTATAACATTTGAAAGGCAGATTTCAGAAACTAGGTCAGTGCTCAGCAACATGCTATTTGTATCTTAAACACAAGGATGGTTTTAATTATCATGAAAATGCACACCACTGTGTCAGCAGAAACATGAAAAAATTGCATTGCTTCTCTCTTCTCCACTTATGAAGTAAATTCTCCACCCGCTCCTGGAGTCATGACCCACAGAGCTCCACAATCTATATTAACGTATGTGTATTTATTGGGCACTAACTTAAATGTATCATAAAGCTTGAGTTTGTAAGGACTGAGCCTCAGGATTCTCAAAACCAACAGAATATTCAATTTTTCCATCTGAAATATTTGAAACCGTCATATCTTATGCAAATATATGTTCAAAAAACAAGGCAAATAACTTTGGCTATATAAGGATGCAGCCAGTATTTGAAAGGATTGCATGGCATTCAAGCAACAGGAGAGGATTGCAGCTTCCCATGCTAGTGCCTCTGAGGTCACCTCCCACAGCTCTGCTTGACTAAGACTGAGATAAGATTGTACTCATTAGTTCAAAATATTAGTGATCACACTTTAATATTTGCATGCCATCCAAGGTTCAGTCTGGCATTCACGCTTTGTGCAATGACAACGTCTAATGTGAAATTTATTGGGGTTTTTTAATCCCTTGGCTTCCCTAAAGCCAAATACTATCATCTGAGCATACTAATGCGAGTTTTCTTTACTCAGTCTGGGACCCTTGTGGTCACTGTAACACCAGCATGTCCTTTAATAGTAAGTGAGCTTTTTCCATGTATTTGTAAGATCACTGTCATATATATATATTTATTTAACTTGTTCTGGATGCCACACTATCCGATGATTTTTTTCACAGTGCTAACCATATTCCTGGTTAATTCCACCTTCATGCAGGCAGACTTCTTCCCACCACCACAGGATTCAGAAACATACTCTAAAGGTACTTAGAGTACATGAAAACCAAGAATGTTTCCACACGTCCCATACTTCCTGTTTTCCTTACATATGAATTGAAATGTTCTTTTATACAACTGTTTGCTATGTACTTTTTCCACACAAGAGTAACTTCAAAA
>VWZG01000872.1:112505-148993 GCA_013396735.1 Grallaria varia
AGGGCTGAAACCAATTTTTCTTTGTATCAGTGTATCTATTGTAACCTTTTTATTAAATTGTGTTTTGACTTCTAAACTCTTTTGAGTTGGATTCATTTCTCCTGCCGGTTTACTTTTAAACCAGCACAGGAAATCAGGTTTGTCTAACAGATCTTTCCCCTCATGAACTCATGCTGTCTGTGACTGACAATTCTGTTGTCCTTCCAGTAACTCCCCTTCCAGGTACTGAAGTGAGACTGACTGGCCTGTAGTTACTAGAGTCTTCCTTTGTACCCTTCTTCAAAACTAGGTTAAATCACTTCTTAGTTCCCAATTACTGCTTAATTGATTACCATTTAATTTGTATTCAGCCACTGATTAATTATAATTTGATCATCATTTAATCACTAATGAAAGTTTTACTTAACATTATAACCATGACTTCTCTTAAATCACCTGCAATACGTAGAGATGTGCAATTTTAAAACCAAAAGACACCATGCTGTCTTTTCCACATATGTAGAAAAATACCTAAGAACATATAGTCAGCTTAAAAAAAAGTATGTGGCACACAAATTTCCAACACTTAGATGCAATTTCAATGAAGACACTAGAATTAGTTGACCTAGTTAAGAAACAAAGTCCTATACAAAAAAGGGAGTTTCAAAATGTACCAGAAAGATTTTAACAATGTATTTTCAGCAGAACAATTACTGCTGTTCTGAAATCTGAACCCAAAAGAAGATAAATTGTCTCCACCAAAAAGACGTCTATCTTGCTAAGGAACGCCGAACTGTGTTCCCTGTGTACCCACAAAAAGTTGAAGGCCTGCTAAAAACATCTATTTGGAAAATGCCTGTGGGTCATATTTCAGTAGTGGAGTAAAACTCACCTGGAGTTTTATAGCCAATGTAAAACCGCTGTAAATCTCAAATGGTTTGGCTTTCATAGGAAAGACCCACATACATAGTTGTGTATGGCTTACCCACATTGTTAGGCACCCAATGAGCGGAAATCCTAGAATAAAGCTGTGTCAAGGCTACAAGTTATTTTTCCAACATGCTTTAAACTAGATTGGTCATACCTGTAAATGTTAAACTGGTTCATATCAGTTCCCCAAATGGAAAGCTTCTAACAAAACCTTAAGCAACTTGCAATGTTTGTGTGCTAATTATGAAAGAAAACTTGTGTCTCATTCTTAATCCATGTCTTGCTATAAAGAAGTCAATAGGCAATGTGAAAATCCTACCCTGACACCAAATGATGACAGGATGACACTATTTGACCTCCACAAGAATTAGCAATATTAACAACAGTTACTTCAAAATTGTATGGTAATACAATAGACAGAAAATACCAGTATAACATGTAGATAGAAACACCCTCTTAAAAAACAGGCATATCACAGATAGGATATGATTTTATGGATGTAAATTCGTCTGCCAACAATTTAAAGACCTTTCATTAATAAATTGTAGATTATCCTATGTCACAAACTGTCCAATCTTATCTGATAAGTGCCTACTAACAAGATGTGATTGAAAATGCTTCACAACATAAATTACGGGTCTTGCACATTCTGAGTTTTGTTATTTTTATAACAAAAATCAAAAACCCCCTATTTCTTAAACCATCAAAAACACATTCCTGTGAAATTAACTGTAAGAAGTACACTTTCTTAAACTAAAGATGCTTTTCAGGATACAGCTGGATCTGCAGGTGATCTCCTGTCTGCCCTCAAGATACCAATTTTCTTGGTTGTGTCTGTTTCACCATTAGTTTTAAAATTTTCTGTGACATAGAATAATTTGGTTTGTTAAAGGTTTGGGCTATGTGACAGCAGGGGAAGATAATCAGATGAACAGGTAAACTGGCAAAATCTGGAGCACCTTCTTGGCCAGGAGTGCAGGAGGGTAAGTGTGTGTAGCCACTGGGCACCCAGCTTGCTGCCTGCAGACCAGCTGCCTTCCAGGAGGCAAACCCTGGGTCAGGGACCCTCACTAAGCTTTCCAACCACCAGGTACAGCCTCACTAATGTCATGTGCATCTGCAAGCAACCTCAGTGCAGGTAACTGACAGCTTTTATAAAGGATGGAGAAGAAAACAGACAGATACTTAGATTACTAAGGTTTTACTTTTCTCCCCAGTAACAAAATCTGATTCACCTGCACCACATTCACCCGTTTATTCTGACTGCAGAAGGCTCTGATGTACTCATGCATTTGAAGCTAGTTATCTTCCTTAAATATGATTCTTATTTGCTCTTAAGCATATTTTGCACTAGAAACACCCTTCCTATTCTCCCAATACATGAAGCTCGTGTCACACAATAAAAATTCTATTCACTGGAGGCAGAACATGACATTTTCAAAGCAGAGTCATGCCAGAGTCAGCTACTCAATACAAACTAGCTGTACAGTATTTTTTGCTCCTAATGGTATGGGGGTGGGGAGGTGAGGGAGACAAAAAAAAGGACACCAAGAGACATGAAGAACTGTTTGGAGAGTTACTTTCAGGCTCCAGTCTCAATCTAACCAGCATACAGGAAAGAGAAGGTACACACTGCTACTGACCCCTCCTACCAAAAATCAGTGCTGCAGCTTTCAGTGCTACCTTTACTACACTGCAAATAGTTTTGCATCGAATGTGAGGTCACTGCAACATATAAAATAAGCCATTCTGAAGCACAGAGCACACACAGTTGTAAATCTGCTCTGTGTTTCTATCCAGGGTAATAAAGATGATTTAAATAACGTGACATTTTTTGCTCAATTTACCTTCACAGCCTCTGGTTTAACTATCAACCTTATTGTTGGTGGAAGATGTTTTATGTACACTAAAACTCATCTCACAGTAAAACTATTTGCAACTCAATTTAGTGCAGTTTGCAAAACATTCCTGTGTATCCTGCGACTAGGTGCTCATAAACAGATGTTGTGAATGCAGTGCTTGTGCTATCTGCAGTCTTAACTGGGTTCCAAATTCATTAAACAAAAATTAAGAAGGTGTCCAGCTCTTCTTAATAGGTTTGGTTCCTCAGACTGACCAGATAGCCCTACTCTGAATTAGTAAGTAGCCACTACAACAACACAAGACCTTCTCAAAAAAACCCTAACCACCAAGAAAATTCCCAAAACAATTACATCACAATCCTTCCTGCCTCCAGATAAGGGCATTTCATTCTTTAGCTCAAAGCCAGACAGCATTTGGTGCTTACTTCTTATTAAATTTCAGTTAGTTGTGTTCCTACACTCCAACTTCTGCCTTTGAAATTCAGTTCTTAAAATAACTCAGATAAGTGACCAAGTTACTAATAAAAATTACAGAACATGTTCTGGAAAGGTTGGGGGGGAAGCCAACCAAGAATACACTGGATATTAAACTAGATTTGTCACTTGTTACATACTCTATGCCTACAGAAGAGGAAACTGTTCAGTTGTCTGAGATGTGATATCACGTATAATCATTGTGCTTGTGGTTAATCCACATCCCATGATGGCACCTCTGGAGGTGCCAAGTGTGGCTGTATGTGAGGGATCTGACTTTTACAACCAAAGCAGTGATACTCACACCAGACAGGATTCTGAAGCACTGCAGAAAGTGAGTCTGGACCAGCAACTGCAACTTCCCCATAGAGACATGACTCAGACTCACCTAACCTCAGGGCACAGCCCCTCTCCAAATGTCTCCCCCTGCCCCTCACATGCTCTATACCTCAATCCCTGCATGGGCTTCTGTATACAGTTTATAGTTGGGCATCAAGAGCTGGATCTAACTTTGTTTTTAAGATGTGACATTTGCAAAGTAGAGTCATGTCATAGAACTTAGTTAAAAATTATTCAGGTAAATAATTTTCCTCCTAAAAATTCTAGTGTATTGCTATCTTGCATGAAGAAATCAGAGCTGCATCATGTTAAAATAACTGTTTCCAGGTAACACTGTAACAATGATAAAAAGAAAAATCTGGATTTAAAAGATCTTGGGTTTGTTCTAAGCTTGTGTTTTACAATAACATTGTGCTCATAAATGTGCTTCAATCAACCACATTTATAAGCACAGTGGTGTTATTAAACATTGACTTCTTTTGTGAAGAATTACTATGTAGCACCTACAGAAGCTCAGAGCATGCTGCCAACTCACTTTGTATGATGCCTCTGTCTCAATTTCACAGAAAGACACTTGCTCTGAAAGGAAAGAGAGGTGCCCAAACTGAAGGTAGATGTGGATTGCTCATTTAGTTGATGTCAGCTAGAACACCCAGTACTAACTCAGTATTTTTAATCACTGAGAGCAATTAAGAGATGAGTGCAGTGTTTTCACCAATTAATGAAAAAATCAAAGCTAAATTACAAAGAATAAACATGAGAACAAAGTGAATAAATTCCCAGCATTCTAACACAGGCATAACTCTTCATCTTGAGCCCCAGGGACTTCTTTGATATAGCCTGTGAAGTCAGTTTTGAGACTGGATTGTCATAGCAAAGGGTGGTCATTACTGTAAGAAAACATATGCACACATACAAAGATCTTTGAGTATAATCAAATATCACGAATTTGATTTCTAACTATTTAACAGGAGTTAATTTAATTGCTAAAAACAAGCAAACTGAGAAACAGATTTCTGACAGGCTCTGGAGCCTTTGCCATGACCATTGTAACTCTGAGAAAAGTCTCCTGACCTCTTCCACTTTACATGTGTAGGAAACAGAAGCATGACAACAGTATTATTTTACAACTCAGGATACCAGGGACATTCCTAGTCAGCTTAGTTCTAAGCACATGCATGTCCACTGCTTTATGATTTCAACATAAGTCTTATCACAGAGGCAGTACATTGAAACTGCTCTGAGATGCCAAAGACATTACATATGCAGTTGTTAAACTTATCCATGTTTACTTGCCAGGTGCATGTCAAGCAAAGATATCCCAAAAATATGAAAGATGATTTGTCATCTTTGCTACAACATACGAATATAGCTGCACCAGATAGCACAGCTTACTGCTTATTAATACATGAGTTTGTGGAAGTCACTAGAAATTTGTACTTTATTTTGAAAGGATTTTCATATGACTTAACAGGATTTTTAAATGCCTGATCTTTTTCTCAAGACACAGAATTTACACTTAAGGCTTGAGATTACAACTAAGAGTCAAAAGCACTGCAAGTCAGACAAGTTACATAAGAAAAAGAGGCTAAAGAAACAAAATATGTTTTGGAAAGAAAACTTACTTACTAATGCTGGCCTACAGAAGTTACCTGGAAAAATAACATCTTGTTTACTGATCCATATATTTTCTAGAACTGTACTTCTTTACATGATTGCTCCTTGCCAAGCAAGATTAAGTTGAAAGCAGATTCTTCATCCATCAGAACAACAAATAAATACATAGTTAAGTCACTGGTTGATTTGTGGCCACTAATACGATTGTACTTTGTACTGCTTTGTGTTTAGCCAAATGTTCAGTCTTCTGTTTTTTCATGGTTTTTTTTTTTTTTTTTGATGGCAGGGGATTTGGTTTGATTGGGGTTTTTTTTGTGAACTAAGCAGCAGGAAAAACCTCCCATGAGGTCTGACAGTTCATCATGTAGACAAATGCTAGATAACATAAAGATGGCCTACTTTGGATTTTCTAGCTACAAACAGAAACAGTGATAGACTGGTATACTTCCAACCTGAAAAGGCGTCCACAACACCGTTACCCAATATTCTACACAAAGAGACCTCAATGTCGTAACTAAAGATCTTTAACCTCTAGTTTGTTTTGTGAATTACATTTTTAAATAGGCTTTCAAATGCCATTTTGAAGAAAACAAATAATGCAGTATCTGTTAGTACCCTTAGAAAATTATACNGAAGAAGTACAAATAAGCATCTGGAAGGTGGCATGTTGGGGGAGATTATACATCACTAGCCTTCTACTATTATTTTCATTATGTATGACATTCCAAGTAAAGACATAAAAGACATCTTTAAATAATCAAAGCTTTGTAGTAATTTTCTCTACTTCACAGTCTACCTTGATATTTTTGCCATGGATGTATTCCACATATTTTGGGCAGTTTTTAATTAATAACTATTCAGTTGGTCTTGTTTATGTATTTAACTTCTATAGAATTATCTGTCTAGTCAAATCGTAAAGAAATAAAGATACTAAAGAGACAGAGGATGAAGGATTTGGGAGAAGTGACCCCCCAAACATGAAGCATATTCCTTAACTCCTCCCCCAAGATACTTGCAGTATTATGCTGCTAAGGCTGAAACCAATATGAGAATTCTGTGGAACTTTTATCTTTCTGCTGGTATTTCAAACAAAGAAAACAATCACCCTCGAGGTACATCAGGCTGCCAAATTCTCAGTCTCTAATGTTTTTCCTCTTTGTGCTGTTTGTGTGTTTTTCCTCTGCTCTTCCTGCAAGTCTGCACTGTGAAGCAGGCATGTTAAATCCTGGGGAGAATAGAGATAGGAGCCAAAGGCTGGAAAACAAAATAGAAAGAACAAGCAAAGCAACCCTTTCATGCTGCATCCACCTGTTCCATACAGTGATGGTGAAAAACAGCCCTTCAGAGAGAACTAGGTTCTACTTGATACGGAGGCCTTTTACACTTATGTTCCCAAAAGTTTTGTTAAAAGAGGAGCCTGTACTTCCTGCTCTTGCTCTGTGTTGTCCTGGTCTACTCACTAGCTCGGCACAGTCTTCATACATTGCTCCTACCTACTTCTTGCTTTCTCTTCTTCCTCAAGCATATCTGTATTTCTCTCCTTCATGAATGCATATGGCAAGGAAAACAGATTCACTGGATATTGTATTTTGTATTGGTCAAAACAGTATCTACTTACAGGAGAAGTTATAAGTGTGAAATAAAATCTTTACATTGTAAGATGGTACAGCAATGCAGTTACACTATTCTGCCCACTGTGGGCACTTCAATTCTGCCATCATGTTACATGGCAGTATTTGCTTATCCACACTGAATGAACACTTTCAAATACAAAGACCTAGCTCTGGAGAATTTGTTTGCGAGTGAGGAAAAAGAATAAATCAGATTATTCATAATAAAACACATTTGAAAACAGTATCAACAATTGTGATATGGATCAGAGGCATACTGCCTCTACACTCTCTCTCTTACATTATTTTAGTTAGTTATCTGCTTGTCAACAGGTAAGGAAGGCAAACAAAATATACACACAAAATACTGCTCTCTTCTTTCCAACCTTCTGATCTCAGCAGAACCCCTATAATGGAAACCTGAAAAATAAACCATGTTTTGACCCTGGCCAAAACAATCATAAGCCATAGAGTCCTTCTGCTGATAAACTTGAAAGGTCCTGAACAACAAATACTAAGTATGATACTTGTGCTGCCTTGCTATGAAAAGAACGTTACTTCCACACAGACTAAGACTCTCAATAAATACAAGCATGAAGACTCAAGTGTTTCTCACATCATCAAAACCACTTGCCCACTTGAAACAGGGAAATAAAAGTTCCTTTACTCAAGACCAACAGCAGAAGTTTTTCAGACAGCCAACATAAGATGCAATTTTTTTTGTAACATACATGACAACACCCTAAGGAAAAGGGCAGTGGCAACCATTGCAGCTCTTTGTATCAGGAAGAATTATCAGGTTCCTCCAAGACCTGAACAAGCCACAGACAGCAGATTACAAGGCTTAGCTCCTGATGGATTTCGCATCAGATGCTTCAAGTTTAAGCTTGGAAAAAAGTGCTTTTCCAACACTGCCTACTTACTCCCACCATCTGGTTTCTTATTCTGCTCTTCTGACAGGTAAACTTAGTGAAGCAGTTATTTCTCTTGGTGAATACTTAGTTCCTTAGACCAAAAGGTAAATATATATTCAGAAGTATCATCCTGGCTCCAACTGTTATCATGGAGAAACAAGACAAACCATTAGACTTTCCTAACATAGCCATCCACTACCTTTACGGCTACTGTCGCTTCCCTTCCAAAGCACAGCAACATTAAACACAGTGGAACTTTGTCCCACACCAGCATTGCAGCAATTTGGAGATACAAACCGCTAAGTAATACAACAGCTTCATTTTCTCTCAAGAATTGCTGTGGCAAATGACCAAGAAACAGGAACTAGACAAGTTTTGGAAAGACAAAAATAGCCCAAACTAGCACACTGCCTTTTACAAAAGGGATACAAAGACAGACTTTTCGACTTGGAGAAGATGCAATGTTTCCTTTAGTCCTAAGGAGACATTTTCCCCCACCCTCAATTACCCTGAACTGCTAAGAAGCTTTGCAACTACTTTTGAACAAGACTTTGTAATATATTTGAAGTATAAATACTTGGTAAGTATCATCTTAGTGACATTCACAAACTTTGTGGTGAGCATTTATTCTGCACCGTACAGAACTGCTGTAAAACCCCAGCATCACTGACAACTTCAGCTGTAAAATTCAGTGAAAGCCTCTCTGTTCAAGAGGAAAATAAGAAAGGTATTTTCTGCCTTCACACTTGTCTTAATCCTCTTTGGTATTGTTTGTTTTTAATTATTTGTTGACATCATGGTATTTCATTTGTATAACCCTTTCCAGAGAAAGGTCTGGGGATGAGTTATTTGGGTTTTGCTGGAGTGTGTAATCCAATCCGCACGTAGAACCGACTTCAGTAAATCAACTCAAGACAAGCAGCAACTCCTTTCACTAAACTGTCAAACAGCTGCACGGTGACAATTCAGTCTGCCATACAAAGTTTCTCTGTTTTGAATGAGATCCCATCTCCTCTAATGTCACACAACTACTCATTTTTTCTTTTCTGTGTGTAGGTGGGGGACATTTTCCTTGTATCTGCTGACAAAGATTTTCTGTGTATGTTTGGAAACAAAAAACCCAAAACCACACACCAATTCCTTTGCCTAGGACAACAATTTTTATCTCAAAGTTAAGATTAAGTTGTGAGAAGTATGCATTTAGATAAAAGTTGCAGTTGCTCTTGAACATGTTTTTCCATTATGGTTGCTCCTTCTCAAATAAAGGAAAAGGACTGTCAAAGAGTGGGACAGAAATTTAAATCTGTAGCTTTGCTTTCAACAGCAATTTCTGAAAAGAGCACAAGATAAGAGTTGCCAAATCCAGCACTAAGTACAGCCTTGAATCCTCTCCCAGCACAAAACATTTCCCTTATTTTTCCTACCCCTCAAAAAAATAATACAGAGAATTCTACTATTTGAGACCCAAGGTGTCTCCAAATACTGAAGTGCGAGACCTTTTCCTTTGCACTTTACAGCAAGCCAACAAATACATCTAGTGAAGGAAGGTGTTCTCCCTTGCTTTCAACTTCAGCCTTCTTTCATTGCTCAAGCTAAACACAGAACAAGTGAGGGAAGAGGCCTCAAAAAAAAGAAAGGCCAGGAAAATAGTTAACTCATTCAATCTATAATCAAGCTTCATTAACTCTTGCTAAGTTAAAGATGATGTTGTGCTAAGTTTTCTCCCAGCTCTTGTACAGGACAATAGTGCATCTGTAGCACAGTCAGTGGAAGGGAACGTGGTCCTGCCTTGGGACTGCCTCAGGTCAGCACTTTGGCCTGATTAGGAGAATATCCAGGAACCATCACATCTGCTTCTCCATTTGCACTGGGCTCTGATTTACAATCAGCTTGTAGCATAGATATTAGATAGCATCTAGGAGGTATGAAAGTGGAAGAGAAAACAAACAAAGGACTGTACATAACTTGCTAAAAAATGTCTACTGCATTTGTCAAAAGACTGGAAAATGGAATTAAAGTAACCAAGATTTCCACAGCGTCATTCCTCACTACAGTAACTAGATAAGCATAATGGAGTCAGTAACAGGACCTTCAATGGCAAGGTGAACTTGTTTCCTAAGTGGAATTGATTTCTGCTATTTCTCCCCAAAAATAAGGGGCAATGCCTCACATGAGAGGTTCAGCACAAAAGCCAGATATGGCTAGAGTCCTTTCATGCAGAATAATCAGTCACTGCCCCAAAGCCTTCTTTGTCTGCCACTCAGGCACAGAGCATGTGGTTTAAGGTATTCATTATTCAGTCTCTCAGTCAAACAAACACTCCCCCTGTCCCAGACATGTAGCCTCAACTGCGCATTGTGAATCACTACCCACAGCTAAGGTAATTAATGGAGCCTATGATATTCACATCAGTAGCGTTATCCCCAGCTCATTCATGGAACTTCCCATGCAAATGGCTCAGATTGTCACATCTTAAAAATGAAACATTTAACATTAATTTCTCTAGGAAACATCTGTGAGAATAAGCATAACCACCCTACAAGTACCAATGTAAAAATCCCCACGAATATATACACACATATATATATTTTAAAAAATAAATTAGTTTCTCAAACCATGGCTTCTTTAAGGGTTTTGTGCACCCAAGCTACAAAAATCAGCTCAAACCAACTTCTTTCATGCTCTTGAACTGGTGACAATGAATTGCGCATTGTATCAGACCAGCACTGAGTTCTCCAGAAAATGCACTATCAAGACTCTAAAAGCAACAAACATAGACATTAGCAAGTATTTAGCCATTGATTTATCTATGCACTAAAACCCATATATATAGAGTTCAGTCTAAGGATCAAAATTAAAAAAAAAAATCCGTAGGAAGAATAACAAGGACATAGGTTCATCTAAATGCTATGCAACTCACTCAATTTGCTCACCTCCAACCCTCCAGCCATCCTGCACAGGGAAGCTGCCCTTTCTATTTTGCAGGCCCTTGTTACCAGGGTTGCAGCTGCACAGCCCATTGCTGTTGAAGCACATGTCTCTAGAGGGGGACACAAAGGGTTTCATTATCTGCTTCTCTGAGCAGGCACAGCACTGCCAGATTAGAGCACTCCCCCTTCTCCCCCCAACAGCAAGCAGACAGGCCAGCCCTGCCACCAGACTGTACATGTGAAGAGCTGCAGAAGGCATGGGTGCCCTGCCTCAGCAGTCTGTCACACCACAGCTTGCTCCCCCCCGCTCCAGGGATGCTCTTCAGAAGCTGCTCATTTATGGCCTAGTGCTGCCTTGTGACTTCATGGGAAACTCACACCACAGTTCAACTTCATAACTAGTGAGATGAGACCTGTATTTTTAAAACCAGGAGGAACAGTCTCCTAACATGCCTCATCTTCCAGAAAGAACCCTGCCTTCTCTGGGACATACAGATTGAAGACAGAAAACAGAAAACGACTCAATGACCAAATCAGCATACTGTGCTGTGGTCTCAAACACTGTTCATTCACACAGAACTTCCTTTCCAGGACTCAAATCTTTTGCCTTTAACAGCTGGATTCATTCTGTGAAGACATTTACATGGTTGTGCCACTTGTGAAAGAGAGGGATATGGGCAGTGTTACCATTCAGAAAATGTAACTAAATAAATGAACATTTTTTTTAAAAGTCAAAATATTTAAAAACTAATTTCTTCTTGGACTGATTTTGGTACCATCTTGATTATCAGCATGGTGTCAGTAATTTCCTATAAAGAAGTTGTTTGCATTTCTAGTGTCAGAAGAAAGAAAACAAGCAGAATTACTTGTTTTTCATTTTGGCTTCTTTTTTCTCAGGGCAAAAAAGTCATTGCTGAAGAGCAGAAAATTATTAAGAGAAAGACATTAACTGTTCATGAGAACCCTATCAACACAACTCATAAAACATGTTTTTTGAGGCTATGTGCAAATAAGTAGTTTTTACAACAGCAACAGAGTATTTATTCTATGGTAAGCAAGCTAAAGTGATCTTTGGTTCTACATTAATTGCATATGCAGAGACTATATGGGGTACAAAAGCATTCTCACATAGGCTGTCAGACTATCACACAGCAAAAGGTGGAAAGGAAACCACAGTTTTTCTATGCCTTAACTAGAGGTCAAACTAGTTTTTCACTTAATGTCATCAAATCAGCAGTCCTGCACCTGAAGGTCTGTCTCTCTACACAGATGACAGTGGAGGAAACATCTGGGATCTGTGCCAGCTCTGAGGAAACCGGGTCTCCATAGAAGGCAATATGAACTGCAGCATTTCCTGCCCATGAGATTACCAGAGCACACTGGCAAGGCTGTGCACTTACCACACTCTTGAACAGTCAGGGTGTGATGAATTCCAGATAAGCCTGAAACTAAAAGGCTGCTACCTGTCCTGTGGTCAGACAATGGTGACCTAGAGCTGGAAGGACCACAGACAGAAGTGTGCTGTTTTAAGTCTGTGATAACAAAGGGTAGCCCAGTTTACTTCATAGTAACCTTTTAAGAAACAGGTTAGATCTTCCCTAACGTGTTACCCCTTGGTACTTCTGCTGAGGTCTTTGAGCCCCACGTGATTATTTCTGAAGGGCACAAAGAAAAGCAGAGACAGACAAACCTAATTCCTTCAAAGAAATAATTCACATTTTGAAAAAAGCAACACATTTACAATTAACTGTCTCAGTTCTGTGTAAAACGTTTAATCCTGAAAAATACAACTAGTATTATTTGAGGACCACAACTGAAGTATTCCTAGCCGAACAAAAAGTTAATTTTTCTTCTAATGCAGAATTTGTGATGCCTTAACTTGAAACTGTGGGCTTTCTTCGATTTGAATATCTCAAACATTTCAACTAGAAAAAAAAATAAGATCAAGAAAAGGTAAGATAGGATGCTTACTTATAATATTATGTATTTTAGTACTTGATTCCACCTGCTCTTTTATCTAGTCTTATCTCACACCTCCCTCTCCCTCCCCCCTGTTGTATAGCTCTGTAATTGGGGTAGTAGAAAAAGTAGTAGAAAGAATTTCAATTTCCACATTGAAGATATACATCAGCAAGAGTCCAATGGAAAAAAGCCCCACCAACAACAATAAAATAATACATGTTATTTCACATTAAGCAGCACACGAAACAGAAGTAACTGGAAGAATAAGGAGGGATAAGAGAGAAGCAGTAGAATAAGACACAGTGGTGGTGAAATAACTGCAGTTCTTGAACATGCAATGTAGTGGATAATGTTAACATTTGTCAAAAGAGAGTAAGTCAGCACTTTGTGTTACTAGTACACCCATTTTTAAATATTTGAAACTAACTAGTATGTGTATATATTTTCATATAGCTAGACAGATATCTCAAGCATTCCAACTGCTTTAGTGAGATGTGCACAAAGCTACCACCACCAAACCAAAAGCCAATTTAACTTGGCTTTATAATATACTGACATCCCAGACAGCTGTAAAATTTAGACCGTGCTGGTAACACCAAGAATAACAGTCAGCACATATTGGTCAACTTTGACTCATTAATTCTATACTGGTATTTTGATGGGAAAAGAGACAAAGCATTTAGGATTTTTGCAAAAGTTCTGAAAAAATAGCCTAAAATACTTTCTTCCACTTCTTGATGAATATCCTATTTTACTATAATATTGAAAATGCAATATCTCAAAAATTAAGTACTTTCTAAATGTACAAATACTAACAGCACAACAATGAAATAGTGAAAAACTTTTCAGAAGCTTTTCTGAGAAGTTACTATTCCGAACCTGTTAAGTGATGGGCTTTTGTTCTTTTTGTAACTACATGTTATTAGTCACTGTGCTATTGAACACATCCTCAGAATATCATCAGTTCCTGCTAAACAAGCTGCTACTACTTCTCTATATATGTGAATCTTCCTTCTAGAGCATTCTCAGCAATCTGAAAAAAAAAAAAAAAGGCAGTGAAACAAACAAAAAACCACTTCCACACTTGAGCTCAGCTTGAACTACCAAATTAGCAATTGCTGCAGTGCTACTTTATTGTAGAAGTTTCCAGTAAGTCAACGCTATGTGACTTCATTAAACATTTATGGAAATGAAAGTATATCGACATCTAGAGACTGGAACAAGCACACGCTTTTGTAATATTTTGGGATGCGTAACTAAGACTTTCCTGCAACAAAACTTTACACCTGGGAATGTGACACCTTTTTACACTAGCCACAGCAAACCAATATACAGGTTAACAAAGAGCATCCAAGAGTCTCCAACACAACATTAAAGGTCCCTTCCAACCCAAATAATTCTGTGATTTGTAACACAAACCAAGTCCCTCGCATTTAAATGGCACTACAGACAGTTTTTGCAGACCTATCAACTTTTTCCAAGGCTTTTAAAACAGCAGAAGTTAACAGTTTCTCCTGTACCACCCTAAAAAGGACTTCATAATGTAACATTATCCAGTAGCCTTCAAATTCTCGGTGGACTAACAACATTACCACAATCAAATTAACCACTACAGCTATATTGAGATACAGGCAGCAGAAAGGAACAGGAAGGGGCAGAAAGGTAAGAGAAAGGTTAGTGTAACAGGGTAATGTTATAATGGGGGAAAGAGAGAGAAAGAGGAGAAGCAAGGCAGAGCATAGCAGAACAAAAGAAATTACACTTTTGAAACCAGTCTGAAGTTTGCATACAACATAAAGTAACTGGGAGAGAGATTTGTTTGGTTTTAAACACATAAAAAAAATAAAGAAGTTAAAGTAAAAGCACAACAGATAACCTACTACATTAAGAAGCTTTGCTGAAATAGATCTAAATGCCCAGGGGCAAAGACAGCTGCAGGAGACATTGAGGAGCTAGATGAAGAGCAGAAGAAAGAGGGTACAGAAACAAAGGAATCATCGTATTTGTAAGATAGCACTTGTAGACAAAATCATTCTCTAGACTGGGTTATCTGAAGGTAAATAATGAAATTTTGATAGTAAATCATGTTTTTCTGACATGGCAACTCTGTAACAACAAGAAATTTCAGCAACCTTTCATGAGTTTGTTTTTCCTACAACAGATAAATCAAGTAATAACACCTGTATAAAAACTAGTCTGGGAATCTGCACTTTAAAATCAGCTGGGACCAGAGACTGATGTCACTGTGTGGCTTTTATATTTAGTTGTTTAGTCACAGCCCATTAAAAGGCAGAAAACGTTCAATACAGCAGTCTCTTGTGGCATCTCAAGTTAGGACCCTCATGTTAGAAGCATCTCAAAACTCAACTGGAAAGTTTGGTAGGTGGATTTTCAAATCTGCCAAGCACCCAGCAGTTCCCACTCAAAGCCTGACAGATTTTTTGAGATGCAGGTGCTATTCAACTACAGACTTGGCTTGCTGTTTTACAAATCAAACAATACCTCTGGTGCCCTGGCCCCTCAGTAATTAATTACAGTGCTTCTTTATCTCCAATACCTCCTCTGCATAAGGCAATTAACATGTTTCCATACCTACATATATGTATACCTATCCTCTCTGTATATATAAATACTATAGCAAATAACTATCTCCCATGTGGTCGTCTTTAAGAGAAGTTATTTCGTATTTCCTCATCATCACAGTAAAAACATCTTCCCCACAATACTGGCACTAACTTTATAGACTAATCTTAAAAAGTAGGCTAGGCTGGCATTACCATTCTCATTTTCCAATCACTTTTATTAACTCAAAAAAACCCCAAAAAAACACAGTGAAGCCACTGCAACTCCCCACCACTATTTTCCTGCCTGAGACAATTCAAAAGCAGCAGTCCTCTTCCAGCTGCCAAATGGATATAAAGAAGTTACAGCCTGAGGTCACCCTTCCAGGTCTTCCAACTCTGCATCAATGACTGAATCTGCTCAGGACATACAAATGCAATTCTCCCTCTGGACGTGATTCATGCTTAAGGCCACAGGACCTTGCTGTGCTCTGCACTGGTGCAGCCTCACCTTGAATATTGTGTGCAGTTTGGGCACCACAATATAAGAAATATATTAAGCCATTAAAGAGTGTCCAAAGGAGGGCAGCAAAGATGGTGAAGGGCCTTGAGGGGAAGCTGTAGAGGAGCTTGGTCTTTTCAGCCTGGAGAAGAGAAGACTGAGGGGAGACCTCATTGCAGTTCCAACTTCCTCATGAGGGGAAGAGGAGGGCCAGGCACTGATCTCTTCTCTGCGGTGACCAGCGACAGGACCTGAGGGAATGGCCTGAAGTTGGGTCAGGGGAGGTTGAGCCTGGATATAAGAAAAAGATTCTTCCCCGAGGGTGACTGGGCACTGGAACAGGCTTCCCAGGGAAATGGTCACAACACCAGGCCTGACAGAGTTCAAGAAGTGTTTGGGTGATACTCTCAGGCACATGGTGTGACTCTTGGGGATGGTTCTGTGCAGTGCTAAAGGTTGGACTTTGATGATCCTTGTGGATCCCTTCCAACTCAGCTTATTTTGTGATTCTGTGGGTCTGTGACTGACAAAGTAACTGCTGACAGATACTTGAAATGAAGTCTAACAAGCCAGTCTCAAATGAAAGGTCAGCCATGCATAACACAGTCAGGAAGTGGCATAGATCTATTATGCAACAGGAATAATGGAAATACTGGCCTATTTACCTTTCCACCCCAATTTACTCAATAACAGCAAACATTCCTGGAAGGATTAATAACTGGGAATGAAGAAAGACTAGAAGGATTAAAGACTGATATGTATCTCAATACCGAGAAAGATTTAAAGACACGATGTGCTTTTTTTGAACTGCTTTAGTCAAAAGAAGAAATTACATTATTGAAAAATGCTATAGCCAGTAACTCATCTTTAAGGAGTCAGGAGCAGTGAGAAATTGCTTCACTCATTATTTTTTAAAAATAAAATTACATAACTGAGTGATGTCTTGTGGTAACCCTAATATGATATGAATGAAGAATATTCCAAGAAACTAGATCACTCTCCAGGACATGAGAGCAACTCCACTAAACAATTCTGGACATGAGTAAACATGCAAATTAGGTGTCTGTGAAACCACAAAAAGAAAGCAAGAAGACTGTGAAATCTGCGTGTCCAAAGCCAAATGTAAGATTTTCAAGAAAGCATTTTGAATCTATGTGCTGAAACTCTGAACAAGTGCTTATTGGAACATATCACTCCTTCAGGAACACGGTTTAAAGTATTTTTTCTAATAAGGGAGTACTTGGTAAGTTGTGCATAATGTTAAGAAACAAAGCCAGAATATAATCCATTCCATGTCCTTCAGTGTGCTGTAGCAACTGTTGGTCCAAAAGACATCAGAGTGCCAGAGTATTTTCTGTGGCAAAGATGAACCTAAAAGTTAAATTCTGTCATTAATACAAGTCTGTTCATAACTTGCTCTTTTCTTCTTGATACTAGGTCATTCATATAAGAGCAGATATTATCCTTCTCCTTCCTTTGAAGAAAATGGACAGCTGCCATGGTTAGAAGTCCCACACAGAATTCAAGAACAACATTAATGTATGTTAAGGGAAACAGATCTCCTCTGCTTTTGTTCACTTTCAGACTACTGTAAAGATCAGGTTCTTAGACTTCACAGGAGTTCTTTGCCTCTGAGCTATCTAACTTACTAGGTTTTAAGTATTTAAAATAATTTCATGCTGCAGAATAGAGTTGCTTAATTATTTCATACCTATAGGAATTTGACTGCAGAACACGTCTAGTAGCTTTACTGAATGGATAAGCATCGCGCATCGCAGGGTAACTACAAATCTGATGCACAGGAGACAAACAGTAAGCACAGAACAATTTGTGACAAGGACTGTTAACACTCAGCCTGGGCTCTCCCAGGAAACAGGATGCCAATGTTCACGTAGTCCTAGGACATTGTCCTTGGCATTCTCTCTCCAAGACCGCACTTTGTCCCAAGCATTAAGTATTACACAGACCTGGGACATTTCTGTGGAGATGTGATTATTCATGGTGGAAAAAGCCAGAATTATACTCTCAGGCTTTGTCCCTTAACTACAAAATAGCAGATTTTTTCCTGCATAAAATCACCTATAAAAAGAAAAATTTGATCGCAAAGTACGGCGTGTGTAAAATGGCAGAAAGCACATATAGGTTTTTCAGGATGCTGTAGTTCAGACTGTAATAATATTAGCCAATTTAAGGAAAAGATTACAGCATATGATTGTGCTTCCAAAAATGAAAAATAAGGTCTTAGAGAAAAGAGCTACCCAATCTGTTAGAGATATTTTAAATATCATTATAAAGTGCATTCTGTAACTAGTCAGAAATCTAAATATAAAGCCTCAAAAATGAAAGATCTCTCAGGTTGGATATTCAGTATTTCAAATAACAGAAACTGATCATCACGCAGGTGGATTTCCTAGCATAACTTCTTTGTGGGCCTTGTGCTTTCCTTCTCATCTCCATTACACTACAGAGAAGGACAAACTACTTTTAAGTATCTGATTTAGAAGTCAATATACCTGACAGACTTTTCTTTCCTACTTTTTGTTTACCATTCTCTTCATACAGACAGGTGTAGAGAGTTGGCTTCCAGGACTGTAATTCTCTTACTGACAGTCTTTGATTACTAACTTTCCAATGGCACAAAGCTTCACAGAATTTGTGCTTCATGTTCCACTTTACTGTGAAAAATGAGAGTGAAAGTTGCACTGCGGGCTTCTACATTAATATAGTTCAATTGGATCAGTTGTGTTCCACCTCAAAATGCACATACCATGCTTCACGGTAAAAAAACCCTAAACCTTTTTTAAAGAGGTATGTGAGAAGCTGGAACAGTCACATAATCAACCTGCACCTCAGTGATTTGACCTAAGTTTAGCAACAAAGGAAGTGGAGGACAGTCAGATACAAACAGACAGTACAAGAGACAGCAGTAATGAAATGTGTTTACACAAATGGGCATCTGAAAGGGAGTAACGAAAGGACAGTTTTACAACACCTGTACTACTTCAGTTATTCTATAGAAACTGTGATGGATGAAGTCTAAACATTTCCATAGACAACAAACTAAAATCCATTCAAATCTTACTCAGAAAAGCCAGACCACAAACCAAATTTGAAAAACATACACTAAAAAAGCAAAGTAGCAATAAAGATGTAATTCAGATTTTGAAGATATGCGGGCTTTTCTACGGTGGTATCAAGATGTGCACACAACTCATGAACAGTCCACTAACATTTTAGGTAGGACTTCTGGCTGCAGGAATGTTGCATAATAAGCTTTTAGTGCTAGACATGAATGGAACAAAGGCTTCCTTGACAAACTCAAGTCATTTACTGGTGTAAAAGCATTTATCCAAAATTCATTACTGTTTTGACATGACTTTCAGAAGGGAAAAAAGAAAATTTTTTTCCATCTTTTCCCCTACCCCGTTATTACAGAACTTTAGTGAATTAGCAATACTGGAGTGGAAAAGTTGAGGAAAACACATTTTTGGGGTTTTTTTTTACATTTCCCTAGGTTTGCTCCAAACAGTTGGAAAGTATATGTTTCAGAGTATCACGAGACCAGATGAGGAATATACTAACCATGAAGAAGAGCCACAAGTCTTAATGCTTCTACTTCACATGACTGGAAGTACATCCACCAAGCATGTGGTCTAAGTCATGCAACAAAAAATACTGGCATGTGAACAAAGACGCAAATCTGCCCACACAACTGCAGGGGGCCAGAGGAAGGAAAAGTTGCAGAGTTCTAGGCAAAGAGGCAGCAGGAAATGGACCCAGAGCACTGTCCTGCATCACTTTCTTACAAGTTATCAGTTTGAACCTCAAAAACTTAAGATAAATGAAGACAAATACTAGGACTTCAGACTAAGGATAAAATAGAAGTACTTCTTTTTTTAGGTCAGGAAGGCTGTACTTCCTGACCTGTAATTGAAGCTTCCTGTAGACACCCTTGGAGCACATACA
The DNA here is from genome assembly GCA_013396735.1 of Grallaria varia. NCBI lineage: Eukaryota > Metazoa > Chordata > Aves > Passeriformes > Formicariidae > Grallaria > Grallaria varia. The sequence goes on from VWZG01000872.1 coordinate 132,152, forward strand.
GAAAAGGCAGCCAACAGGCTGGGCGCACCCAATGCACTTGACTTGCTCCTAGCACAAGAATTAAACACACATACTTTTGCACTGTGGAGTTCTCTTTGCTTCCTGTCTGCTCTGCTCTAGTGGGGATCATCACTGACTGAGCTAGTGCTTCAATAGTCCAGTCTCTTCCCCACTTGGTCTTCCTGCAGCAGCCATAACCCATGCTGTGCTCTCCTCCTGCTGTTTACAATACAACCCCTATTCCCCTCAGGTATTACATATTGCGTCTCTTTTCCTCTTAGTCTTCTTCAAACAGACATCACTATCTTTTATCTGCCCTTATAATGCCTACACATGCTACCCCAACTACCTGCCTTTCCCTCTCTCCCTGCCATCCACCTTCACTGGGTGGGATTTTTAGTGATTTGAAAATTACCTTATTGGGCTGCTATTTCCTTCTTCTCTCTCTCCCCTCCTGACAGAGTCTCAAGGACAGAGATTCCCCACCTGCACAGTCCATTCTCATTCTGAAAAGGAACATTTTCTCATAGGGTGGGTATATAAACATGTGGGGATACTTCTGAGCCACAGCAGCAAGAAGCAAGCCAGAGAAGGAACTGCAGGGCCAGCGAGAGACGCTGCAGCTCCTGCTTCCACTTTGGGATGCCATTTACACTTCAGTTTCACATGATAGTAATACAACCACTTCCTTGTCACATACTTCTCCAGGGTAAATTCATATGCAGACTCTTTCTTTCCGAGCCTCTCTGGCAGAAACATTTTACAATTGTGAAATCAGAACTAAAAAGACCAGGTGTTAATAGAAAGGAAGAGCACAACAGGAAGGATAAGCCCAAACATGTCTGGCATCTTCAGTCACACTGAAAACACTTCAGAGCTGTCAAACAAACATGGGGGAAGGGAGAGAGAATTATGTACTACTTGAATGGTGCTCAGAAGTACAAAGGCTAAGGTAAAACAGAAAGACATTTGTTATGTAGTTCCTGAGAAATGAAATTGAGAACTAAAGCCTGCAAAATACAATGCAGAGAACTGTGCAATGTGTTCCAAAATTTACACCTCTTTCTGAGGAAACAGCATATGTAAGAGATTTTTAAGCATATTTCCTAAAGTGCTGATACAAAAAAAGACAACAGTAAAGAAAAATGTTAAAGTAGAATCCATAAGCTTCTAAAATGAAAGTTGCTATATAGAACTGAACTCATAAGAAACTACCACTGTTTCAGAGTTTAACTGTTCTATCAGTATTCATGTAATATACAGCACATAAATGTGCTACAATCATTATCACTTGCTAAAGTCAAATAGGTCTATCTCCGAATCTTGTGGAGGCAAATTCAGCTCATTAAAAACACTGGCCATTCATATACATTACTTAATACCACACCAAAACATGCATACTTGATAGGAATTAGCAAGTAGTGAAGGAAAGGAAGCTGGATGGGACCTTAAAATCAGAGCAGATCAGGACAAACAACAGCATATTATATGAAACCACAAATTAAATTACTGAAGCCATGAAAGGTATTACACAAAGAATGTCAAAAGAATTTTGCCACTTTATCTAAGAAGTACGTACTGGAGACCTATTTAGAAGTCTTACTTGAAACAAAGGTATAGAAAAGTGAATTGGATTTAAGTGGTGAATCCACTGAGAATTTAGATTGATAAAAGCACTGGAGAGGGAAATTAGATAAGCTGTATGTGGCTGCACAAACCATGAATACTAGCACATGTTCGGGCAACAAGACAATAGTGTCAAAAATAATCTGGTAAATTAATTGCACCTGGACCTCCTGTCAAAATTAGTCCCAATCAGGTATGAATATTAATCTGTTTTTATTATGAGCACAAAGTAAATTTGCTTATTATACGTCTGCAGAACTTCTTATCAGGGGCTTCTCACCAGGCACTTGAAATGCTGCTTAGAATTCACAAGAAGTGCCATGAAACCAGATCTGATCTACTTAAGCTTAAAATCCGTATCATGCTTTGATGATTTTGGTACCACAATGAAGATTCATAGCTCCATCATCCATGTTTATATCAACATTTAAAGTGAAAAGTAAAGTGGCAGTATTGCCTACCTGATTTTCCCAAATTCAGTTACTCTAGTCCTTTCTTTAAGCAGCAAGTTATTCAGTGAAGAGATCCCCAATTCTAGAGAGCAAGGAAAAAGGGAAAAAATTAGATAGGAGCTGCAACTGAAACTCACTTAACGCAAATTATTCACAATGAAGAGCAATGTAACTTCCTGTTTCCAGGAAGAAAACAGCTACCAACAGGGAGAGTCAGGAGCTTCAACAACTCTTTGCAGGGCACCATAAATGTCAGAATGACTGAACTACTTCCATTTATGAATGAATTCAAGGATTAGAGGCTACCTTGTTCACAGCAGTGTTGGAAGAAACTTCCACCGACTTGTGACTCTCCAGTCTCTATTCTTTAATCCCCGTATGTTTAAATACTGTTTAAAATACATAAATAATTCATATATGTGTGTATGTATATATATGTATGAGAGTTATATGAAGTAAATAAGGAGGAAGGCTACAAAAGTAGTTGCTACTGAGTTTTGGCTGTTTTCTTTGCTAGGGTCAGACAAATAAAGGCAGGAGCACGTGAAAAGGCCCAGAACTAGATGTATATTCCAAATTTTTTTTTTTTTGCAAGATTAGCTAGATAATCTTTCTAAGCAATCAGACTTCAGATTACTGGTAATACTAGGTAGTTCAGGGAATAACTGGTTTGTATTAAATCTCAATAAAAATGTGTAACTTGGAAGTTAAATCTCATGATGTGTGTGAGGTTCAGCAAACAAGTTTGTTATTGAATTATCATCCATGACATCTGTTACCAAGTTCAGCAGTTCTCAGTTAAAGGAAGGATGGATTACAAGTACTGCAGGCAACAACAGAAAGGAACACATTCATAAGAGCTGGCTCTGAGCAACAAAAATACTCACTGCTACTTGAAGCAGTAGCAGATAATTTACTGCTGTTAAACCTGTATTCAAAAAAATCTCGAACACAATAAACCAGAACACACCCTGTATTTAGAGAACATCCACCCATAGTGACAGTAACGACAGCATTCATGTATCAGAAAAGGGCTTCAAAAGAGACAAAAGCTGCGAGGGAAGCTGAAAATTCAAAAAAAAAAAATCCAGTTCACACTTCAAACGTGCATGCAAAATAAGACAAATGTAGTAGTAGCTTAAATTTTATGCATTTCCTCTATCAGGTAGGGCAACATTTTGCAGATTTTGTTTTTTAAAAAAAGCGAAACAAACCCACAAACAAAAAGCCCCACCTCTCTACGACACTTGAGATACCTGATGTTTTAGCATCCACGCTACACGGCAAGGCATTTGCTTGCTGACTTTTACTGAGGTCTTGTTTGTCATATTTCAGCCCTTCCTTGCTCACAACAAGGGAACTCAACCTTCTCTTTTTTTCTCAGACTGACATAAGACACACTTAAAAAGTACAATTGAAGGGTTTTTATCTTTACCCATGTAGTTTTCAGAAACGATTGCCAGAAAAATTATGGACTAGAAAGAAAGTTCTTTAAGAGACAAAAGCAAGTAAAAGACACTACAAATGCAGAAAAATGCTGTATCAAAAGAAAAATGCTCGGGAAAAAAGGGGAAACTTGTCTATGCAGCACTAAATGTCAGGAGCTCTGATCACCTTTTTTATTAGGATAGAAACCTGTGTATTCAAAAAAGAAATCCTTCACAACAGTGAATTACTAAAAGAAACAGTATTAAGAATTGGCTATAACTGCCTTCAGGAAAATAACGTTTGATTATTGCATAGCCCAGACAGTGACACGAGGAGACTTTGTAGAAAGTATGAGATTTCAGTCTTCTTCCTGCGGCTATGGGGTCACACAACAGGCTTTTACTCTTTGTTTATTCTTAGTTACCAGAATTAACAGAACAATAAGCTTTAGCAGACTCTAAAGTCTGCTAAAAAGGTGCAGAGTTACTAGATGAGGCTAGAAAACTACAGCTACCAAAGATAGGACATCTGGTTGGAGCAAAGCAACACAGCCACAGAGGCACGCAAGAAAAGCACTTCAATATCGTAATACTTGGGCTCACATAAACTATATAAAACATGTAAAATATTCAGAATACCTGTAGATAGAGTTATGATGACTTTTCCCCCTGGTAAAATAACCATGCCATAATAAGTTATTCCTCAGACAAAACAACGGAGCAACCAGTTTATAGTACAAGACGCTGAGCCCGTTGCTTAACAGGCTCAACATGGAAGCAAATAAAATGCTTAATGACAGCAAGGCAAACATGCATTTTAAAAGTAGATGTCAATTTTGTAACTGAATTGTCATTGAAAGTTAGCTATCTTCTAATTAAAGACACGGTAGACAATATCTGACATATAGATAAGAGAAACAACCAGTTTAACTGCAGTGATGCATAGACCCCCTCACTCAAATGCAATACAACCAAAAGCAAAAAGAGAAAGATTCATATTAGTAAATTTTACTAAGAGAGAACTGAGAAAATTTAGCATTATGAAATGTCAACACCGAGTACTCACTGATGGCACACATAACATGCTGAATATGTAGAGACTACAATTCTGTATGCACAATTTCAGTGTGTAACAACATTTATACAAATGAGGTCACAGTAGAATTAAGAAATCTGTATTTACAACTTCTAAGTGAAATGTCTTCCTCCAACCCTTTCCTTAAAGAGAATTACACTAAGTATAAACTTACAGACTTTCTTAAATTGTAGCATTAGAAATCTAGGGCCATGCTGTAAGAGCAGCAGCACAGAACAATGAAAGCCATCCTTGTACATGATATTTTATAAAGTTAGTCACAAATTAGATGACCTGGAGTAATGGTTTTAAGTCATCATGTCACAGCTGTTTAAGAGTCCCACAAGCCTGTAGACTAAACCCACAACCTAATGGACAATTTCATTAACAAAATAATTTATATAAACGGTAGACTTTTGTCTTGAAGGGTTACTAAAAAACGGCAGAGTGGAAAGAATGGTTGTTCGCAGGTACTGCCCAGGCACTTAGTACTACTAATCAAGCTGAACCCACTTTCTACTAAGTCTGGACAGCTTATTGCAGACTTGCCCACATCACATTTTCATTTAAAAAGTCAGTTATAACTAGCAGTTGTCTAAGTACTATCATTTGCATGAGAATTTGAAGCTTTATGCTTGTCTGCAGTCTTGTTTTCAAGACTGTATTTCTAAATAATAATTACATTACTGATTTAACCAGTTACAACATGGGGGACTACAGTGAATCAGCAAACCTCTTGGCAGAGCAAGAAGAAATTGGCCTTGATAACTGCGTACCCATAGACGTTATAGCCCTGAGCTGGAGAGTTGTAAACAACTTGCAAGCGCAGTGAGAACTCAGAAAACTACAAGATAAGGAATAATGAGATTGGTGAATCAATACAGAGACAGAAAGTTGCCACTGTGGCCAATGAGTGATTGTTTGTATGTAATGAGCACCAATAATGTTAATGCACGTACACTTAGGAGTGATATATAAAGTAGTTGTGCTAAAAATAAAGGGGATCTATGCTTTAATTTTTTTGGATACCTTGTCGTGTGTCCATCCCAACCATGACATTACAAGAAATCACTAATGATGCCATACTAGCGAGAGATTTCTTCATCACCCTGATATATCTGCTCAGACGATTTCTTATTTTACTTAGTCCATCACAGCTTAAAAGTCATACTAGCTTTTTTTGAGGAGTTCACTATGAAACCTGTGTATGAAAACCAAGATGGCAAGGTACAAATCAATAGGGTAAATGAGATTTGGGTCATCTTAGAAAGGTGAAACATATCTACAGTGCTTCTACCAAAGAGACACACATTATTTTAAAGAACTTAAATGCCAAAGAAGTATATTTTAATGGGTCAGCTACAGAACCATCATAAGCATTAACAGTAATAACAATATTAATTTTCTCAAGTCTAAGTATCAAATTCAGGGGGGAAAATCATTAGTGTAGCCCCACAGCATTTTGTTTTCTAATTACACAAAACAAGCTGAAATTTGAGACAGAACTTGAAAACACCACATATGTTGAGTAAGCTTTAAAAATGCATTCATGTCATAAGGAAAGTTATTTTCTCAGCTAAAGAGTCTGTGAGTTTAAGATACATGAACAACTAGTTAAATAGTCTGCAAACATCCAGTCCATTCCACTGGAATTTAAAAAAGAAAAAAAAGAACTCCAGCAGTTTCACTGGTTTATCCATAAGAAAATTATAATCTAAATTTTCTATTGGGTTTCACTGTCTTCATTAGTACACCTAACTTTTTCATCCTTTTGCAAGCTATTTAAAACAGAAATGGAAAAAATACCAAGGATGAGTCTAATAATGTTCATCCCCAGAGACATATATAGTATATGCACACAGATTAACAATCATCCTTCTATTCCGGAAAAAAAAGACAAAGTCACATACATACAGAAAATTACAGCTAGTCAGTAAAGCATATTTTATTCTTTCATTATGAAGCTTTTCATTAGTACACCAATTCATTTAATAGAGCCATAATGAATGTGAACAGAGTCAGTAAACATCAATGAGTTCAGAACTGTGCAAAAGACCCATAAAGCATGTAACATTAAAGGTAAGTTGAGAAAAAAAAAGTCAGGAAAGTTCATTTTAGTTTCTCCTATTCCTATCAGAGGGATATAAGTCTCAAAATTAGTTTTTAGAGAACAAACTAGAGGCAGAGTTTGTCCTCATATATGTATTTAGAAGGAAGTTATCTCTATTCACCAACTTAGCCTAGAAGAGGACTTGGGGCAGTGGCCTACTTAAATTCACCTCTGAATATCTTTTCTCCACCTCAAACATTGTTTGCAAGAGATCCTTAGAAGACAGCAATTTCAATAGACATTTCAATCCTTTATAATGTTTGCATTTGCTTCAGTTGGCATCCAAAAATCTCCCCAAGGGACAAAAAAAAAAGGAAATAATTCTCTTTGAAACTGCAGGAGTCAGACAACTAGAAGACTGTCCTCTAGGTCATGTTTATCTGTGCTTTCCTATTTCTTCTCTGTGCTAATGAAACTCCTTGGCTCCTTAGTGACACACGTGTCTACTTGGAAGATGAATGGACAATGCTGTCATCATGGCCGGGCTTCGTGAACAAAGATTTGGAAAGGGCTCTACCCACGCTTGCTGCAAGCGCGCTGATGGCTAAAGAGGCCGATGTGAGATAGGCAAGTCCAGTTGCAAAAGGCACAGCAGAAAGTCTCCATAGGCGGTGTTGGTGAGGCACGGTTCTTTCTGCGCTGTCTTTTCTCCTCAAGACTGATTCTGTGTGTGTTCTCAAAGGAATCAGCAGCGTTATGGATGGTGTGTCTCCATGTCTCCCAATTGGAGGCCAGAGTGGACCACTGATGGTAGTCAATACGGCCAAAGTTGAGGTACTGCTTCAGGGAGTCCTTGTATCTCCTCTGTGGGGCTCCTCTCTTGTGGCAGCCAGTGGCAAGTTCATGATAGAGCACGATCTTAGGGAGGCGGTGATCCTCCATCCTGGAGACATGCCCTGTACCATACTGATGGAAGCCTGCTCAACCTCAGGAGACTGAAGGCCCACACCAAGACCCTAAATCACCTTGTCCAGAAGCTTCTTTTTGCTGATGATGCTGCCCTCATTGCTCACACAGAAGCAGCTCTGCAGCGCTTAACACCCTGCTTTGCAGAGGCTGCTGAGCTTTTTGGGCTGGAGGTCAGCTTGAAGAAGACAAAAGTTCTCTACCAAGCTGCACCTCAGGAAGCCTTCCATCATCCCCACATTACCATAGGTGAATCAGAACTCAAGTCAATCCAGTAGTTCACCTATCTGGGAAGCATCATTTCCTCAGATGGTAAGACTGACCAAGAGATGGACAATGCTGTAAGAACACAGCATTGTAAGTCTTCTCGGTAAGGAGAAGACTGAAAAATACCTTGGGCAGAGCCTGGAAGTGCAGAAGTTCAGCTACACAAAGGGTGAAAATTTGTATTTCATTCTAATTCAACACACAAAATTTTTAGTACGGAGAAACTCATTATACATCACAATGTTTGGGAGGCTAAGCCTTTCTAAAGTGAAGGGAAATGTATCCGCGTCCTAATACTTCTTTCTCAAACTACTTTACTACCATAAAGGTTTTCCTTTTTTTGTAAGGAAACAGCTGAAAGAGTTTAATACTGTCAGGAATTTTGGTAGGAGGAAGGTGTATTTAGTAGCACGTTTTTCAGAAGCCGTTACTGTGTTTTCACACCTGGCTATACAGACTTTGAGAACCTGACAAGAATAACTTCACTGATGTATCAGATAAAGGATGTAATTTACTTAAATTTTTTCTTCAAAATCTAGTATGAATAAACCCTTAGCTGTCTGCTATATATCACCCAGGTGGCAATTAACCTGTGTGCTACTACAAATCCTGTCCGCAACAGAAACAGAGAGGTTGAGGGAATCAACGGAACAAAAAAAGCCCATCCAAAACTACTGCAGTTCACTGTTTGAAGTCCTATCGACCCTCAAGTTCTGTCTTAAAGTACTAGAAAGAATGAGTCTGTTAGTGGACATTAAACATCTCCCTCCTCCACAAGCAAAAACAAGGATGCAGAAAGTCATTAGATATAAAAATGACTCCCATACCTACACAGTGGTGCTCAGCTTTCATAAAAACAGCCTTAAAAAACATAACTTGTTTTCTTAAGGCAAACACTGTCAAAGTCATCACTTCCTACACTTGCACTCTTAAAAGGAGGCCTGGCATTTTGAAGGAAAAATACCACAGTAATAAGCGTTATTACTATGACAGATTGTGTAAAACAAGCGAATAGCGTTGTAAAGCAAAATTCACCAAGTAATGTGAGTGCATTCACAGACAGCTCAGATCTACAGATGACTGTACAAGTTCAGGACAGTCTGACCATTCATGTCACAATAGGCTAATGACTCTGCTCTGCTGGTGGCACAGACAGCTCTCATGAGCCTCCTCTGATTCATCTGAACTCTAATGCAGCAAGAGCATTTCAAGTCCACATCCTTCTCGGTGGTTTCACTTTAGGGTTTATCTGTGCAATGAAAGAGTGAAGAAGCCAACTCTCTCAGGCAATCTAACACCAAAGTCATGACTCATATCATAAGTTTGAACTCATATCAATGCCTCTGTAATTCTCAATAGAAGTGGGTCAGTATTTTTAAACTAATAACCTAGCTCATTAAAATTTCATAGAATCATGGAATACCCTAGATTGGAAGGGACTCATATGGACCATCAAAGTTCAGCTCCTGTTCCTGCACCACACAACCCTAACAGTCTCACGATGTGCCTGAGAGTATCATCCAATCACTTCTTGAACTCTGTCAGGCCTGATGCTGTAACCACTTCCCTGTGGAGCCTATTCCAGTGCCAAACCACCCTCTGGGTAAATAACCTATTTCTAATACCAAACCTAAATCTCCCTTGACACAACTTTAGGCCATTCTCTCAGGTTCTGTCACTGGTCACCACGGAGAAGAGATCAGTGCCTGCCACTCCTCTTCCCCTCATGAGGAAGTTGTAACTGCAGTGAGGCCTCCCCTCAGTCTCCTCTCCTCCAGCTGAGCAAACCAAGTGCCCTCAGCCATTCCTCATACGGCTTCCCCTAAAGGCTGTTCACCATTTTCATAGCTCTCCTACACTAAGATTTGAGACAATAACATAGTAATGGAGAAAATAAATACTTCTTAATCCAAGCCTCCAAGTGCTTACAGTTCATTTAGAGTACAGTAGTAAAGAGGCAAGAAAAGTCAAGTTTAACTTCTCTCTTGTCCACTCTTCCTATAAATTCACAGGCTTTTATAAGCTTATCTGCCATTACCACTGACTGAAGAAGAGCAATTAAGAACCAGTTCCAGCACTCTACAATATAACACAGTTTTCTCTAAAAAAAAATAAAAAATAAAAAATTAACTACTATTGATGACACTTCAGAAATAATTCTGTGACTGAGGCAATAATTGCATGTACACAAGCATCCAGACAAGCTTACCCAAAATCAAGAACCTTAAACATTAAACAGTAAGTTGGCAGAAGTCATCAGAACATGCACAGTCAGTAATAAGTGTACTTGGTAGGTAACTCCAGTTAAGGCTATCTGTAAGTTCTCAGGGAGGAAATAAAGAAGTTTTGAAGTTTCTTTGCTAGATCTCAGGATTATCATATGCCATTTTCTGAACAGAAAGGAGATTCAATAATTACACACATATCTGATTACTTCAGTGGATTTGTTTCAGAATCACAAAAAACCAAAAAACAAACAAACAAACAAAAAACTATTAAAAATGAGATGGAGTTTTAACTCCATCATATTACTTTGTTTTTAATTAAGCAAAGAACATATCTATGTCAAAGAACAAGCAGTGCTAGTGCCACTGAGCATATGTAATATTAACAGATTCTGTTAATGCATATTCCGACTTTAGCCTTCCTCCCACACGTGTGCACACACATTACCATGGTGATGTGCAAAATTTGCTGCCTGGTAGTTTGGAAGAGTACTGTATTTGAAATGCCCTCAGCATCTCTGAATAGATTCAAATGTTAATTAAGTTACATTTAAAGAGACAATAAGTCACAAATAGTTTGATAAAGTTGTCTGTACAGAAGAACACTGACAGAAACATCCTAGTATGACCTCAACCAGTAGAAATAAAGTAACAAAGCCTTCACATCATGCTTTCTGTCCTTGAAAGAGAGGGAATGACGCTTAAGAATCTGAAAATAGAAATAGCATATATACAGCATAAAAAGCATAATCTAGGTTCACCCATTATTTCTGTCAATATTTGAGTAGCTTATCTGTGGAACTGTCACTTTCAGAAAAACATTTTTTTTAAGAGAACTCTTAAATTTATATACTACATAATAGTTCACTAAAATGCACACTTGGACTTTGGACTATAATAGATCTGTGTCCACTTTGAGTTTTTCCCAAGTGGGATTACCCTTGATGCAGTTTCCTTTTATTTATTAGAGCTTTCAACAGAAATAAATAGTAATAAAAAAATCTTAGGAAATAAGAATAATCTTACTGTGAATATGTACATATCCTAACAACATAAAGGGCAAAGGATTGAGAACAAATGTGATAATTGCTGATTCTTTGTGCCCCAACTAAACAACAAATACATTAACAAAATGTATGGAGGGACAACTCTNAAAAAATCAGGGCAAGATACTATTTACTTGAAAGGTTAAGAGGGCAAATAGGCAGTTGAGCTCAAGTGAGAAATTGTTCTCAGGAAGTTTAAAGGAGTAGGTGGGATTCCTTTGGCAACTTGTGTTTGATGCTAATAGCTGCATCATGTGCAGCCAATTAAAAGAGATGTTATCAGTCAGCGTGAGAATTATTGAATATGAGCTGTAAGATAAACGCAACCAATAAATGTAACAAGGCACTTTATGCATATACTATTTCAGTATTTAGTAATATAACTGTTTTGACAAAGAAGCCAGATGCAATTTAGAAAAGTCCTATTTTTACACAAAATTTAAACAGCTGGTCTCCAAATTCAGTGAGTGAGTGCAAGAAAGATGCTAAAATGTTCCCTTCCAAAAAGGAAGCAAGCAAAAAGTATGTCAAGCCCCTACAAGATAAGCCAGTACTCTAAGACAGAAAAAGCACTAAATTAAAGACAGAAATCACAAACCTCATTCAAAAGGCAGACACACTTCTTTTTTCTATGAGGACAATTAGGATTTTGACTGAGAAGGCTTTGGTGACAACATACGTTCTATTCCGTGGAAAGAAAATTTTCCTAAGGAAATATTTCTGAACCCTGTGTAGTAACTGATAAAGGCACCTACAGTGAGAAAAAAACAAGTTGTACTGCAATTTGTAAAAAAAGCACAAGATACCAAAATAAGCAGCAAACAATGATGCAGCCTATAATCAGTTACTTGGTTCACCCTGTTTTGCCCTTGTACTGTTTATACATTGATAAAACAAAATAGATCTCTCTTTTAGCTAGAGATACTTGGCTAGAGATACTTACAGTATTTTATCCCTGCTTTCCTAAAGTACAATTCTAAGTATTGTAACTGTTCAGCTGTGAAAAATTATTGGATCACAGTGGTCATCACCATGTGTAATATTCTCCCAGCATTACAAGCCTCTCATTATTTAGATCAAAGTTTCTCCTTTACTATACAGTTGAACTGCAATTTCTTCTCCAGTACCTCTCCCTCACAGAGGCATTGGTTTATATAGGGCAAACAAATCTCATTATGGGCATGACACTTCTGTTACAATTTACGTATGGTGGGGAAAAGATTCAAATTCTGTTCAGTGAAGGACTGAGCTCAGTTTTCTAATAACCACGGTATCAGATCAAGTGCTTCGGTAACTGCAGACCAAAGGACCTCTGACATTACTAGACATCAGTCCATAAAGTGATCTGTACTTTCAGCATCACCCAAATAGGTAATCCATCCAGTGAACAACCCATGGAGACACATTTCAGTAGTTTGTTGAATCTAGCTTAGCCACAACTTTGAAGCAAGCTGAACAGCTGTTCCTAGCTCTTCAGGCAGCGCAGCAGCTTCCTTTCTCCCATGCACTGCTCATGCAATTTTGCACATGTAGAGAGAAGGTATCAGTTCTCCTTCTCACATCTCACAACAAATACTGCCAGTCTGACTGGACAGAAAGCTAACTAAATCAGAAGAGAAAGTTAATACAGTTCAGTCACGTTTCCAGGAAGAAGCTTGCAAAACCCGCTGACACCTTACATCCTCCTTACAACTCCCTCCTAAGCCCTTCTGTAAATGAGACACTGACAAAGAATATGTAAGACTGCTTTGAAGTAGGTCTGCACTCCCTCAACTGTGCAAGAGAGCTCCTCTTCTCCTTCAAGTTTGGGTGACACAGGCAACAGAAACTACTGTTCCTGTCAGAACAATAGTTACCCTTGGACTGGGAGTTTTATCTCACACATCCTCTTACAACCATATACAAAACACTGAACTTAAAAAAGAGACCAATGGAGTCCTCAGGCACAGTTACCGATCTATGTAATACACACTGAGCACAGATCCTCTTGTAGGACCTTTACCAGCCTAAATTTCCTACATTGTTCGTTACTAGCAGGCAGCTTTCTTTCTGCTAAACTTCCTCTTCAGTCTGCCCTTATTTGAAGCCCTCACTTCAACATGTTCAGCGCAGCTGTTTGATTGCTCTCTTCCCCACTTTCATTTGTTTCAGTTTGCTCCTTCCTTGAATTTGTCATTACTTCTCAACATTTAATCACATAAGACAGACTTGCGTCATCAAAATTACATTAAACCTTTAAGTGACTATGAATACACAAAAGCCTCTCTTCATATCTGCTGAAGTTTTTTTAAGAAAAAGAAATACAATTCACCCATCTCAGGATCAGCATCCTTCAGAATAGCATTTATCTTCCTCGTCTCCCCTTCATTTTCCTCCCAGGCTTGGCTACAGGAAGTAACACAATGTCTTTGCTTTTTTAATACATCTCCATCTAGTATTCAGAATTTTATTCTTAAAAAAACCCAAACATTTATTTTTGCACCAATCATGTACACTTTGCTTCAGTACTTTTAAACACAAAAGTAATACAGCAATACAGCTACAGTATTAAAAAAAACTTCTTCATGTTAACTGTGCTTTATACTTTAAGAATTGATAAAATTGCTTTGGAGGACAGGCATTGATGTTTCAGCTACGTTTGTGGAGTAAACAGCAGCCAATTCTTTAGTCCTTCAACATGTATAAGAAAGCATTTCTCTCAGTTTTTAAAGTATCAAAACAGCGACTAACATTTTCACAATACCCTAAATTTTTTTAAAAACTCTTTATTCACTTTACAGGCCAATATTAAAATTAGGCGACACAAGACTACTAATATTAAACACATACAGAGGTTCCTAGGAAACACATTTTAATGAAAATGACACAGAGGTACAACAAGGCTCTATGAAGGGTCACACTAGCCTTCACTCATTTTCTCTATCTATGCACACAGAGGTGTAGAAGGAGAAATAGATACCCAGAGGTAAGGCGGTGACCAAAGATAATGGGGTCATTCAGGCATATGTTTACACAAGGCAACAGTCTAAAATATTAGTTAAACCATATCTAGAAAAACATGTGTTGCAGTTATTAACTTTATGATAAACTGCTATTCAGTACCTGGACTCAGGCCGTCTAGTGTAATCAAGAGCTGCAACAGAGTTACTGAAAACTAATTTTAATAGTCAAAGTATCACTCAAAAATAAGTGAAAATCAGTCACATTTGAATTTTATCCAAGCACTCGGTGACACCGACCCAGTGGGTTTCAGTTCAGAGCTAACATGAAACATGAGAGAATCTACATAACAGATTGGCAAGAGATTTTCTGTAGTAATATGGTATGCTAAATTTACATTCAGTCTGTCACACCACATTAAGTTCACTGAAAATTAAAGCAACAACAATTACAAAATCAACCAGAGAGATATTTCTAGGCAGTACTTCATCACTGGAGCCTTTTTATTACATTATTGATTAATTTAATTTCACATTTTGCTTCAGGCCCAAAGGTTGGTCTATAAATCTCACTAAGCAAATCAAGTATCTCAGTGCTATTCCTAATAGTCAGGGAAAAAAAAAATCCTGAACTCCAAGGAACTACCATCTCAATTACATATCACAGAAAGAAACATGTCTTCCCTCTTAATAGTGTAAAGAAAAAAGTATTTTTCTAATAGTGCGCTGTAATTCTAGAAAGAAGAAACTAATGAGGCAAAAAAAGAACCCCCCCTATATCCCATCTCTGAGAGTCAAAAGGTCTGGCACAAATAAGGGTCTGAGCAAGCTTGTTCTAAAATCTTCCTCAAGTTAACAGGTGTTACATGGTCTCCTCCCCAGTGGACAATCAATTACAGCAACAACTGATGATTAGCGTTATTTCACCACCACGAACCATTACTCCTAGAAATGCAGGACAATGTTGATTACACCTCTTGTTGGGAAAAGATATGAAATGAGACATTTAATACTTCTTGCTTACTGTAATCCCTCCATAGCACATGATGACCACTTTAGGGTTAATATTTTATCACTGCAATGAAAGCTCTGATATATATAGGTTAAAAAAATGCACAGTAAAATATTTAGGAAAACATTCAATTTCTCATCTCCCTTTCCTGTTTCTAAATCAACTCAACTTATTTTTCAGACAGCAGAAACTATGACAGGATGTCCAAAACATTTATAACTGTCTTTCCTCCATCATAACCAGCCAACACGTCTACAAGGCTTGCCACAGACCATCACATTGCAAGCCAAGCTACCACCGACACCCACGTAAGGTCTAGCAGGCTTCAAACGAATTTATTTTGTCTGGTTATATGACAGTATAAGTAAATCAATAACTATTTATCAGCAAAACAGCCTTTGAATCACAGATAATGCATGGCAGAGCTGTAACATTTCTGGACAAGAGTCACCTAACAAGAGCTCTTCATTCCTCGGTTATACAAATGCCATCTAATATTTTCTGGACTGCATGATTTAATTTCTAAGCTATACAGCTTGGATATATAGAAATTTCACCACTAAGTTTCTTGAACACTGAATAACAAATACCCACTAGCAAAATCACTTTAGATATTCAGACAGCTACATCCAGGTTCCAGTTTCTCACCCAAGCTAATTGGAAAAAACAAATTTAAAAGAGCAATGGTAAAATTACTGACACACAATTCAGTTAATGTACATATCGAATTTATACAATGAATTACCTCATTGCTTATTTGAGCAGGTACTTATTTCATTAGTGGCTGCAATCATTTGCTTGATCACTTCCTGCAATTTCATTTACAACAGTCCTATTCACCCTTCAAAAAATGTTATTATAGTAGAAATCTAGTGTTTCATTACATTTTCCAAAATCTCATATATATTCCAAAATCATAAAAAACCACTCTCAGAAACATATTTGTACTGTCCATGAGCTACTATTAATCCTATTGACTAAACAAAACTGACTAAATATTCCTTATGAGTGAGGAAAATCAGCATCTAACCGCAACTACTTCAGTCAAATACAGGGAAACATACTAGTACCACCCTTAGAGGTGTTTCCTTAAAAGGTGACTGTCAGCCCTAGAGGATTAAATAAGACCACTCACCAAAACCATACCTAAAGCAAGAGCTTAAGGGAACCCGCGTTTAAGGCAATCCCTTGCCCCCAGTTTTACAGATTTTCTTTACTTTTATATTTTTAACCAGTTACTACAGTCCAGGAGGAACACGTATTTGTAATGGGCATGGGAAAAGTCTGCTTTGGGTTCCACTTAAATTACTTCTCAAGTGTTCACTCACAAACATGAAATAATTACTCCATTCACGAATCCAAGTTCAGAAACAAAATCGGAAGACTTACAGTTTAATGCATATCCAGCTTCAGAGCTCAAAGTCACAGAGGCTCACCTTCTCCTGGTCTGTGAAAGGAAGAGTTGTAATTCCGGTAAGAGCACACGGTCACACACATGGAGTCACTGCCTGAAAACCACACGCTTAACTCGGAAGACAAGCGCCACATTTCAGATAACTGCGCTAAATACTAATTTACTTCTCTGGGTACGCGGCAAAGTCATAGCTGTTGTACCCCAGCGCCCCTTTTTCCCCTCCGGGGCGGCCTTACACGGCTCGGGCAGCGCCGCGGGGACACGGCAGGGAGGGATGAAGGGAGGGGAGGATGGAGGCGGCCCGGCATCCCCGGCACGGCACCACGCCCTGCGCCGGGCACAG